>ML133443.1:2315485-2727669 GCA_003864495.1 Nemopilema nomurai
ATATATTTTTTACCTCCAGTGGGCATTATCAATCAGCCTCCTTTAAGCGTGTGAGAATGAGGCCATTTAAAAATGTTTCACCGTTCTTTGGCCATGTGAGCACCTTTGCAACACTTATCAATGATTGTCAAGCCTTAAGTTTTAGAATGACTATCAGAAGTGTCCTCTTGCGGAAAAGCAGTATGAATTTGATCATTAACTTTACATTGTAGCATTGCATTTGTTTGGTTGATGCTGAGTATTGTGATTCAGGGGTTCTGATGTAGCATGTTATATTTGTACACAATATGTGCAGATCTGTCCTATGCACAGTGAACACCGCGGTGGCAAGCACTCCTCAGCAGATTTTTCACAATTCCCTTACATAAAATACCTGGCTGAAGGTCGGTATACCTCACCTGAAGTGTGCAATGGGTGTGTCATAGCGTTTAGTGCAAGTGAGGAGGTTCATACCTCTACGAGAACTTCATCAATTCTCGTCCGATCCAGGAAATTTTTTACTTCACATTTGGCACCAATGGATCATAGAATTGGAATCATCATGTTGGAATTAGTCTGTGCAGAAATTCTCCGAAAATTGTTTGGGTCGTGAGGCTACAAATAAACCCATTTTCAGCCGCAAATTGCACAGCCAGATCTTAGTTCATTTTTGTGAAAGATCACTAGATAATAACTGGGCAGCAACTGTCTATCTCTGTAGTCTGGCTTGCAAGCATGTGGGTTTCTAAAAACTTTTCTGGAAAAGCTGTTGGCTCAAGATGAATGCTATAGAAAAATTAGGATATGACCTAAGTTCAACAGTAAAATTGTCCATGATAAGATACCCACTTATTCACAGTATTGGCCTAAGGACCCTCCAGATGGTGTTTATCTGGAACTTATCATTAGCTAATTGGGTTTTCTCTTTTGGCACTTAGTTCTTCCTGCATCTCTTCCTTATCTAATCTTCCATAAACATGATTATACTGCATTTGCCTTACTGGTGCAGTGATGTTTTTGGTATTCCATCTGGGAGGAAAACTGATTTTAAAATTCAAATCAGCTACCTGGTCTCAGTAAGATATATCTCCAAGAAAAATGGACAGGGTTTAGAATATAATCAATGGTTATCTAAAAACTTGATTGTATAGACTAAATTTTTGTTTTCTCTGGTAGAGAATTATATTCATGAAAAAGAATAGTTTCATCACACTTGTGGAATGTTGCAACTTCAGTATATATTTGATATTCAATCATTTTAGAAGCTT
This sequence comes from Nemopilema nomurai, assembly GCA_003864495.1. NCBI lineage: Eukaryota > Metazoa > Cnidaria > Scyphozoa > Rhizostomeae > Rhizostomatidae > Nemopilema > Nemopilema nomurai. The sequence continues at coordinate 2,316,733 of ML133443.1, forward strand.
TTTATTTCTTTCAGGACTTGCTTTCATGGTTTTAAGAAAAAGTAGGAATCTTTTGCAATCTCAAAGGAATATATCAACAAAAGTTTTTGGCTGGGGCTCAAATGATGTTGGAGAACTTTGGAATGATGAAAGTCTAGATGTCATTTACAATCCTGTTAGTTTTAATCTGGACAGCAAAGTATGAGCTCTGGTTCCATTTTCTGACCTTCATTTGACATTTATTTTTTCCCAGTGAAATGATGGTAATGATGACAGATACTTTTCCAGCAACACTAAAAATCAGAAGCCCTTGAATTTTTCTTTTTGTCATATTGTTATTTATGCTGCATAGTTATATTTTAGTCTTTTACTAACAACTAGTTTTTTTAGGTAGACTTGGTAGGATGTGGCTATGGAACAACATTTCTGTACAACAAGACAAAATGTTCAGCTTATGTGTTTGGTTTGAATTCAGTTCATCAGCTTGGGGAGCCTGACCATTTAATTCAAAGTATGCACTTTCACTTACAACATATTCTTTACTCATATAATTTCTATGGTATGCTTGTATGGTAACCTAAGCCAAATAGTCTGGCAACTTTGAGCATGGTAGCAAAATACCTCAGTAATACTCTAATGACTAAATGGCTAGACTTCTGGCTTTTATCTTTTATAAAGAAGGGGCAATAGTATAAGTACAAGATTTGTGAGTTTCAAGCAAGGGAAGTCAAAGAATATTTGTTCTTTATATTCTAAGAATACCTTGGGAATTCTTTTAAAGATTTTTAATAACACAAATTCCCAAAAGATACCTTCTGAAATAATATCTTAATCCACTTTTGGAATAACATATTAGAAGTATAAAAAGTTTTGTTGGTGCAGTAGTCTGCTAAGGTGGTGTCCAAGGACTCTCTGATTAGTTTTTGCCAGTAAAAAAATTTTCCTCAGTCTCAACCTATTGCCCCTCAGAAGTTATGGTCTAGATCAACTTGTGTTCCTGATATATCATTTGGTTTATTGTCGTTTCTATAATCTATACTGATCCTAAAGTAAACCATGTGTATCTAAAACTATAGTTTTCCGCTATGACCAGTTTCTATATATTTGATTCAGCCTTATTGAAAATATTGGCAGAATCACGAATTGTTATGGTACAAAGCTGAAAGCTACCAAGGCACATGAGACAACAACAGTTGTTTGAAATCACTAGCAAGAGACAAAGATTTGCATTAATTTGATGGTGGCTGAAATTATATATTTTTATGGTCCTTTTTAGCTCTCAGAAAATTCGTTCATGAAAAGGCATGTCATCATTCCCTCGTTAGTTGGTGCAGGTTGTGCATAATACTAACAATGAACCTCGATATCTTCTGTTGAAGGGGTTAAACATGAGATTTTTCCAGGCTTTTTTTTATATCAATCAGAATAATTGTTATCACTATCTCGATTAACCCAATTGATCCTTGTATAATCGTCTTAAAAATGTTTCATAACCAATGCACATACACCTATTTAATAAGGGCATACTTTCTAGGTGGTGTGCCTTATTTGCAATGTCAAAGTCTCAGTCGGGTAGTTTAGCCTGGGTCTTTTGCATATCAGTTTAGGAGCGCTTTAGTCCAGCTTCTAAAGCGCTCCTGAAAATAGATTATCAATTTTTTTATTCTGTTTTGTATCGTGGTCTTAGGAAGCAAAATATGTTTTGATGGAGACGTCAAAGAGATATCAGCTGGCAGGGCTCATAGCTTGGTTTTGACAACAAAAGGAGGTATGTTTGAAAATAATCGTGATGAAAATTACTGGCATTATTTAAATCGTTAGAAATGCAAAGACGCTTTTGATCACAGATCCAGAGAATAAGATGTAGATCGGTCGGTTATGAAAACAATCCCCTCCTAGTTTGAATGCAACTTTCATTGGAAAGAATCGCGTCAGACTTCGGAATCCATGTCAAATACATCCCCATACCTAGATTGATTTTTACCTAAGCCCAAATAACTGAAAATATACTTGTGATGACGTCATTAATATGTTTATATAGAGTGAATACAAATATGTTTTGAATGTATGATCTAGGATCGGCATTTCTCGCTGAAGGCACTGCCAAATTTCATAATTCAGAAAATTAGCATGTATTGCAGACTATAAGGTACATGTGATTACGAATCAACAGAAATCAAAATAAGTGTGAGATATATGGGACGGTAACTAAAGACTGATCTTGAAAAGCGTACAAATAGAACTTGAAATTGACGTATGTTCAAACCAGTTAAGTGTGACGGGGCTTTTGGAATTCGGGTTTGGACCAAAAGGAGCACAAGGTTCTTTGATAACAAATGCCTGTTCAGAAAGTCAACGTGAAGATTTTTCAACTTTTGATGCAAATGGAAGGAGTACGAAGATGGAGGCAAATTCTTTTCTTATAGAGGTAATTAAGTTGTGTTTCTTGATTCATTCCTTCCTGATGACTTTCAGTGGTGCCGGTGTACTGGAATTGTGACCTGCCTGTATGCTCAATGTTTTTTCTTCATAAGAAAATCAGACACGAAATGTTGCAAATGCACAGGCTTGGAAAATTACTCATCAATCTTTATGTTAATTACTTATTTAACTGAACTATATCCACGCCTAATCTATTGGCCATAAATATTTATTGTCAGCAATGTGTAACTATTCTCTGTGTAATTTTAAAGCTTCCCAGAACAAACATCCTAAAATTCTAAGTTCGAATGGTTTTTCAAAACATAATCTGTATTCACAAATACGACAGCGAGTATGTTGCATAATTGAGGCTAAAATATAAGCTATAATTCATAGTATCAAATTGCCTTTTCTACAGAGTTATCTCATTAGAATCCAAAGCAATTTCCAAACTTTCAATAGTATATTGTTTTTAAGGTAGAGCAAGTTTAGTATTAGAAATGGCGGTTAACGTTAAGTTTCCCCCATGATTTTCTTCAACCCTTCATACAACATCTACGCAGAGTTATTACATGTTAAAATTTCTCAATTGTAACTTGAGAAAATTTTCCAAATTTCGAATGGAACATTTGTGAACACTTGAATATCCTTATTGATCTATTAATTAAACATGTGCGATGTGCACCCTTAACTTGCGTATGCCAACGAATTTCCCTTTTTTCGTATTTTCTCTTTTGCAGGAGGCCTGTTTGATGCAGTTGTGAAAAGATTGACACGTGCCAAATGTTATTATTTTTTGCAATAGGAAAACCACCGGCAATGGCTACTAAAAACAGCATTTCAAATGATTGGCAATTCAATTCAAATATATTGCTAAAATCGAAAAATATTTTATGAGAATCAATTACAATAAAATGCGTTTTTATTGCTCACCTAATCTTTAAAGGAAATAAAAAGCCACTTGGCAACCGGGATCTAAATTTCTTTTAAGGTACTGTTGTCAAGCGCAGGCTTATGTTGGAATACATTTTTATTCATGTTTTTCATAATATCTAGATATGTGAATGCTGACTTAATTTATTTTTAAAATTGTCAATTTTTCCTTATTCTTTCAGTATTTGCATCCGGCTCCAATATCCAAGGCCAATGTGGTCTTCAACAGGGGGTCAAGTTTGCAAGATCTTTTCAGAAAGTACCCCTACCTTTTAAAGCAGTGGATATTAAACAGGTTTGAAAATGCAATCGAGTCTTTTTACCCTCATGTAGTCTGTATTGTATATTGTTGCTAAAAGGGACTCGACTTATAATTGGAACACTTTAATGTAATTTGCAACGCAGTCTTCTTTCGAAGGCTCTAGGATCTTGGGAACAGCCTTGTTTTTTTATACAAAATTACTGGTTCACGAAATCCTACAATCTTCTAGTTAAATATTGTAACTGCTATTAAGTAAGTTTACCAAGGAATCTACTTTAAAGGTTTCACTGTCTTTCAGTTCAGTCAAATTTCTTATGTTTGTAAATTCCTGTTTTTTGGCATAAAAAGATAGATGTCATGTGTTTAGCACGGACAATGTTTTATGCAGCTAAATTTTAAAAGAAAGAGCATGACCAGTAAAAAGCTTTCCTTGAATCCTTGACTCAAAAGTTACTGGAAAATGACCAATTGGCGGATTTTTTATTATACCTATACAGTATTGTTAAGCCTATTCGTAGCATTCTTACTAAGACCCTAGAGCTGCCCAACCTGAGCTTATTTATCAAAAGTTTAATTTGCCACTCCCTAGTAATAGATTGCTAAACAATGTACTTGCAGGCTTAATGTTTTGCATTGATGTTGCAATCTTATCGGATTGTTCAAGATGTTCACAAAAAATCATTGACGCTATGAAAATTGGTAAAATTATTTTGCATATTTCAGGTGCACTTCATTTGTTGCATAGATTAACATTTGAACATTGTCGCGAATTTTTTTGGATTTTTTAGATTAGCTGTGGGCTAGACAGTAGCCTGATCTTGACAAATTGTGGCAAAATTTATTCTTCTGGGCTCGGCGCTGACGGACAAACAGGTTTGTCGTCCCAGATGTTTTCTTCTTCCCTACTAATACTTTTGAGGCCTGTATATTTTTAAACCCAAAATATTTTCATTTAGATCCGAGAGCCTGATTTTAACAAGGGAAAGAATCAGCTTTCTTTTTTCAACTCTACCAATTGTACTCTGAATTATTTTATATGCCATGATATTTGTCTAATGTATAAACAGTAAGCGCTTTTGGAAGCTTGTTGCAGATTCTAACTTTTTTTTAAATGTCAAGTTTTCGGAAGAGTTCAACCATGAAGTTGCTCCTTTTTCTCTGGCAAGAATCTTCACTAGAAGTCATATCGCATCGAGGACCATTTCAATTTCTGTTGTTTTGATCTGGATTAAAAGATGACCTAAGGCCAACAGTTTTTCTAATTACTTTCAGGTGAATCTAACAATTACGACTGTTACTGGGGCATTTTATAAATGAAACTTCATCATGTATCCATTTTCATTGTTCTTGAGACAACAGAGTAATGAATCTTTTTCGATTTATTTCATCCTTTTCGTTACGCCTTGGTTTGCGACATTTCTAAGTATTCGCCCTCCTAAACGGCATATGCCTTCACTGCGTTATGACCTCCACCCAACTTAATGCACCAGGTTTTTCGTTTGATCAGGTCTTGGACACCATGATTGCCAGTATGGCTTCGCACAGGTTGCCGGACCAATCAGCAATGAGGCCATTTTGCACGTGTCTACAACGACTGACTCATGCTTGGCCCTTACTGGTAAGACGAATTCTTTTGAAGGGATTATTGGAAATACTAAAGAACGTTTTTATGCCAGTATCTGGGAGCCAAATGTTGCACAAGATTGGATAATAATACGATAATAATGATACCTTTTTTACAGTTAGTTTGACAATAGTGTGAACACTAATAAACACTAAAATGAAGCAATTTAAGAGATTGCATTATGGAAGTCATTGACTGCAAGCGTTACAGGCGCATTGATTTTCGAAGTACCAATCTTTTATAATAACAGTTCCATGAAGTAAGCACCGTGATGTAATTTATTAGACAGTAGTTCATTGCTGTAAATGCTGTAATTAATTGCTGTCTAATAAGGCGTCTAATCAATAAAGCGTCTATTAAATAGGGCGTCTAATCAACATATTTCCCATTCAACCAGGGTGTTTAGTCAGTAAGTTACGTTCTTACAGCATATCTACTGTAGGCGAACCCAAACCATAGATTTCTTTTACCTGGCTCTGTCTAGCACAGTAATCTGCAAGCCCAACCACTTCATTGCATCCTTACTTTAGAATATTGTATCTTAAGTAATTATAGGTAAAATATTATTTTGATATCTTATATTTTCGATTATACTAATAATGTAAATTAAAGATATGTTATCCGTTAAGTTATATGCCTTCATGAAGTTCTTGTCATCGTTTAGATAATGGGAGCGTCTTCGGTTGGGGAAACAACGAGCTTGGGCAAATTTCTAAGAAGATTGATGACAAACAGGTATGTTGTTGTTGTTGTTCTTGTTGTTGTTGTTAATGCAATGTCATACCGCTAAATGTTGGTGCTGATCGCGTATGACGTCAAAATCGCGTAATCATCAAGCTTTTCGCACACAGTTTGATAACCCGGAGTGAAACAATCAATGGGCAACAAGAGGGACTCACGTTCGAAGACATGCCAAGAGTCCCACTCCCCCCTATCTGGGTGATAAACCCCCTTGAGGTTGTCCAGTTTTCTATGAATGAATGTAGCTACATGTGGATGACCCGGCATAGCATCGCCTGGCTTTAACTTCACAGACAGAATTACTATAAATAAACTCTAAACAAACACGGACTCGTCTCGCTGAATTAGTCTTATTATTAAGTGCTTTTTTGAGCTCGTCTCCTTTCTGCTTGAGTTTGCGTTCTCATAGAAAGCATCCCAGTAATCATGAATCGCGATTATTGTCGCTCCCTTTGCCGCGAAATCCCGAGGCGATTCCAACGATTTTCGTTTGAGCTTACAAAGCCGTCAACGTCGTACGTTTTTAGTTTCCTACCATCGCAGCGCGCGAAACCAGAGGATGATACGTGGCCATAACAAGATGAACGCTCCTTAAATGTCACCAGCTGCTTCTGTCCATGCTAGAGGCTTCTCGCTCTCGGTTTCTGCTGTTCGAGTCGTTCTTCCACGCCTTGTCAATTCACGGTGGAAGCCAAATAACATCGAAGTTCGCTGGACGCTAATGCTTTTACTGGGAATTTTCAACCAATTTTTGAACCAGCGCACTTTTGACATCTTGTCCTTTCAAATCCCATTCTTTTTTTTCAAATTTAATATGGCTATTTTTCAAATTTAATATGATGCTTTAAATTTCAAACTCGCTTTGAAGCTATGCTTGTCAAAGGTATCAGCAACAGATAGTTATTTCTTGGCATTTATAAGATATTTCCTATAATTTATACAGTGTTTCAAACTTCCTAGAACTGGTACAAAAAATTCATTTTTCTTACTTACTTACTTGCTTACTTACTTACTTACTTACTTACTTATTTACGTTCTTACTTACTTACTTACTTACTTACTTACGTTCTTACTTATTTACTTACTTACTAACTTACTTACTTACTTATTTACTTACTTACTTACGTTCTTACTTATTTACTTGCGAATGCAAATGTTTAACCAACAGTAGCTTGAAAGGCTTCAAAGCCACTAGCTTGAAAAAGCCTTTTTGTCGTGTTATCCCCAATTCCAATTTCATTTGGCTAGAATGCTCAAGTTTCACAATGACAATAACTTTGACAATTTTACAGCGATTTCAGGCGTAGGCGTTCTCTCTATTTTAAAAGGTAAAAGCTTCCCATCATGCCACTTAGAGTCGGCATTTTCAAGTAGATGAAATTTGTTCTTCAAACGGTCATTTTACAGTTAACGGTTGATCTTCTCAAAGTCGGCAGATCGTATAATAATACTTAAATTATTTTGTGTTCTGCCTATAGGAATAAATCAAGGCTGGCAAATGCTTTGGATGCGAATTTTCCCAGAAGGCTTTTTTTAAGCTTAGTATGCTGATAAGCTGGCTCTTTGCTTTGAAATTTTAATCATATTTTCAAAAAGAGCGCCTTGCAGCCACACCATTTGACACATGCCTTTCTGTGTTAAATAGTTTTCATCCAAGAAATTCTTTGAGAAAAAAACTACACTTTTTCTATCAATTCTTCCTTGCTAATTGTTGGTCTAAGATCAAGGCTAAAGTTTTACCGTTTATCATCAATTGGCGTTAATTTTGTTCCACTGCTTCAATTTGATCATATTTACAATACAGGTAGTTATTTTATATTTTGGTTCCTGATTCATTCTGTGGATACCAAGCAATTTACATGACATCAAACATCAAGCAATAGTCCTTGCATTGCCAGTCCTTGTTTGACTTTCTGCAGCAAGGAAATCGTGAACTTAATCTCAAGTGAAAGGCAAACTATGATATAGTATCATTTTTGTTGGGATCCAAGCCATCTTATGCTCTGGTTTCAAAAACCCTCTGTTAATCAGATATAATGTGCTGCGGATTTCTAACCCCAATACCTCTTCATTATCCATTTAAAAATTTGCGGTTTTTCAGTTGGGAATTCAAATATTTGCCTGTAATTTGCAACTTGTTTGCACTTCATCTTCTGTTTTAGATTGCTATTCCAACACAGATGCTGGATTCTAACGCAATGCCTAATATTTGCCAAGTTTTATCAGGGGGCTCCTTCTCGGCAATTCTTTCAGGTAATTCGACTTAATATTTTGTATCATCACACATCGCGCTAATTCAGTTGTTGTGTATATGGTCATTGTACTTTTATCGCTACCGTTATCGCTATTATTATCATTAACATAGTTGTAATCGTTCTCGCTATCGCCGTTTTGAAAGGCCACTGAATTCACAATGAGAAAAGTAGTCGTTGTAAGAAAATGATTAATCAAAGCTGGATTGAAATAAATAGAACAGTTCTTGCTGTGAGATAGTGGTATACAGCGTACTAGATATTTCCAGGCGTTCGGAAATTCGAGGTTAGGATAATTAAGAATGTACTGCGGTAGTATACAGTGTGTTGTTAAAAGAAACAACGCACAAGAACGTGAACCAAACAGTACCAAGGCAGAAAAACGACGTTGTCTGTCTTACATTATTTGTGATATTTTGGCTGCTTTGAGAGTTCTCTAGAAGCCAAATCACGCATAGTGTTGATAGTATTTCAAGCAGCATTTAAAGTTGCAGGTAAGAGGCACTGTCAAGAGATTTGTTCAAGAATGCTATCGCCCTATCAAAAATATATTTATGTCCCACAGCGAGTTGCCCTTTGGTTGTAGGAGTCCCATGAAAATTGAAAAATTATTTGGCACAAATTTGGTAACCGGTATTGTAGAAAATGTCATGGAATGCTAGAACAATGGTTACGTTTTGGTAGCGGTACGCTGCAGTAGTTGGCAAGAGCAGATTTGTTCAAGCATGTTGATTCTTGCAAGTCAGTGTTATCACTTTCTTCAAAATAACATCACAAATACCCAATTGGGCTATTCCGCTCTCTCGTTTAAAACGCCATTCACCTACTTCAACGCATAGTCGAGAACGAATGTGTTTTACGACGAAGTTGTTATTGCGAAACTTTTGAAATTAATCGCGTGTGTCTAGGGGGAAGGGACACTTTGAGGGAAGTTTGTGAACCAAAAGTAAATCTAAAGTGTTAAAGATGAAAACGAGTCATTTGAAGGTAGTGACTCGTATTCTTTATAGCTTAAATGGCGTCTAGAATTTTTCAGATGTAAATTTTCTTGCAATGTGAGTTTACTGTCAAAGCCTTTATTTTTTTCCTGATAAAGATGTAAGAGAATATTAGCATGAAAGATTTTTATGATAATAACGGAAATAAGGGCTCCTGAAATTACTTTTTTCGTTTTACTTCTTCTTTGAGAAAATTTATTCACAATGTCGGATGTTTGAACTATTTTCTTTTGTTCCTTTGATGTTAATAGATTATTCTGTTTCATCCTCCAGTGCTCAATGCGCCATGTGAATGTAGACCAAACAATAAAATTGTCTTGGCTGGATTATCAATATTGCTGATAATCCCGGTGGATAAACTTATTTGCGATGCTCTAATCGTTAAACCGGGAATTTTTTGTATTAGGCCATCTGCAGATGCATGTAATAACATGCAATTGGATGGCTCGCAAATTCAATCTAACATCAATAACTGTTTACATACTCCCTAACTGCTTAACAAAGAATTTGATAAACATACTTTCCGTCGAAATTCCACAAGAATGTTTAGCAAAATGAATCCAAAACGCATTTAGCAGAAAACTATATTTTTGCACGGTGCTTAGCTAGGTTAGGCACGTCAAGGTTAATGCCAGAGGCTTGGCTTTTGTTCAAGGCAAAATGTGAACAAGATCTTGATGAATTTCAACGAATTAGCTTAAATAAAGAAGAATCAAATACTTAAATTTGAACTACAAGTATTATGACGTTGCACAAGGGTACGATATTGATGAGGAAAAAGCTTTTTGTCAGATATGTGTTTTCCATACACGGGCTCACGAATCTTAAGAAGTTTCCTATTTAAAGCTGAGTTCACAAGTGAGCCGTTCTTCTGTCCAGTCTACCGCCATTGCAGAATCCCGCTAATTTTTTCACAGAGTAACATCTTTCCCCTTTAGGTATAGATCTTCACATTACAAATATTAGTTGCTTCAATAAAGCTCTGCTGTGCGTGGAATTCCCCTTCAAATGTTGCGAATAAGACTATGTTTCAATTACTCCGTTTCAACTGTTTGCGTTTTCGAATCAATCTGTTTTAGGTGTTTCCGAGGGTGTTGCCATTAAAACGGTTTTCACTCTGTTGTCAAATCACCCCGCGTTCAAAAGCGTTTTCAAATGTTTCTCTTTTGATGCATAAAAATGAAAACACAACCCCCAAAACGGAGACATCCCGCTTTGTATTGGAAACATAGCCTGAAGTGATTGTATTCTCAAGTCTTTATACCCAAGCGATGCAGTTGTTCCGGAAGATGTCGGCTATTGGATCATGGTGCTATGGCACTTGCCTGTTGTCCATGCTGAAAGGGACAAGATATGTTTTTCTAGAGCGAAACTGCTTTCTAGCGAGTACACACCCTTGCCAAGTTACCAAACATGCATTGATAATCCCCTTCATTTTCCAGATGGTGCTGTTTGGGTCAAAGGCTATGGTGCACTTGGTCTCGGACCAGATAACACTGATGTATCTGAATTCAGCAAAGTAGTTGTGGACGAATCTCTTGGAAGAGTCGTTAGAATATCCGGTAGCGCAGATTATATTGCTGCTCTTACTGGTAAGTGATCAGATTTGGCTCATGACCTTTGCCTTCTGACCTATACGACTCGATTAGGTCATAGGACATGACTTGCTGTAGCACTTCTTGCAATACTCGTAGTCAATGCTACATTGGTTTTGGCTGGCATGTTACCACATGGCGAATCAACTGGGGCACTTAGGCTGCATCAGGTTAAATTGATTTGTCATCACTTTAGTTTTCTCTTTTTGACCATCAGTTTGTGAACTCTAGCTGTACTATAACGTGATGAAACTCAACCATTGATTTAATAGGTAATAGAAATTATGAGTCGAAAGCAGTGCTCTATTTTACCCACGGTCAACGGTTTTCCTTGTTACTGTGTAATCACATCGGAGGCTCAAAGTCAATCTCACTAATCCACGTTGCTAGGGGCCTTTGTGCCTACTTAACTATTTATCTTAACTACTATCTATCTAGCCCAGCTAGCAACAATTCCCTGCTCCGAGCCGCTTTTACCTCTTCCACGCTTTTCTCAATATCAACTCTAAAAAGGTGTTTGGATCTTCTATTTGAAGGAGTAAAATTTTCCCAAGTATTTATATACTTCGTGAGAACAGATCCCTCAAAGACACTCGTCAATTTCAAAGTTATTTTAGGCTCTGGTTGTGTGCAGAATGCTTATGTGTTTCAACAATTGCACAAAGCATTAATTTCTGTTTCAATACGCATGCTTTCGAAAATCTACCTTTACATAAGAGATCAAGACGAATTTGTTGTTGTTGCTTTTCTTAATGAAATATTAATGAAAAGCTAAACTGCGCTGTCTTTGATGGAACAATTGCATTGGTGTTGACATCTAAACGCTGCGAACTGATCACTCGACACAATTTGATGTGCAACAGTTTGGAAATTCCTCGTTTGCGTATAGAATGGTCAACAGGAGGTTGTTTACTGATAACGCCCGTCTAACCCTCGGAATGTGGAGCGTGGTTTTAAGGGGGAAAACATTATCCCTGGCTTAAATCTGTTTTATTTGAAAGGTCAAGTTGTAGTTCAACTATTCAGCTATGTTCACAACAGGGGGTGTCGATCAGTTGAAGATTTTAGCGCTGCACCTGGTTCGTTTCTCCGTTGGAAAGTTTCCCATTTGTATTTGAGTCTCTTTGACTCTAACCTAGGAGCAATGGTAATATAATATTCATGAAGACCATCCAATTGATGCTGTATCAGACTCTTCTGTTGTGAAACTAAAGCGAGACCTCTTTTTCATGATATGGTTCAGACTTGACCCAAGCTCGGTGTGTCCAAAGAACGACATCATTCCAAGATAAAAGATAGAATTCAACTGAGTATTGAATCTTTGGTTTCTGTGATTTGTATTCCTTACAAGTGACTGATTTGTGAAGTAATATTTGTTGTCATAGCAATATTTGTTGGCTTTGTCTAATCGTTCTTATACAGGATGGTTTTTATACAGTTTCTGCTATGAAGAGAAGTCCTATTAGAAAAGAATTGAGTTTTAAGAAAAATTGATTTCATCAAAATTCAGTTGGATGAAGTAACATAATTATACGATAAAAAATATATTTACACGTCCTTGCGCTTTTTGTCTATTTTTTAGGAAGCGAGGAAATAATTTGGTCATTAAAGTTCACAGTTTAATGCTTGTTGAAAATTAATGATGTAGGAAGTGTTAAAGCGTCTTTTAACCTCTACCAAATTTGATTTGTTTGGCCTTCTCGCTCAAAATAAGTTTTTGTATCAAGATTTCTTCTTTTAAGAGGGAGATTTCTCGTGCAACCTAGATTGTGTTTAAAAGATTTGTTTATTGTATAGAAGGGCACACAGATAAAGCCCACCATCTCTTAGTGTTCATCTTGTTTATTTTGATTGTGATAACAGCTTTTCAGGATCTGTTGTAACTAAGAAAATGCTTTCGGCAAAGCCTAATGCTGTTCACATATCTTCTTGTCTGTCTAGAAAGCAGAAGATTGTTGACATGGGGACGAGGCAACCATGGTCGCCTTGGTCACGGAGATTCGAACGACCAGTACTTCCCAAAGGAGGTAAAGTAGATTTTGTTTATGGTTTTTAAAATCTAGTCAAACCGGTCTCAAACAGGTTCATGAGCACGTAATTAAACCTGTACCTGCTATGTGTTTCGGGCTCTCTTGTGATTTTGTATTTAAATTTCAAAAACTGTTTTCTTCAAGTTTGATCAACTTTGAGTATGGTTGAATCTGCCAATGTCGTTGTAATACTGTCCAAAAATCCACGGTGAATGCCCTTTAATATCTGATATCACTGTTTCTCATTTGATATATTTCAGAGCCTTCTCTTGTTTACTTCTAAATGGACTTTGTAGGACGAACAGTTTTGAAGAAAACTTAAACTAACGGTCAAGCAGCCAAAAGATGTATACAACGCAGGAACGCATAATAACAATATTTTAATTATGGTGTGATTAATGAAGGCCAAATATTGAACCGTTTGAGCCGAATTGTTTTCAAGCAGACTTTCAAAAACTTCCCATCGAGTTTCCCATTTGAAGTCTTTCAATATCGTCGATTTCGGCTTAAGCACAATACTTGAATTCATGTTGCTTAATGGCAGAATCACAGACTGCTATTTTGCTTAAAGGCTTTGTTCCAAAACGAGAAGGGACATCAACACCCTTAAAATTTAATGGAAGGGCTCCGTTTCCAGCTTGGCTGAACTTTAAATTTGAAGAACACTCAACTATACGAAAAAATTGAGAAAGTGGACAATGCAATAAGCTAATTTTCGGTATGAACAAAGTTTTTCGTTTCTAAAAAGAGTAAGCGTACTTAAAATGAGACCTAATCACATGTGAGATTTTGAAGGCAGTACCAGGAAGGGTCTAGTGTTATAGCTCCCCCCCCCCCCCGGAAGGAACTTTTCGGGGGGGGGGAGGGGTTGATGTTTAAACGGAGGTAAATTTATCGCTGTTCATAATGACGGAAACAAACGGCCTAGTTATTATTTCATGTCTCTGATGAGTTTGTATTTTCTGAGAATTGTCAGACAGAAGGCTTAAGAACGTTCACAAATGTTTGCTTTTGTAAGGCCAATGTCAAATTTGTACCGCCCATAAGTCTTGCATTAATGAAGATCTTGTCGTTTCTACAATACTTTCTACATAGTGTTTTGCCTTGTCTAGTTAAAGACTGTGGTAACTTAACAGTATCACTGCTGTACAATATCCCATAGTGCTATTTAATTGATCCAGAAAATATAGTCTCGGTTTGAATAATGAGGAAGATCTAGATTGGTCACGTGAATGATTAATTATCACATGACTTGAGTCAGTATTCGAATTTTCGCGCGTGGCAGAGCAGTCGTCAGCCGTCGGATAAACATTAGCTGTAACTTTCTTTTCCTCCGTTTGTGTCTTTATGATCTGCATCACGGTTTGCAGTAAATGTTTCTCGATCTTATCACCTTTATCTATATATTTTCGTTTAAGCATCATGTGCGAAAATTGATTTCAAACCGCACTTAGCTACGGCCTATGCGATAGTTATTTTTCAAATTCCGTCTAGATAAAGCTTTCTGGCCGTGTCATGGATTTCGCTTGTGGTAATGATCACATGGTGGTGTTGCTGGCCTCCAATGGCTAAAGCAGAAGTGGATTATCCAGGAAAGTATGTTCCCATTTGTGATTACCATTAAAGGGAATTAACAGTAGCTTGGAATCGCCGCTTTGCTGGAGATAATGGCCTACTTCGCTCGAGGCTACCAGAACAAGCTCGTATGATGACTATAGTCTGTTTGCTGTTTGCAATCGGTGAGCCAAAACGTATAGCGCTTTTCCCATTAAAGTCGCAGTTTTGAAGTACAATAGCCTGGTTGTTAGTGCAAAACATCATCTGGCAAGGTCGACTCATCTTTGTTTGTCAGTTGATGACGTCATTGGAGATTCCTAGGATTCTCAATTAACTGTCCTTATCTAAGTAACTGAAATCAACCAGCAATTCAGTAAATCAACCGGTGGTACAACAAAGTAGCTGTGTTTCATGTTCGAATGCTGCAGTGGTCACATAATCAGGAGCGGCAACAAGTTACCTTGTCCAAGGCAAGAACTCCTGCACTGGTGAGGCTTGATTTCAAGTTCGTATGTTTGATATTAAACATCGCCGAAGGGAAAGCTGACGAAAAGCGAATGAATAGTTCAAGGTGTCCTGTTCGTCAGTTTAGATCAAACGAGCCTGTTTCTAGGTGTGCTGGGTTCGACAATGTTTTTGCCAGATCTTGAAAGAGATGTCTTCCAACAATTTCATGCATCCGCTGTAGGTAAATGATATTGGTTCGCTGCCCTAGAGCAACAAAACAGCAAAGTTAACTGTTCTATTGATCGAGAAAATCACGCCTCGCCCATGATCGGGGTGCATAATTTTATAATTATCCAAGTTAGTAATAACAGACCGCCAGCTAACTTCTACGAACGTGGTTATTTGCTAAATGTTCTGCCGCTAGTTTACTTCAAACAATGCGGCATTCTGTTTTTAATGTTCGCCATGATGATGTCGCTGCAATTTTTCGCAGATTTTCATTAAAGATCCCAATAGTATGATTGGCCGCTGTCTTTTCTATCCACATTCTGAGTGACATTTCTTCATCCCCTGCTTGGGTATCCAGCGAAAACAAGATTAGGATCTCAAAAAAAATAAATATTTCATTCATATGGTCAATCACTAAGTAAGTCGCTCACCGCTTTTTCTTCTTTGAAATTCAACCAACAACGCCACTGTAGAGCTTTGCCAAAAACGCACTCTATGGTGGGTTTTTTAGGGCAGATAAATTTAATGTAGCATCTAATTATACTAATGGTTTCTACAACTCTCTTCAGAATGATGGAAATGGACCATTTCTTAACACTATTGACCACTTCTAATCCAATGAGGACTTTTGAGGGAGATCAATGTAGTTATGCTAGTTGGTTAGAATCCCTTTCATTAATAACAAGTAAGCGATTATTTGAAGGTTTTAGTGGCAATGCTGCTTCTTGACTCAATATTAGCTGTCGACCAATTACTGTGATAAGTGAGGTGATATTGAGTGTGATAATTGCAATAAGTGTGACAGTGATGTCATAATTGCAGTACACTGCTTGTTAGCATGGGTCTCTTAGTAGTCTAGTTCATAAGTCTTTTCATGGCCATTGGCTTTGCTTTATGGGGTAAATGGACGACAGAACTCACACTCACACAAAGAATGTCAATGAGAGATGACGTCATTTCGCATTCGGTCCACTTTCTCGTATGAATCGTGCCTTGATTCCAGGTAAGTAAAGATCTTGAAGACGCTCTAGCTTCTGGTTGGCCAGAATACTACATTGTTATTATTGCTGGCAGGTGGTCGGGAAGGAGGAAGAAACGATGCTCAATCCGTCCTAGGGATTTTCAGGACAAATATTTCTATGATGACAAAAAGTGGTTTTGTCGAAAAAGTTTGTTTTAAATCTCAGCTCCTCTCAAGTCACCTTGTACGAGTGACGTCATTTTCTAGATTCGAATTGAGGCTGTTCAATTTCGAAGACAAATCTGGTAGTTTAGGAGATTTCGACTTGAGACAGGATGGATAGAGCCTGTGCAATGGGGTTTTATTGACTAGTTTCCTGCTTTCACAAAATGTTATTATATTCTGCATCTCCAATTGTTCTCCCTGTGGCGTGCAGTGTTGTCCTGGAATCCCTTTGTCTCTTGCTGATAGTTTTGCAAGAAATGTTTCCCTTCCATGTCAGCTGATTGTTAGGCCAAAAGCTGAATTTTGCGAATCTCGTTGCGTTTGCTGTCACCAATGTCGTTGTTGTTGCTGTTGCCAATTCGCATGCAGGTGGCCAGTCAGATAACAAACTCGAATCGCCACTTTTCCTAATTAAACAAACATTTTCATTTCTATTCAATGACATACATTGACAACCACATGGCATTGTACCTTTCAACAATGCCGAGCTGTCCAAAAAGCTAGTGTCTGTTCTTCCGATTCAAGGTCGTCTTGGTAACTACGGAAACCGTTTGTTACTGGTGCAAGGTATTTCAAAGAGGAAATGTCAATACTGCTTGATTTCGTTTGCATTTGTTCCAGATGACCTTCATTTGAATCCATTATGATTATCGGCCTAGCAAACATGATTATCTCGTCAGTGGACGGCTTCTTGCGTCAGCGCGCGAGCAGGGTGATCATTGTTTCCATGACACCCATTGTCTCTAGGCTCGACACACCTGCTTGGGTGGAGTGTGATTACTCCTGGTGCTGTCAATCGATAAAGCGTTATCTTTCCTTGGCTTATCTGATAATGGCCTAGCTTCCCACGTTTGCTTGCTTTTTGGCCTTCGCAGCTTTTGAGCGAAGTTGCTAACAATAGATGCTAAGTTCTCCATCGGTAACGCCATACACTTGTGACCTCTGTTGGTTAAGGTATCTTTGCTCGTGACCTACGCATAATACCTGCGGAAAATTAGAAGAAGGTGCCGTATCCCTCCCACACCTTTTAGTGCGCTGTGCTTTGCTGTGCTACGATAATCGCTACTGCTTGATGGAAGGTTATTTATCAAGCAGTAGAATGTTTTGTACCCAGTTGACCATGCAACCCCAACATTGCTAAGTCAGACCCATACTAATTAAATCGCTCTTTCGACGCAGTACCCCTAAAGGAACTATGCAGCTCTGTCTATTTACCTTCAGAGAACCTTGCGTGGTGTAATCATTCTGTTGCAGTCATACCTATTAGTTTGGTCTTCTCCAGGGGACGTGGAATTTCAGTTGTAACACCTAGTAATCCCCTTCTATGCCAAAAGGAAGTGTTGTGGACTCCCTTGTTTGACTTGGGAAATTTTGTACTGCAACTTGGCTTGTTGATTTGCGTTGCTGTTGTTGCTCTCATTCCTTTTGTTCTTCCCTTTCAGTTCTTTGGAGGCCTCATTGGGTTATATTCTTTGCTCGAAAATGTACATTGGAGCTGTGATGGCTTCCCTGTGCAATCGGTAAAAGAGAGTAGCAGTGTGGATAAATGGCTTGGCCTCGAGTGCTGGTTTGAAAGCATGACCCGATAGCTCAGCGGTAGAGCACTTGGCGTACAACGTCAAGGGTCGTGAGTTCGAGTCCCACTCGGGTCGGTTATTTTTCCGCACTCTCTATGACTCCTCTTACGAAAACAAAATACCAACAGCTAAGGCCTGGAGATTATAGTTTTAAGGACTTATCGCTGGGGGCATCCTAGGAGCTTAACGGCTACTGACGTTTGAGAGGGGAGGCTCCTAGTTGATATGCATCATGCAAAGTCGATAATTTCACAAAGGAAAGCAGCATTTAAGAGAAGTAGACTATTGCGCCATGAGTTCCTTTCACCTGTCTTCTCTTAAATGGAAGGGATGCTGCTGAGACTTTGGTTGCTTCCACTCCAATTACTTTGATTACTTCTTGGGCTTCTTTTGAACATGTTTATCTCATGTCAATCCATTTTTGCTTATCGCATTTATTTGCCTCATTTTGCAAGCAAGAAGAGGCTTGAAACAGGGCGACATAAATACGATTGATGTCATCTTAGTGGCGTTTTTGCTTATTGATTTAGTGTAGGCTGAAATTCTACCTCAACAAATCCAGCCCATTCATTTTGCTCATAACGTGGAGGCCTTCTCAGTTCCAGGTTGATATCGCATTGAGTAACAGAACCTTTGATGATGTTGATGATGTTGTTGTTGATGTTTGATTAACTTCTGTGCAGTGGGAGGCAAGATTCCACTAATACACGTGTTTTCTTTTATAAGAAACCTAGCTTGGGTCTTAGTACTAAAAGTTTCTTAATTTTACACTAGTTTCTAGTACTAAAAGTTTCTTAACAATTTCTTATTTTTAGATAAACATACAATTTTGCACCTTCCCTTGCTTATTAATTGTATTAAAGTTTATAACACAACAGTAAGATTTGATATCGTATCTCTGTTGTTTATTATTATTATGGAAACAGGGGTAATCTTTATCGAGACTCCCGGTACAATGTGCTTAAATTGTTTTATTATTTTTATATTGTTACCGAGACACCCGGTACGTATTATTTTCCGGCTCAGAAAGTCGTCTTATTTTTTTAAATGTTTCTTAAAAATATTGATTTAGTTATATAAGTTTCGTAAATTTTTGGAGCTCTAGTACTAGGTTTCTTATAAACCGGTTTCTTATATTAAAAAAACGTGTATGTTCGAGAGTACAGCTGCTAATGTCTTCTGGCAATAATTCTACTTTTTAAGAAAATAGCGGGAGCCTCAAATTTTCATTCCTCAGACATCGATGATTTCTTCATATTTTGACGTTGTCCATTTGCGTAAGACAATCAAGAAAAGGAAACTTTCTATGTTTGTCCCTTATGTGCCACCACACTGGATAATGTTTCTTTTTCAAATTAAATATCTTAAAATATTTTCCCCAACACATTTTCTTATACTGCTGTTCACCTTAACAATCTCTTCAACAGATTTTTCTGCCATTTCAAATTTAATCGCACGCTTGCGTTATCATGACCTGAATGCAAGGGCACTTTAAGCAACTCTTCTATTTGAAATTAATCGCATTCAGTAGATCTCACTTGAGATTAGAGTAGACAGAGTGTGATGAAAGTCAGCCCTTTCTCTCATCTTCATTGCACTTTAGGGTAACTTTTTTCCCTCATCCGTGCCTAAGAGCATGAATTCCAACGGTTTGTTCAAACCCGTGTTTTGTTTTATTGCCTTTGATACTAATCAGGCGGTCAGTGTAAATATCAATTTTTATTATATTGAGTTTACATGATACTTTGCGGTTCCCCAAAGATGGATATAAGCAGGAAGATCATGTTACCTTGATGCTTTGCCTGATAGTCAGATCAGATCAAAATCAGATCCTCTATAAAAGCAAACGAGTTTGGAAAGCGCCAAAGATTTGGCGTTGTTGGTACAAGTGTGTTGCTGCCCAAAAATGATCATGTAATTTAAATTTGAGAGAATGTGGCATAAAAACAAAATTTTGCCAGAAAGTGCGGGAAAGCCAGGATATCTAAAAAGTGATTCAAAGCTTTACACGCTGTAGAAATTCCCGGATTATAAATAGGCTAAAGATCGGTTTTAGATGCATAGATAATGTTGGAAGGAGTATGATTGAAGGGTCTATGTAGGCATGCAAGTAGAAGGAACAGACACAGCAGTCTTATTGGGATGATGTCCACTGGGATGAATCGCCAATAAATAATTGATATGTGAAGTGCAGTACTCCAGACAATGTTTAAACCATGTACTTTTCTCTGCAAGGGTGGACGATTAAAGACTGATTAAATGTTTTTCGTTGAATAAATCTCTTCTACCCGGATCCAGGTCGCTAGTTCGCAGATAACCGACTGAGCTCTTTCTTCTCTCACCAGTTTCTGCTTTTAGTGTGTTCTGCAAAGGAAAAACACAAGACCTGTCATCTGGATGAACGAGAGTCTTTGAAAGTATACTAAAGAAGTGAATACTTTCATTGCAAAATGTGCCTGCAATTGTTGGGCTAGTAGCCACCAGTGGAAATCTGAGTGCCTTTTTGGCCATGGAAGTTTTCTGGCTCTGCAATGCATTTTTCAATAATTTTAGAGTGGCCCGCTTTATCGTCACGGTGTCTCTACAGCTGTTATGTCCTTGCGCAGTGGCCGCTTAGAAGACGCACAATTCGTATCACACCTTTTGTGAATTATTTTTCTGAAGAATCTTCGATTCAGTTCTATATCATGTCAATACCACCAAACGCAAATGCATGATTTATCTTTGCTAGTTGATTGCTTTTTTTATTAGCTATGTTTTGAATAATGCACTCACAAAGATGATAGCTTTGTTCTCAATATTTTGTTACGTAAGCGAATCTCTTGTAGCATTTGGGGATTTTGCTCTGATAAGATCCGCCGTAAATGCTATTTTGAGTTTTGTTTATTTGCGTCTTTTATGCGGGAGCTTGTAATGCTATCAGGGCGAGCTGTAGACGATCGCACAGGTGGCGAAATTGAACTTTTCTTGCTGCTAAAAAAATCTAATATCTCTGTTGTCTTCGATGTTATGCTTCTGGATAATGAAACTGCGTTTTTTATTGCGGTAGATAGCAAACATATTTGTTGTGATATCCTCTCTTCTTTTTTGCGTCTAGAAATACGTTCTGCTAGGGCGTCGAAAAAGAAGCCTTATTGAGTCACCGGTACATGAAGTAATTCAAATCAATCAGGGTATTGTAAGGTGACAGGCCTAACTTAAATGCTCTCAAAATATAGGATCCATAGAACTGCTTTGGCTTGAAACACCCTATTGACGCCTGCCTCCAAACCTGGCTTGTTGAATTGGATAATGTGCGCAGGGTCTGTCTGAGATGACGTGCGTAGATTTACTTTTTACTTTAAGCTTCAAAATTCCCGCCCACTTTAGGCCATTGTTAGAGAAGATATCGCGAAAAGCAAACTGTCCGATGGATACACTACTACTGTCGGTAGTCAACAATATCATTATTGCACCATGTCTCGATCCGGTTTTGCTCCATCAAATAGGTTTGAGGAAAGATTAACGAGAGAGAGGCAAGCCGTGCTCCGTAATTGCATCGTTTCAGAAAGCATAGAAAGGCATCCTTGAGCAGGAGATGGCTTCAGTAGTTGCTGTAAACTTTTCCGGTGTTTTAAAACGGTGGATTTAACGGGCATCTGTTTCATCTCATCCAGCTTTCTGGAGATGTTTGTGTTTATTAATCGATATTTTTTGGTCGTTCCAGAAAGCATAGAAAGGCATCTTTGAGCAGGAAATGGCTTGAGTAGTTGCTGTGACCTCTTTGACCTATGTGCAATCGCGTAAAAGCGTGATTTTCTGTAACGGGCCCTTTATATAATAAAGAAATTCAACACTTTATTTGACGCGAGGTATTGGCGTGCCTGTGGAGTCTCCTTACTACCCATTACAAGTACACCTGTTTTAGGGAAATTAAATATCACAATTCGAACAGATAAATAGTCCTGCACACCAAGAAACTGAAATAGACAAAGTGATGGGTCTGCCATGCGGTCGCATAGAGACAGTGCAAGTATTCTTCCATTTACTTTTTTGATCGTCTGACCTTTGTACTTCGTTACTTTGACCTTTGACCTATAAAAGATCTCCATGTATCAACTTAACAATTCAAATGCTTCTTCGACTTAACGACAAAAAGCAGTTTACGTATAGATACCACTGTGGATCATGGCTTGCATGTCAAAGAGGAGATCGCTTATCTGTTCTGCAGATAGAGCGGTCGTGATTATTCTAACGAAATTAGCAGTAAAACATTGTTTCTTTAGAGAATGCAAAATTCGATGGATTGATTGCTACATATAGGAGCTTTCTGCTCCTACTTAGATAGCTAGTTTCTATCTTTTAAACACCCTAGTGACCCACCACCAACCCCGATTGCATCCAGTTTTACTGCACGATTACTCTCAATTTGCTAGTTGTGGACCTAACTCGTGTCAACTTATCATTGTTTTAGTGTTAAATCTCCAACAAACCACACTAATGAAACGCTTCAAGCTATAAAGCAACGTTTCCTTTTTAGCAATGGGTGTTTGCAAAGATAGCACCAAGCCTCCTTCCTTCACGTCTATAGACAATAAATCCCAGAATAGATATGTTTCCTCAATTAAGAAGTCAACAAGTGTGAAACATTGGTTTCAGAGTCCTCATGAAGTTAAAGGCCTGGGTTATGCAATGTCCTTATGCATCTGATGTTATCCGCCTTAGCGTTCGATTAACGCTGGTTTCCGTTTGGTACTGTCACCATCTAATGTAGATTCCTGGAAACACGAGTTTGGTTGACCAGCGAATCAATTAATGCCTGTTGGAGCAAAAACCCGATAATCGTTAACATATCTTTCATATATCAATGTTTGTCGACTGGCATAAAAACTTTTCGTGGTCTACTTTGTGTCTAAACTTTGCATGACAACATGTAATCTTTGCGGTGTTTTCAAACGGTGGATTTAAAGGGCATCTGTTTCATCTTATCCAGCTTTCTGGAGATGTTTGTGTTTATACATCGAGATTTTTGGAACGTTTGAGCCATCTGCTTCGAACTGCAATCCAAAGTAGCAGAGTGGTTGAGTGGTAGCTGTTTGTCTTGTTCGATGTTTCAAAGCAACCGCCCAGGACATATTGTGATGCTCATCGACTTTACTGGGAGCTGTTCTCTGTTAGCAACAACCATCTGCTTCATGTTTTTCTGGCTTTTAAGCTTTTGACTTGAACCTTTTAACATCTTTTGCAGTTGATTAATTTTTTCTGTTATCATCAGGACCCACAAGACATTAAGTTTTCTTCCACTTGTAGCACGGACGTTCGAGAGAGAAAAATTAGAAAAATGGGGGTTTTTGCCCAAAGGATATATCTTGAAATTTCAAATCTCTGTTGTTGTCTGATTGTCTGAGTTTCTTTTGCCAAGAGAACGTCTGCTGTAATCTTCAAGGTTAAATCATATCTTCTGGTGTCCACATCAATAAATCAATTTACGGTTCTATCATTATCTCCTTTGAGACTAAATGTTATCATATTCTGGTTATCAGAAGGCTATTTGTTTTTAATTGTTTTCATTTTGTTGTCAAATTCAGATTGTGGTTAGTTTTGGCCCGCTTGTAATTGGGGCCCTGTAGCTATGAGTAGAGTGTAGGTCTCCAACCGCTGTGCCGCTCTGCTGGTGCCGTGAGAAGCGACAAGTGTGGCTCATGGGTACCATGCTCTCTAGAGTTGCGCTTAGTTTATATACCTGTTGTGACATTTATTTTCGTTAACATGGCTTTAATTGTGGAAAGACTAGGATCGGAGACTGCTCTGGTTGATGGACGGTTGAAAGGACGCGGTGACGCGGATGAACGAGAGCATTCGCGGCGCGGATGAACGAGAACTCTCGCGGCGCGGTTGTTGCTGTAAAACGCTACAGTCATATGGGCAGACTTTTTAAACAAAAATACCGTGGCTTTCCTTACCCGGTCAGGCTTTTCTATGGTCTTGAATAGTTTTTGCAGGGGAAGAGAAAGCAGTTTCCCTTCGCCAGTATGGTTTTTTTATCTTGAATAATTTCCTGCAGTATAAAGAAGATTTTCCACCTAACCGATTTTCCGTTCCGCAGCCTAAATGCAATTACTTAGAGCAACTGATTCACGTCTATGATTTAAATTATTTTTGTACCCAAATCGGTTTCGAAGGAATATCAGAGCAGCACGTAAGTCAAAAGAATGTACGCGCACTGTCCATTTAATTCTAAGCGTTTATATTGCTCCGCAGATATTTGTAAATAAATGAGCTGTGTAGCTGACATGTCTTTTTGCAAGTGTTGCTGTTGTTTCTCGTTTGCGTTATCTCGGTGGCTTTACAAAAAACTTTTTAGGTTATAGGCAACAGGATTTCTTACGAAGAATCATAGAGAGTGCGGAAAAATAACCAACCCGAGTGGGACTCGAACTCGCGACCCTTGACTTTGGACGCCAAGTGCTCTACCGCTGAGCTGTCGTGTCATGCTTTCAAGCCAACACTCGAGGCCAAGCCATTTATACGCACTGCCCCCCCCCCCCCCTTTTTGCCCTCTCACATTACACTGTTTCACGTAAAATGTCATCAATATACAACTGGATACTCGGTGCGGTTCACAAGCGACTTAAAAGCGAATATCACATGTTCAAGTTTTCTAGGTGGGTCGTCAACCTGTGGTCTCCAGAATGCTTACATGGCAGTTCTTGGCATATGATCCTTTGCAACTTGTGTGTGTAAGACCTTTTAAAAGCAGAATACTAGTAAGGTAGTCACAGAGTCAAGGTAGTCACAGAGTCAAGGTAGTCACAGGGTTTCAAAGACACTGCATTAACTTGAAGTCAAAAAAGACATTGATGCGTTGACGAAACCGCAACAAGTTTTAAGATTCAAATTAGCCTTACAGATGCTGCCTTAAATGTAAGTGTTTTTGGTTGTTTCAGAGCCATGAATATTTTCTTCTTGTTAGATTTATTAGAATAACATCTATGGTGTAAGGGCAAGTCATTTATCGTTTGATACGTTTGTCTCTGGTGTCCCCTGCTCTTGGAATCGTGTGAATTTACCGCTTCTTACCGCCCACTAACGTGTTATACTCGAAATTGGTTTCCTCTGACGAGTTTTTCAGAGTATTGGTTTTTGAAGTCACGTTATGGAGGTTTTTAGAAACAATCATAGATCACTGACCGCTTGGCCACAATTTTATCGTCTACATTAATATGGGTTGTTTTAGATTTTCCGAGGCGCCATGAAATTTTTCGTCTCTATAGTGCTTGCTCCGAGGAAAAAATTCATAGAACTTTGCCACAGCGATAAGAAATTTGTGCTAGCAAAAGGCGTCATCTTTATAATGAATAGAAGAAGCTGTTTGATTGCCCTTTGTTTTTCTTTGTCACACTACCTGTACTAGATGGCAACTCAGAATCGACATCCCCCCTGATTCTGGTGAATCGCACATTACCACGGCATTGATTCACAGGTATGTTGCATGCGAAGCAACCTGCAAACGCACGACGCCCCCCTGGAATGACAATTTCATTTGCCGCAACCACAAAATTATTAACAGGTGGCTCGCTTGATAAAAAACCTTTGGAAAAGTCCATTTGTTTGTTTCCACGAAGAGTCGGGCTTGGACGGGATCACGGGCAGCGCGTCTTTCTTGCTTACGACCTCTGATTCGATTTCCTGAGAAATGCACAAGTGCGCCGGGACACGCCGAAAGGCCACGACGTAACAGGCTGGTTTGCGTAGTTGTGTGCGGGTGTAGTCGGTCGTTGCTTCGTGCTTTCGTCCGAAGTTAAACACAGCGCAACCGTTTTTGCCAATCATCAATTTTCTCGTTTGTGTTGGCCAAATAGAGCTCTTGGAAAGAAATCTCAAGGTTAGTGTTTTTGTAGCGTATATCGCACAGAAAGCCAAACGCGTTTTCACTGCGATTTATTTTGCGTTCACCCGTTGGACTGTTTGACACGAATCGTGAATGAATTTATTGTCAAAAGTTTGCAGATGATCATCATATGGATCACATTAGCAACTTCTTTGTGAATATCTCTATCCACGTTTGATATCACCATCTCCGTCTTCTAGCTGTCAAGTATTATCATTCGGCAGAACACGCTAAACGGGACGTGGAGGGCTTTTTCGCTCATCATTGCACTTAATTTGCGTGTTTTTGTTCAAACTTGTGAATTCGTGATTCTGTATTAAATTTTGGATAATTTGCAGTCAGCGAAGTTGTGATTTCTTGTTTTAGTAAGAATAAAGTTGATGATCATTTGACAGTAGGACCTTCCACCTTAAAAATTTCAAGGGTCGAGGATTTTGTTGTTCAAGCTAATTTGCCAATACTCGCCCGTTTATTTTTTTATTTCGCGCTTTGGCTATTTGACCCAGATCTTTTCATTAGCCTAGAAAACAAATTAAAAGCCACCGCCTTTTTTATACCATATTGTTTTCGCTCGTTTAGCTAAAGGTCGCTTTAAATTTTCAACATCTCAACTTTGATTGGTCGCCGGAAAGATGGCCAAGTACCGTGAAGTCTTGAAAAGGCTTTCTGCGAAGTTTTTACTTATGCCATTCTCAACATTCGAAAACATTTCCTTAAATTTTCCCTTTTAAATCGAGTGTATTTGAATCAAAAGTGTCGCAAGATAATTTAAGTTAAAGTTAACAATGGTGTGATACAGATGCTTTCGTTTCGATGCTGCCCAGAGAAGACTTTAGCCAAGGAATTTCATTCCAAAGGTCGACTCTTTACGGCCCTGTTGTACAATCAATCGGAGTTTTATCTAGTTTGCTCGGCTAGCAAAACAGGCAAAAGCTTTATTTGCTGTTCGTTTCCTTTGCTTGGGATGATTAAATTTACTTTCAATTCACACTTATTTAATTAAACCGGCTACGCTTTGTAGCAAAGCACATGGAAAATCAATTTATTTCATTCTACCAAGTGTATCCAGCCCTGTTGAATAAAAATGGAGATGAATAAATTAAAGATTAAATCAAAACCAAATAAAAACAAATACTCTGTGTTTGCGTAATGCCTTGGCAATTATCTAGGTGTTTAGCTTGTGTATGTGAAAATGCCTACAGCCGAAGACATGGTTTTGTTGATTTGGTTGCCAACGGTAGATACCTGCACGGCGCGTGGTTAGAATGCATCTTAACCCGTCAATTGCCGCTTCATGCGTAATGGTTTCCCTGTTCTGCTCGATACCAGGTTAAGAGGATGCCTCTTCCACCAGACCCTCCCCCCTCCCCCACGTATCTGCACGTACAAGTTGTTTTCAATGACAGACTCAGAGACCTAAAACGAAGTGATCTGGGAATGGAAAATTTGTTGAGCAACTTTAGTCCCTCCCAGCACCCTTGCTTTGAATATTGAAGCCAAAATAATCGGCTTTTGTGGGCTCCCACTTATGTCTGTTGATCTTCTTAAGCAGTCTCACCCTCCATAATTTTCTGTCCTTTATTGAATCATTCCGTCATCAGTTTTAAGTTGATTTGAGATTACTGTGTATTCGGGTTTGTAAAAGATACTTGTTTTTGAGTATGATTATAGCTGTGATAGTTGTTCGTGTTCAAAAGAGGCCGATTACCACATGTGCTCCTCGAAGGTCCTGTACAGATTTATCTCCACTTGTAAGCGCCGAAGGCAAGATACCGAAAAAAATCTTAGCGTGTTCAAATCGCGAAGGGTGAAATCTTTTTCCTACGGCAAAAATATCACTGTCAGAGTCATACAATAACTCACCGTTCGATGAAAATTAAATGCTCATTCTTGAATTTTACTGCCACTATTAAAATGGCTCTCTCTATTGTCTACCCCTCTTTCCTTCCCCATCTCCCTTTAGTAGATAAATCTTTTCAGTTTTTATATTCGGTCATAGGGTTACCTTCTAAAAAAAGCCGGGTGCGAAGCGAAATTTTTATCGTGAATTTAATGCAACCACTGAAGATATATGTTGAGACTTTTTGTCTGCGCGGCGAAGCCCTTGTAACGGGTTTTTCGCTCATTTTGTTTTTATGCTTGAGAGGGGGAATTTTGAGCATTAGCATTTTCCATCTTCTCCGTTGTTAAATTAACACTTTGTGTTGCTTATATCGTTTGTGATTCATTTTGTGTCCAAAGTGAAGCATTATCAAACGCACTAAGATTAAAGGATTGCAAATTAAGATTTTTTCGTTTGATCGAAAGCTGGGCGCCAATTTTTCACTGCTACAGAAAATTTGGGGCCTAAGTGAAAGTGACTGAAATGACTCGACTTTGTAGCTATGCTATTTCCTAGCTCACTTTATGTAAGCACTCAACAAGCCCTAACAAATTAACTTCCATGCAATATCTTAACTGTTTCTTGGTGCAGCTATGACGATTCACGAAAAAATTTTTAAAGCTTTTCTCTGCATTGGAACTTTTCTCTGGAAAGGGAAAGAAGTCAATACTTGAGCCACAATGAATTTATGAGCCAATGGTACAAATTTGATTTTGCACTGCTCTGCCCATAGCACTTTACGGCTATTGAGCTTAATAGATTTCTTCCATTTAGCCTCTTGGCTGATGCATGCACTGCAATCTTGCAATAGTATCTGTGATGAAGTAATCACCGTCAGAGCATAAGAAACTAAAAATGTCTTCTAAAAACTATTGAGAAAACTGGATCAGTTTGACCTCATGTTAAGCGGTAACTTTTTAGAGTTGGGGGGAAGCTGAGACTCTTAGATAAAGACTGGCGATTCAGTGAAATTGTCCGGGAAACAGGCCAGCGAAATTTAAAAACAGAGGAATCTGCGAACGCTTTAATATCACCCTATTGAACCCAAATTTGAGGCTTCATCTTAAATCTATTAGACATATATGTGCCGATTAAACTGAGATAGCCAAGTGATGTCTCCAGTTCGGTGCCCATCGTGCTGAAAGACATAAGCTCTGTGCACTTTGGCCATAGATCTGCGCGAGGTTTAGTTAAAGCCACTGTCACCTTTAATGCAAAATATGTCTACAGACTTGGATTATTAGCATCGTTAGGTAGCAGTAAATAGGTTGATTGAAGTTCGGCGTTCTCGCATGGATTTGTTGAGGTTCACGCTTAACCAAGAGTGCTTATTGTGACTTTTTCTCTAGAAGTAAAATAGCATTAAGGTAAGTCCTTTGCTTAGGAAGATGTAAATATGCAGTTCGTATTTCGCTTTAAATTATCTTAGACAAATTGAAAGAGAATATCTTCTCAGATCCGTTAGCCTTTCACAGCGTCTTATGTTAATCGTGCCTTTGTAGAAATAAGCCAATGTTTTATCTAAACTTTGGATACCACGTTGTTGCTGTTAGGTGGCAGCAGGGGGTGTGTTTTTCCTTTCGCATCTCATTCTTCGACGAGGGCAACAGGAGAGAGAGAGTCTGTTTTGCACCTCTCTGATTCCTTTTGTACGGTGCAAGAAAGCGAGCAGTGGTTAAAAGTGGTTGAATACCTAGGCCTAGCTTGTTCCAAGACCATGCATGATATCGCATTGTTTACAGACAATAGCTGTTAGCGACTTCTGGTTTTCAGTTGAATTCTGCAAGGAGCATTGGTAACGAAGCCCACGATTTATATACTCTACTTCAAGAGCTACAGTGGCTGCAAGGAACAGCTTAAGGTTAAGGTACTGTACTGTGTGATTTTCCTGACTGGATTCTAGGGAATACCAAACATATGCCAAGCGCGATATTTATTCAGCTTCGCCTCGTTCGTTTCAATCTCGTAACGCATCTCGTAAGTTATCCTGTAAATGTTTTGGAAGAAGACATTCCGTGTTCATCGTTCGCAAATATTGACAATGCCGTACACACGTGACTGCTTTAGATCCTGCCGGGTTCTAGTTTGATGATTCTGTATTTGAAGATACAATGCCTGCCAAAAGTCCTTGGAACACCTCAGTATTTCTCTGGTTTTTGAATTTTTCATTCCTTTGACGCGCCACAAGCTGTTAATCCCCCTTCTCCCCCCTTAAACAATGTTGGTAACAAAGTATAGCATCCAGTCAATCTGGGGGGAAAGTTTGGTGTACAATTGACGCATCATTTAGCAGCAGGACAACATTGTTTGTAGGGGGGAGGGGAGGGGGATGAGTGGACGTGAATCAAAGAATTGTCGTAAATGTGCCAACAATTTTGGCAGGCATTGTAGATCCGTCTATACACTCTTCAATTTACTCTTTCGTGCTTGACCCTACGAGGCAAAGCTTTCTAAACCGTTCACAACTCGTCAATTTGTAACTCTATTCAATTACCATTTCACATAGCTAAGAGTTCTTCGCAATTTCCTTTTGCTGTTGTATCGACGCGCTAGTGGTAGATTATCGCTGCGAGCCTAAAGAGCTACCTTCTGCCATAAAATTGGTGTACATTTTCACAATTTGAATGGGTCTGTCACCACCAAAGATGTAGACTACAATATTGTACCCGCTTTTCTTCCAAGTACATTCCTTGGGCCAGCCTGAGTGCTTACAAATGGTATATACAGTTCAGTTAAAACTAATCACTAATGTTCACAAACTGACCAATGCTTGTGTATTGCACATAAATAAAACGTCCTTCCCTTGTTTTCGAGTTACGCACAAAGAAGGTCGGGTAAATGCAACAATGCAACAGGGCCAAATGGCTGTGCACCCTACCCCCTACCCCCCCCCCTCCCCTCCACTTTTGCAAAGCAAGTAGTTTGAAAGCTTCAGTAAAAGGGGTAATAAGCATTGGACCCTCTTTTTTACCCCTCAGCTTCAAATCCTTCGCACTTCTACGGCTGGTACTTTTCGTGAAATTATGCTTGTCGTCTTGCATAAGCTTAGCTTTGCTTCTAGATAAACCGACGTTACACTCTAAATAGCTTGCTTAGCTTTCTAGAGATACACATCCAACAGTCCAAGCGAGTCGTGTTTTTTGTTGTCAGCAAATTCACAAGCCAATCGTAACATTTCCTGATAACCAAGGTCCAATCTACAAAAGTATTACTCTTTGTCACTCGCTGTTAAATTAATTTATGCCTGGAATTGAATTGTGCAGCTTCTTATGCAGTTTTGCAATTAATCAATCAGGTCATGGACCTTCAGAAAGCTGGCCGGGTGACAAATGAAACTGGGCAGTGAAGCAATTGAAGCTCTTTAATCATATCTGAATTTAAATGGGCAATGCATTTCATTGCTTGTCTTTGTGGTGTAGTTGTCATTAAACATATGTACAGTTTCCTGAGTAGACTCATTATCATCGTTTTGGTTTCCTGTTTATTCCATCCATGTTTATTCCATCGATGTTTACTTCATCCACGTGCTCATATTGAGTTTATAGCATTTGATGATAACAGAGACTCTCTTTTATTTTCAGAGCCCGAGTGATGCATATTTAGTGGTTCATAGAAGTGATGTTCCTCGACAAAACGTCTTCATAGCCAAGGAAGCATCGCGTTTGAAAACAGAATTTAGCCGAACATTTTCAACCTTGTGGGATCACTGACTGGTTATTCGAATTTGTGGAAAATGGGAGCAAGTGACTACAGCTTCGCGGGAAAACTTGTTTACGTTTGCGGACGGAGTTCCTCGACTGGAAGTGCTGATAGTTTTTCACTAAAAGGGAGACTGATTGCTGACCTGTCTCGTTCCTGTTTTGTGCGCACGCACACTTGCCCTGTGGACGACATGATTGACGCGTACTGCGCCATCGCGTCGTCGCACGCCTTTCTCTTCACATTCAACGCGTTGACCATACACGACGCGGACTGCCTTAACCAACTCGGTGTGGCGATGCTGTACAACGTTCCAATCATTGCCGTGAAGGAAGAGGGCTTCGACTTGCCGAAACCGATGCCGCTCCGATTCTACGAGACAAAGTTCATCGATAAAAGAGCCGCAAGTCAGGGGTACAAGAAAGACTGCAACGAGGGACCTTCGACATTGGCCGGTGTCTTGACAATGTGTTACGAAAGCGCCATCATCTGCAAAAAGTCTTCCTACTCGACATGCCTGAGCGACGTCCTTCGAGCTTTGCCGTCGCTGAATCTTGAAGGAAATGGCAACTCGGAGCAGTCGACGTCGGAAGAAGAGGGCAACTCCGTGCCAAACGAGGCGCGCTCCTCCGCCTTGGCGCGAACTGGCGTCACCTCTGGTCGTATGTCCAAACGCACCACGAGAACGGCTTTCTCGAATACGCAAAAGCAAAAGGGCCTAGAGAATATTTACGGGGCGGAACAAAAGCTGCTCAACCGCCAGTCGCTTATAAACCGAATTGCGTACAAGAAACTCGATCTGAACTTCGCCTCGGGATCCGCGGCATTCAACTATCAGTTTAGAAAGCCGCAGCCCAAGCCGAATGGACGGCAAGCGTTGCGGTCGCAGCAGGGCATTGGTTCCGCAAGAAAGAAGGAAAACCGCGCAGCGCTCGAGCAAGATTCCCCGAGAGCTAGACCACGACCCGAGCCGCCAAAGGAGAGACCCGTTTTAACCGCGCGCAATTCACCCCCACATAGAATCAATACTCTGATTGAAATGTCCAAAACGACCAGCATTTCAGCTCAAGAACTTACCGTAGATGCAATCAAATCAGAAGGTGGCCTAAAGGTTCCCGTTATCGGGCCTAAAGGCCAGAAGCTTAGACGCTATTCCAGCTTACCAGTCGTTCCAACGCAGTACCTTGTGGCCTCGGACTCAGAACACGGCTCTCCGCATATCATGTCGTTTCCGCCGCCGAGTAGTAACTACCACCTTTCCCCGGGCTCTGATTCGCCAATGTTTTTCAGTGGTGATGAGCTGGACTTTGACCCGATTCACATTTCGCGCACGTGCACGCCAGTGGACCCTCTAGAGACTACTTCGCATTCAGAAAGCCCCGAGGACTCGTCCAGATAAAACGACTCTATGCAATCGGTCTTCTTATTTGACTAGATATACGTCTCTAATTAGGTGTGTGTAAATATTAAAAGCTCATATGTAACCCTGTATGTATAGCATGGCTAGAATGTATATATTAGAAGGTATTCTTGATTGACCTGAAGTTCTACATAGCGCGCCATGCCATGGTAGCTTTCGCTGCCAATATTACCGTACCATCGGATATACTCTGAGTAGATATCTGCAATTTAAATTGCGGTCATAACAAGATTTAGCTAGTTTGGCTTTTAAATGAATATGATCGTACTTCAATCTTATCAGTCGTTGATGCCAAAACAGGTTGAAAGTCTTGTCAATTATTGATTTTGTTTCGGCTCTACCAATGCCAGGCTTTTGTGAACAAATTTTACAGCAAAATGCTTTTATCTTACATCGAAATCTGTAAAACGCAAATCAAGCATACTTTCAGCGTTTCTTATCACAAGGACATATTAGAAAACTGAAGAAAATATGTTTGTCAAAGATTTTAAGGCCCTTTCTTTTTAACAAATCTTTCCTTAGTCTGCCATCAAGATGTAAAATTGATGTCTTCTCTGATGGAGTTTGAAAAATTTGAAAACGTTGATGCAGTTATGTTTGAGAAATTAATTCAGTCAAAGTTAAATTTGATATTCTAGGTCTTGGTTTTTAGGTTGTACGAACTATAATCACATGTCTTTGCTTGTAACCTGCGTAGACTCGGAAGTCAAATTGAATCAGTATTAGGCAGATGCTAAGTTTCCTGGGACAAACAAGGCAACGGAACTTTGGACATGTCACCAAAACAGTATCTGATGCTGTTGTTATTTAAGGTATCAAGGAAAATGTCGAAAATACCGATGATAGGACTAATGATTGGATTTGCGATATGATCTCGTATTTTGGTTCACTGTTGGGCATTACCTTCTCAGCCTTGGTTTCCTCCTTCGTGAAAGCACTTCAGTTTGCTAGCCCAGAAGATGGTGCACTATCTATCACACAATATCGTTAACAATCATCCAGACTTTATGCCGAACCAGCCAAGGTCATACATTCCTCACTACCAGAAAACAAAACGTTCTACATAAGTAAGATAAATCATATCACGATATCGAGACTTTCGCACGAAAAGAACGGCCTAAAATCCTGACTCCTTTCATTTTGTTGTTTTATGGGTGAGAAATCGCATCAGGAACAGTAGCTAGATTACATACTCTGAACATACAGCTTAATCTATACTAGTCTTACGCGTTTTTCATTCCATCATGAGCTAATGGAGTAAAGCAACCACAAATTTATGTAGTAAGTTCATGAGAAAAAAAGCTGAAGAAGGCAATTTTTATACGGCATCCAGGTATAATTGACACATACTGGTGTAACAAAATAGCAACATCAAAAAGAATTCTCGATGTTCAAACATTGCGCTTAAGTCTTGATTGCCAATAGCTTGCGCAAACTCATGCGGTGTCTATTGCCGCTCAACCAATCACCGTGCCAGAAAGTGTAAACAAAGTTAGACAAAAGCTGATAACTGGGCACTTTTAACACCTTTTGCTAAAAAAGTAACGTGTAAATTGACGAAAGAGCTGGATGTTTACAAACACGGACTGAACTCATTGTACAGCCTAATCAAAAATGCCTATATACGACCAATGACTAATTTACAATATATATTTAATTAATTTTAGAATCAGCCAGTTTCTTGCGTTGTATTGTGCATCATAGATAAAAAAAACAACTATTCCATATCATCTGCCACAGTTTTCTTATAACTGCTCATGGAATCATGCGCTGGTGATGCAAAGAATGCTGGTGATATAGATCCCAGTGGTTGGTTGGGTGCGTCATTTTTCTTCTAACACAAACCAATATCGGCAATTCTGGTAGAGAACATATTTGATTTAATGAATAAATCTCAGCATTGGCTTTTTTCATAATGTGTATAGCCTGTTTGCTGATTAATAATTCACAGTTTACTTGCATTGATTAGTTATAATAAGAAAGTATTCAAAACGGATAAAGCCAAACAAGATTTTTTCCAATTGGCATCGTTTACTTTTCACCCTATTCAATCACACTACGACAAATAAACAGGACTCAAGAGATCTGTTTAAGCATGTTTACACGCTGTCCTTTCGTAAATGGAGAATTCTTAGTAAAGGATTCAGTTCAACGGCTATAAGATTTACTAGTAGTCAATGTATTCAATTCTTCTTCTTAACTCCTTACTAAATTCTGATGAGTTTTTAAGATACAAATGGATTTATGTTAGCCCTGCATAATTCATCGCTTTATGTCTAAAAATTTGTAGGTATGCGTTCAATTCAGCAATCAATTTTCGTACGTCTTTGGGTTTTAGGTATTTTCCAGAACCCCAGTGCTTTGCCCCCCAGAAAAAGGTAAAGCTTTGCTGTATACATCATCTGCAACTTATCAACAGCTGGAAACCGTTTCATAACTGAACAGTTATTCGAGTTCATGTTTATCAATGTAAGCGCCTATCAAACACCAGCAGATCCTGTAATTTTACTCAAAAAAGCTGTTCTTTGCTCTCATAAGGATAAATCCACAATAATTTAAAGATAAATGGCTCATTGGTTCCTCTAGAAAGTCGTACAGATTACGAATACTACTTTCTTCGATTTATGAAATGATGCTGGCACTAAATGACTCATTTTACCCCTAGGACGAATTCGTCTCCAATTACCCCACAACTTCTATTTACATCTATGCTTCAAAACAATAAAACCTTTGCTTGAAGTTGAAGGAATATGATTTTCTTTAAAAGAGCCTTGATTTTGAAAATCAATGACCAAATTTCTCATTGGAAGCCATCTTTCCACCATTGTAAAGCGGCAAACATTGTTCTGTTACTTTTGTGGGGCTTACATGAAAGAGATTTTCGACAAATTTTGCAAGTTCAGGACTTTCACGGATAAGAGGTAGAAATTGAGAATGAGACATTTTGCCCCGCGCTTTGTCTCGCGTCGGGACGCGCTGTACGTGCATTGTGGCCTAGTCATTGCCTGTCTTGTAAATGCAACAACGGGAAACGAAGAAAAAGAAACAATATGGATCGGATACTTAGACTTGGGTCAGGATTGAGCTCAGCAGTAGGAGGCGTACGTAACGAGAAGTCATTCTTATCAATGAATGCTTTCATTTTATTCATTGCTTTGAAATTATGGTACTTTTAGTTTAGATGATAGAAATGGTATTATTTATTAACATTTTTACTGTACATTTTTATTGTACATTTTTATCTGCCTAGTTTATTTAAGCTAAATATTTCTACTTGTTGTGTTGTGCCTTGTTGACTTAGAGTACGAGAGTTGACTAGACTGAGCCAAAAGGTAATTTTCATAGACATCTTTGTGCATAGACGTCAATGTGGCACTTCACTCTCTGTCACCTCTCTCACTTCTAAATACTGAACATCAATGACAGAGAGAAAGGTTTGTAAAAAAATTTAAAGGAACATGAATATTAAGTGTATTTTGCTATCAATTCTGGAAAAAATTGAAACAATGGTAGATTTTCATGAGTTGATAAGAGTGCTCATGATGCAAGCCAGTAATTAAAGCCATTTTTTAGGCTGCTGGTGGAGATGGAGCAATGGTCGACACCGCCGAACAAGTGTATATTTCTTCATTAGCATTGTTGAAGGTAATTATTATGTTGAAGGTAACATTATATTTAAAGCAGTTTTGCTCTTGCAAACTGCCTTATCACCTAGGCCCTATACTGTTCTAAAGAAATTGATTGCTGTGTACTGGTCAATAATACATTTAGGATGGATGTAAAAAACCCCAGTTGAAAACAGCCTCTCTTTATAAAAGCTTACAGTCATCAGTTAATTTTAAATTGCAGGTGATCAATGTTTTCAAATCCCTTTCATTTAGAATACTGCAAAGAAATGTTCATATATATACTAAAGGCTTTTGTCCTTAGTTTGAATTCCTAATTTCTCAAATTACCAGTTTCCAACATCATTAAATTTTCTTATTACTAGAGGATACCTAGTGTATACATATATTATTAATATATACAGATGTTCTTTATTAAGTTGACTTTGTTTATTCAATTTTTAAAAATTTCTATTTATTCTTCTATTTTAGATGTTGAAACATGGCAAGTATAAGTACCTTCATTTCAACTTTCCTGCTTTAAACTTGATACAGCACTTTTCTATTCTACTTCCAGTGGAAGCTTATTTCAATTGTTTGATAAAAATTGAAATGATGAAAAGGCTGATGAGTTTATAAATAATAGACATATTTTAGGATGTTTCAAGATCCAAAATTTCTACTTGTATTCATGCCCTCCTTCCCTGAAAAAGTAAGATGCATGTTTGGGCTAGAAGGTATTTTAATCGTTTTTGTTTTCTTTCTCATAGGTAGAGCTGGTGTACCCATGGAGGTTATGGGGTTAATGTTAGGTGAATTTGTTGATGATTATACTGTCAGAGTCATTGATGTGTTTGCAATGCCACAAAGTGGAACAGTAAGTCTTGCTTATGGTCCTTTTATGCATTTCCTCTACGCTGCATCTGGCCTTTTGTTAGTTTGAGGAGTAATTCAAGTTTTCTCATTAATATTATGAAAATTTTGCATAGTATGAACATTTTAAAAGGAGGATCTTTCTAGCTTGGTAATCTGTTTTCCCAAGCAAGATGTATACATGTTTCTTTGACAGCTAAATTACTTTGTTGTGATCAGTGTTAATTTGTAATGATGCACCAAAATGCTTGTATTATTGGAGAAAGTGCCAAAAAGCTCTAGACATAGCTCAAGAGTTCAAGCATTTATCAAGCTTAGTCATTGGTGTAAAATCTAAAAAAAGTGTTAAGCATATTTCAATCTATAATGACAATGGCCATGGCTAAATTTATCTGTGGCTAGATTGCTTGAGTTTGGAAATCATTATATACGATACATAATATGTATAATAGTATGATGTTTTTATAGACTTAGGCCATTTGCCTGTATGGATGTCTCTCCCATTATAACCTAGCGAAGGTCTTTCTACGACCATTTGACGAGATGACATAAAACGGATAAAACGTAAAAATTGGGAAATTTCAAAATTCAAGATTCAACATCCATACATTAAACATCCCAGATTCAAAGATGATGCTATTTCTGAGAAGCAAAGGTGAACTAAAACTGTCTGTGTTGCAGACCAAACGGGAAGGCATTTGTAACAGATGCTTCCTCATTTAAAACCTGTTTAAATTCTTAACAAAGCATAATATTAACCTGATGTTTTTAAATAACTTTTCAGGGTGTCAGTGTTGAAGCTGTAGATCCAGTCTTTCAAGCAAAAATGTTGGATATGCTGAAGCAAACTGGACGGTATGTTTGTCCCCTAGTGATAACCAACTTCTATTAGCAAATTAGGACCATCCAGCTCAATGTTCCACTAAAGTTTGAGTTGTGAAGCTGTTTTCCGCACAGATTTCATCCCTGGCAATGGGAATAAAGTGGTAGGGGTGCGATGAATCACACTCATTCTGGTGCCAAGGCATTCAATGGTGTGCAAGTACTTAATAACATAGAAAGCTATATATAGAGTTGAAAACCTAACTTAATCATAAGAAAGCATAAGAAAAGGCTAGTCCAATCAATACATTTTTCTTGAACAAGCCTTCTTATTTTCAAATCCAACATATTAAGAGGACCATATTAACAATGTTGGATCACTTGACCACCTCATCCAACATTGTTGGCTCTGAATATTTTTTCCAAGACAAGGATTTGCAAAGCAAAGCGTGTTGAGCAAACTGGATTCATATCAGCGTTCTGGAGGCAGAACCAAGTTCTTGGGATGTTACGACCAGTCTATATAAATACTGGAAGGGAATAAAACAGAAGTTTGGAGAGTCTAGTAGATAAATTGAAAGGTCTAATTGATAGCACCTATCTGCGCTCGTCTTTGTGCCTTTGAAGGTTTTTCCTTTTGTTTTGAAGTTCTCTTTTTTCATTACGACACCATGGCAATAACTGGAGCACCTTCTGTGTCGCCACCATCATAAAATGACAAAAAATAATACTTGGTCGTCAGTTTTAACTCGTTGTGTAAACGGGTACATTGTTAAGCCAAAGATGACAAATAAGGTTAGGCTGTTAAAGCTGATCAGTTTATGTTTTCAGCTTTGTAACACGGAAAATGGAAAATGAAAGCTTGTCGTATTTTGAGTAAAAAATCAAAAAGGCGGAGACTACTCTGCTTCTTAAAGAAATTATAATATTCTCCAAACTTTGTTGTAGTATGATAAAACGTTGAGCAGTATTGATCACACTTGAAGTGTTCAGATTATTTGTGGCGTGCGATGAACTGAACTTCTGAGCAATGGAAGGCGTGTGTCAAGGCCTTGGTGTGCGATCGCACTCCATTCCCAGCATTGCATTCATCCTGTTTAATGTTCCGTTAGAGTAAGATGCAATTACTAAAGTTAAAGCATTTCATCTTACTAAAGTCTAGACCAACTTTTTGGCTTCTTAATCTTATTTCGGATTAGCCTGATTCATTGATTCAATTGGATGCTAAATTTTCCTGACATGTTATATTCATGTCTAATTGTCCATTGTGAGGGTCATTGCATTTTATCAATTAAGTATTCATGATTATCCAGATCCACAAACCACACAGATGGTTAGACTGAAGGTAGAGATAGACCTTTTGAAAACCTGTTATGGCCAAAAGCCAGTTAAGTGTGAAAATGAAACTTGCCAGTGCTTATTCTTTCCATGATTTGCACCCAGATACCGTTTTTTCTTATTTTGTTTGCAAGGTCCT
Source organism: Nemopilema nomurai (assembly GCA_003864495.1). Classification (NCBI taxonomy): domain Eukaryota; kingdom Metazoa; phylum Cnidaria; class Scyphozoa; order Rhizostomeae; family Rhizostomatidae; genus Nemopilema; species Nemopilema nomurai. The sequence continues at coordinate 2,356,211 of ML133443.1, forward strand.
ATATCCTGCAATGCATGTGCTCTTTCCATAAATCATTTGTACTTTTGTATGTAACTCAAAATAGTTTTGGTCCAGCACGACTAGATTGGGAGTTCGTTTTTCCATGCCCATTCTTCTCCTCTCTAGCACTAAGTAGGCCTCCTAATTGTAATTACATCCACATTATTCTAGTTTAAAGGCGAAATTTTTGCCAGCCTTTTTCCCTACTTTAAATTGAGTTCTGTAGATAGTTCCGTTTAGTACCATTTGTTTTCTGTCATCCCATACAATTCTGACATTTTTGATACTTCTGTAATTATTTCCTATGAATTTTTTCAACTCTTAAGCAGTCGGCTTATTAAATCGTTATATTATAACTTAAAGAAGGAAAATGCCAGAACAGCAATATGATTATAGATATCTTAATGTAGTAGATGTTTTCTATGGTTCAAGGATAGCTTTAAAGCTTATGCATGAAACAGTGGCACATTCTGAAACCGTTTGCTGCTTGTAACATCGCACTTAGGTTGGAAATTATGCTTATTTTTGTACTTATTAGGGTAAAAATTTATTTACACTACTGCCATTGCCTGGAGACAAGAATGAGTGATACTTGACCTTTGACTCCATGCCCGTCATCCGCTCTTGGGTAATCGTCAACCAATAGGGCATGCCCTATGTATGCTTGGACTCTAATATGAAAATGGCTTCATTGTTGTTGCTTTTGTAGGCCTGAGATGGTCGTTGGTTGGTATCACTCCCATCCTGGATTCGGTTGCTGGCTGTCTGGTGTGGACATTAACACACAACAGAGTTTCGAAGCACTATCCGAAAGAGCAGTTGCTGTTGTTGTTGACCCGATACAGAGTGTCAAAGGAAAGGTAACTAACGCGAAGCATTTCATATTTTCCCCAATGAAAGCCCCCTTTAAGATTCTTGTTTCTTCTCTTGCATAAAAGGCCCTATATCACAAAATATAGAAGGATCTCTTTTGATTGAAAGATCTAAATAGAATCCTGTGATATGATTTAGTACAGGTAGCCTAGTTGTGACTTGTCTTAAATTTAGCAAATATTTACGCATGAAGATGAAGTATAAAAGCTTAGACATTTACCCCTTAGGCGTGCAGTCTCCATTACCTGTATACGCTCTCCGGAACTAGAGAATTCGGTGGATTCCGGCTGTAGTCTATCCTCCTGCTAGTACCCCTTAAATCTATTGGGAATGTTGTTCAAGTTTCCCAGCAACGATCAAGAATAGAGCCTATGTTTATGCATTCAGAAAGGGACTCAAAATCGTCTTATGTACTTGTGGGACTCCCAGCCCATTTGAACTTTTTGCTTTAATCAACTGGTTTTTCCATGCGATTGCCAGGAATGAATTTTGCCCGTTTTTCTGTTCATAGGTAGTTATCGATGCATTCAGACTAATTAACCCCAACACAATGGTCCTGGGTCAGGAACCTCGCCAGACGACTTCCAATCTCGGACATTTACAAAAGCCATCTATTCAGGTAATTTACAGTATTCTTGCCAAATAAAAGCTTGGAAAAGCCACCCACTCACAGAACTGTTGAAGATTTCTAAAAGCTGATATATGTTTTGCCACCATCTGCTGTAACATCAGTTTTATACCTAGACGCTTTTATCACCAAAAAGCATGCGACACTGTTTATTACTACGGTTTCTTATGACCTCGAACAGCGCATATATATACACGCGAGCGAACCCTTGACTATTAGGACACTCTTATGCAGCCTAAAGCAACCTCACCATTACTAATAGCACCCAGATAATCACCTCAGGTTTAATGCTGCAAAATCAATCACAGTGGGAAGTTTAATGTACCCGAAATCGAAAAATGAAGCCAAAAGGAGACTGGACATGAAAGCAGGCTAGCCTTTTCTCGCAAGGATCTTTTAGGTTGTGGGTATTTGTTGATTTGTTATCAGTTTACGTTGGAGATAGGGTAATCGATTGTATATTGAACCGTGAATTTAAGTGTAGAGGCTAGAAAAGAGTCGCAGCTAAGGTAATAAAGTAGTAACTAGACTTCTGCGAAGTCAAAAAGTGATTATAGGAACATCTTATCTGCTGTTTATTGCATTTCAAGTCAATTGAAGTGGGTCGCTTTATGCTTCTAATTGGCAGTGTTAGTGTGACGTGTTGACAAAAGCTATGAAATCACTTAACAAGTTGCAAGCACTGCACATGATTGCATCACTATGATGACAAAAAAATGTTCCAAGGCAGAAATGAATACGTTTCAATTAATGTGAGAAATTAGAGGACATAGATGCAATAAGACATTGGCTAATGATTTCAAAATAGGAAAGAAAATGTATTGGGGAATACTAAGAGAGAAACGGCCGTGGGAGTAATGCATGGAAAACAGTAAAGGACAAGAGGCCCCAAAATCAGCAATCGTTATTTTGCATTATTTTGATGGAGAAAGCAAAGGGGAAAAAGAACATTTCAAGAACGTATGTGATTATTATTTTTAAAGGAAGACAGCAATGAGTTTCTGCCACTCATCAGGAAGAATTTTGTTGTTTGAAATTGAGAATCAGGTGTATTCCTTCAGGCAAACCTTGGCCAATTTTGTGCAAATTTGCAGTTTAATCTTGCCAGCTTCATTTGGCTCAAGTTTCCGCCCATACCATCAGTTTCTTTAGTGCGGTGAGGATATAGCTACGGAAGTTCAACTAGCATTTGTGTTGATTTCGTCAACCGAACTCCATGAAACTTTCATGAGCTGTGTCACATGGTATGAGGATGTGCCAGCTGGAGACAAAACCATGGTCGTTTCATGTTAAATATTTATAACCTTTTTTTAATTTCCCATTTGAGGTATGCAGCTTAGTAGATGAGAAACTTATTAGGTAAAAAGTTTTAAGAGAAGTGCCTGTTATTTTCATCATTTTTATACGTTCTGTCCAACGAAAGAGTATACCTTTTTATTTGTGTGAAGTGCGGTTGGTGCTTTGCCTATTTCTGTACTAGCGATAAAATAATACTCCTGTCGCAAGTCGCATTGTAACGGTGGAAAGGCTGGTATTTCTTATCGATAAAGGTTCATGATTTTTGAAGTATGGGTTTATAAAAACGTCAGGCGAATAAAAGAACATTGCATTAATGGATTTGGCCTAGGTAATACATCCCCCTTTTCCCACCTTCAACACTTTTGATATCTTTATATTTTGGGGAACAATTTTCTTTTGGATGTAACAGCTGCTAATTGAGTGAATTTTGAAGCTCCTTTCCTGGCCATATTCATCAACATGTGAACAGTGTTTTGCTGTTTGATGAAGCGCACTTGATTGCTTGAAATGCTAGCCACACATCTGTTTAGGCCGTTGGTACTACTTACATTTTGCCACTTTTATAATTCTGCAATTTCGATGTTGGCTTGAAGTTATTGCCAAACGTTTACATTGGCTGAGGCCTATTGAAGTGAGAATAGTTTGATTTCAAAAGCACCTGAAAACTGCACATCAATGTCTTATGCATTGGACCTTTTCAATTACGAGTGTTGACTTAATTTTGCAGTCATATAGTTAGGTTAGACCATCACAAATTCGTCAATTTGGCTTCGTGCTAATTCCGCCAAGAAACTGTCTTTAAAAGTTCCACATCTCTGACGCCCAGTCCTGACCTTCGATTCACGTGTCAGTAAATTGGTCGTCCCAGACGAAGTGTAATTGCGTCTCATACTCGTAGCTGCTCACATTCATGTAATCACACTTTCGAGAGATGGGTCACGCTCGCTGGGTCAATTGGCCACTGAATTATTTATCAGTTCTCCTCATCGCTGCAGCTAACATTGATTTCTGCTGCTGTGACCCAGCAGCTTGCCAAGGCGAGACAGCGCAGCGATTATCTTGTTTTCAAATTCCAGCTTCGTTTTTATAGCATTGATGTGGCAGATGATGAAGGAACGACCGTAGCGCTGTGTTGACAATCATTGAAATTATGCTTCTTCGTTGCACTGTCTATTGACTTGCTAAGCAACAAATTTTCCTCCACAATTATGGCATTTCTGCTCAGCAACTAAAGTTTTTTATTTCATGTTTCCAAGAACATAAAGTTCAATAAGCTATCCACCTTATGTACAATGTCAAAATGAAAGAGCCTGGCTCAACATTAATTCATTGACGGTAATCTATGGTTTAGCCAGATGACTGTACCTGCTTTCTAAATGACTATGTAAGAGAAGTATCTTTAGAAGATTCACCAATTTTGGTGATATAGTCTTCTGTTATCCCAAGCTTGTTTACTCTGACAACCAATGCCAAATCAACAATTGCAAATAGGTTATTGGCTTGAGGAATCATGAACATTTTATGAACATTGATGATTGTGATAAATATAGCTACAACAGTTAAACATTCATAGAAAACATTTGAACTGAAAGAATCTCGATGCTTGGCAGGCTAAATGAATTATTAATGCAGAAGAAACTTTGAGTATAATTAGCTTAATGGCTTGCGTTTTGTATGAGGATTAGTTCACTTTTCTAGAAATATACCAGTCTTAGACAGCATTTGTTTCTTATTCAAAAGGTTGTGGTTGAGTATCTGTTTGTTTGATACTTATGGTTCTTCAAAATTCTGTCCTGAAATTGATCCATATTGCTATTGCTTTTGTCCAATGATTATTTTTTATTTATCTTAGGCTCTTATACATGGGCTGAACAGACATTACTACTCCATTACAATAAACTACAGGAAGAATGAGCTAGAGCAAAAGGTATGTCATTAAGAGAATTTTTTGGAGCACTGCAATTTTAGGGACAAGAACATATACAGTGCTCTTTGATAGAGTTCTGTGTGGTAGTGTTATGCTAAACCTATGCTGAATTTTCTTTGAATATATACCAGGAAAACTGAAACTAAGAATTGAGATTTGTAAAATGTTGACTGCAGACAATGATAACAAGTTTTCCTGGTGCGAGCTCTGCATTTGGACAAACAATTTCTAAGGCAATATGCAAAATAACAGCCAAACTGCTTTATTCTTTTTCTGAAAAGTCTGCTTATCAGAAAAATTCCACAGCTAATTGAACTGACCTAGAAACTAAGAAGCTCAAAGAAATATCTGTTCTTGCACTTTGTTTTTAAAAATACATTAGATTATCTAAAAAATGAATTACAACTTTCAATTTATTCCCTTAGTAATTGGTATTCCTGCATTTCAGTTTAATTGGGAATTTCCTTATCCTATGAATTGGATTTCAGATGTTACTTAATCTCCACAAAAAAAGCTGGATGGAAGGTTTGACCTTGAGGAATTATGATGACCATTGCAAAATGAATGAAACAGTAGTTGAAGATATGCTGCAGCTTGCAAAGAGTTATCATAAGGTCAGTTTTTAATCCATATGATCAATTGCATCCAAGCCACCAAAGGCTGCAAATTTTAATCAGTCTTCCAAGTTTTTATCATAATTTGTGCTGTAAGGTTCTCTTGCTTTATAAATTGCCATGTAGCCTTGTTTTTGCTAAAAGCTTAGCGTCTGTATCATAGGAGTGAGTTTTGAAGATTATCATTAAAAGATGTCTTTTTCTTGAATACCATACCAGCTTCAAAAATCTTATGACGCAGTGCATAGGCTGACTTGGTCGTTTGATGCGTGCTGTCGCACGCGCACGCATCCGCACACGCATGGCGCCAATAATGCGAGCGATTTATCGATATATTTGATTTGACCGTTGCTTTCGACCTTCATAAAATTGTTTTCTTAAACGAAAAATTGGAAATTTTGTTTTTCATTAGCTGAGCAACATCGGCAAATTCTTTTAATAGTGCCTATTCTGTCTTCCTATTGTGATATGATGTGTTGATCGAGTTGCCAAAATTGTTTTACTTAAATAGGGTAATCGCTTTGCTATGTTCGAATCCCCCCAGAAACATGGTGGTCATCAGCTTTTGTTCAAATTTCTGCCTTCCCGTTTAGGTTAATAAATGGTTATATAAATTTTTTTCTTCGAATGGAAATCATTCAAGGCGTTTGTAAAGGCCTATCATCGTGGAAGCACTGTCCGGTCTTTGTGGCCAAAAATACTTGAATGCAAACGCGAAGAATTCCCCAATCTTTGTCTCTGTGCACAGGACATTTTTTAAGCATTTTTGAGTGGTGGGACATTTTCTTAAGGGCCCACACTTATACACTACCAGAGAAAATGACATAGAACTCTTCGGATTGGCGCTTGAGATTGTGATATATACTGAACTATTTTAGGGTTGAGACTTTTGCCTCCAAGATATGACACAACCGTAAGTCCTCGAATAAGTCCCGGGGACTTATTTCGCAAAAAAATATTTTAGGATTGGGGCTTATTCGAGGGTAGGGACCTATTTGTTGACAGCAAGAAACACAACCAGTACTGATTGCTATTATGGTAAAAATGGGCTCACGAGAAACAACGGGATATATTAATTTCAAGGCATATTCAGCTGAGTAGGGTTGGAAAATGCAAGAAAACATTAAGATTTTGGTAAATTGAGCAATGAATCTAGTGACAAGGTGGATAAATGAGAAATATAGTGATAAAAAGGTTGCTATCAACATCAATTGAGCCCCCAAATTTGTTACCAACATTTTGAAACACCGGTTATTTTTTTCTCTAAGGGCCATAAAATGGCCGACATTTGGGGCAAATTTTTCTCTTCAATGGTGGGGGAACTCGTAGGGCCCGGTGGGGCAATTCCTCCACCACTCAGTATGTTGAAAAATGCCCTGTCTGTGCAGATATTATTATTTCCATAAGTGGCTCGAATTCTACAGTAGGGAGAGCATTTAGTACATTACGCTTGATGCTAACAGATAGGAGGCTGTGTTTATTGCAATGGAGATGGAGATACATAATAATATGTATTTACATAAACGATAAAATTGGATTGCCAAAGAACGAGAAGAAATTATAGTCTCATCGCAACTTTCAACTTAATTGAACGCTATATCAGAAAGTTCGTCAATCCAGCATGGCTTCAAACATAACTGCAAAACCTGGACTGAACCTTCACAGTATAAGGATCTTTATTATTTTTCCATTTAGCTTATTTTTTATTTTCAGAAAAATTGGGTCTTCATAGATTGAGGCAGTCTTTTAAAAAACCCATTCTTGTTTTTAACTTCATTTTTTTTCTAAACACTGATGAAAAATCTCTTTGTCAAGTTAATGTCATCTCAGGTGAACAAAAAGTCTCAAATTCAGGCAAAAAATCTTATGTGCCTTTTACTCACTTTCATAAAGCATCACAAAATCTAAAAGGTGAAGAAAATTTGCTGGAGAAACAACAAATTTTTGTCCTTTGCTATCCGGAAAACAAATTTTGTACTGCCACGGTACCGTTTTTGGAGGGGACAGTGTAAAGAGGGTCTCAAATAGCCAGATATGTAATGTGTGAATCGCATGCATGGTGATTTCCATGTCGCCATGCTACAAATCGCTCGCATTATTGGCGCCATGCGTGTGCCAGCCACCTGTAGTCCTTGTGGTGAAGCCACCTGTTGTCACATATCCTAGTTTGTGCCATTTTAGGAGATTTCTTTTTGCCTTACTATAAATGTTGTCTTATTAGGTTTTTAAATAAAAACTTTCCAAAGTTTTTGCTATGATAATGCCCTGTCCGGAAATTTTATTAATTAACTTTTTACCAGGCATTGGAAGATGAGGAGAAAATGACACCAGAGCAACTAGCAATAAAAAATGTTGGAAAACAGGTATTTATTTCTTTCTGAAATAAACATGCATTTTTGGACCTGAAACAAACATATGACTTTGGACTTCTGTTCTTTAATATATGTGACTTTTAAACATGTAGGAATAATTGTTACTTTTGTATGGTTATTTTTTGTAGATATTTGTTTGAAATTTTTTATAAAACAACTAGACATACCTTAGAAAGATGACTGGTCAATAAGTAAATTGGTTGGCAAAGGAATACCACATTAACTTTTTTTTCAAGTTTCTGAAGATGTTAAAGTGCGTTAATTGGACTAAAACTTATAGCTTGTTTTTGTTCATACATAGTCCATAGTCTACATGAGAAAAGATTCAGAATTCAAAATAGAAGCACACATATTCAATTTTGAGTTTTTTTATGCTATATGACCAGCATGATTTAAGTGTGTAGACCAATTTCATCCTCTTATGTCTGATAGATATTGTCTATCTTTTTTCAAGGACCCAAAACGCCATTTAGAAGAGAAAGTGGATTCTGTGATGACATCAAACATTGTCCAGTGCTTAGGAGCAATGTTAGACTCGATAAGTTTCTAGGTTATATTTGTTTGGAACACATCTCTCATCTTGTAAAGTATATACGTTTTTCTTTGCTAGGTGATAAAAGTGTCACTATTTATGGGCAATAGAGAATTTCTTAGTTAAAAAAGCAATTGAGTTTCTTGTCTTCAGTTTGACATTAGAAGATGTACTCTATTCCAGTTTGATTAAATATCTACCAGTTTCCAGAAGAACTATGCATGGCACATAATTCACAAGACTTCCACAATGCTAGTCATCATGTTCTCTCCTTCAGTGAAATCACATGACCCTTTCTTTATTGCAAAATCAGTCTCATATGAAATGTTTTCCCAACTTTCCTTTTTTTGTTTTTGCTTTTTATGTGTTTAATTTTCTTTATTCGTATATGTGTTTTGTTTTGATTCCTTGTGGTAGTTACCAATCCTTTTAAATCATACTTTCAGAAAATTTACGTGTGGAGTACTTTTGTTAAATGAAAAAAACACTCATAGGCCCTTTTTCCAAATAAACTATGGTGTAAAAGTATAAAGACAAAGACTTCTGACCGATGTTTTGTTTTTAAACAGGAACGTTACACACACACGCTAAAATCAGAAATGAAATCTGTGTGCTGAAAATATATGCTTTGGCATATTTCCGGGCAATGGATATTTTAGTAAAAATTATTTACTGATATTAATGATAAATAATTTGCAGAAATGTCAAAACATTGATCTAACAAACATACTTTTAAGAGAAAAATATATCAACAAAATTATGTTTTTTATAAATTTGTTTTTCGGAAAACAAGAAAATCCTTAATTCTATGGTCCTTCTCTTGCCTTGAACTCTAATTTCAAGAAGGCTCTTCTGACCAACCCCTCTGGCTATGCCCAGTCTTTTCATTCAAGGAACACAAATTTCCAACTGCATAAACTGTTTTTGGTGAAGAATCTGGCTACATTTATACTGGTAACTTTACTTTGGTGTACACATGTACACATTTGTCTATTCTATTTTCAATATTGAATCACCAATAATATTTTTAAAGAAAAGCTATCTGCAATATCTTCACACGTCAGTTGCATGAAACTTGATTATTGCTTAGTTTCTTTCGCACCACACTCACTATATATCCACATTTACATATGACAATTGAAAAGTCTGTTCAATCCTTGCATGAAATGTGGTGACTTAAATTTCTTTGGACACCTAAAACATTGTTGAGTCTTTCTTCTTTGGCATTTTTGTTTTTCCAGTCTCTGTCCAAACTTTTTGAAAGTCTTCTCGTTGCTTAAGGTATACTTCTTTACATTCATCATAAAATTCAGGGTCCTGATAACTAGAAAAAAGATTTATCATCTTAGTATAAAACTTATTCAGAACTTTTTTCAAATTATATAGAGCATAAAGGTACCCACATATGATAGCAATGATACTTTTCTAATAAAATCATAGTGTTATAAAAACTGATACCCAGCAACGAAATATCACCTTAATATGACTTGCATTTTGTGAAATATTTGAACCCATTTAACTTACTATTTGACAAGACACTCCTTCATTGCATTATTTTGGGACATACAGTTCCACATCATTGAAACAGTTCGTCCTTTTGCACATTTTGCAAATTCTGTAAGTTAAAAAATAAGATTTTGCAATAATGAAAAAGAGAGTGGTTAATAGTTAAGTTTTGCATTTCCAAAGTAAATAAGAGGATTCAAAGGTTATAATAATAAAGAACTATGTTGCAAATTAGTTGTAGTCTGTTTACAACTGTCTGTTTTTTTACCGTCTTTCCAAAGACCATTCTTATTAAAAGAATCATCTAGCCATCAGCTCTCCTTCTAACAGGCATTTATTTCAAAAAAAATTTTAAACGATCATTTTGATTAGAATTACCAAAGTGCTTAGAACTTAATATAACACGAACAGAGGAGGAGATTGAGAATTGTGATAGTTCAAAGATAAAACAGACGCGTATTTTGTGTATAGGTGTTTCAGGGCATACTTTTTTGTCCTGGCTGGACAAACGCATGGACAAGTTGAATTTCCACGTCTCTTAAGGATACAACTCGCACGTGTGAACTACCTTTTACTGTGAAATATAGAAACAATCTAGATCCATTACCGTCGACTAGTTCCTTGCACTCAATCTTTGCCCTCTGTCTCATAATTTTAGGTATCAAAACATCTTTTTCGACATTTCTAAGATTGGCTCCTTGTGCCCATGGTGGGACTTCTCGCACTATTTTTGAGTGTTCTTCAGTATCTCCGGTTTCGGTGTTGCCATCTTTTTGCTCCGCCATGTTTGTAGCCTCGTAATCGAGACGGGACGATATGGGTATTTTTGTTGTTGTTGACTACGCTGAAAAGTCCCTTGTTGGTCCCACTGGTCCTGTCCATTTTATATTTTCATTTGGAACAAATTTTTAGTTGAAATGGGAAGATCTTCGGACTCGGTAAGTTGTTTACTATTTTTTTGCTTGTAAAAATTGCCCGTTATTACAAAGTCTATGCTAGCTCGAAATTGTCTCATCCCAAATTTGAAAAGAGGGTGTGTCGCCAGAAATCCGTGTGGCCTTGCATGGGTGAATATAAAGCGCTTCCCTATGAATATTAGTTGAAGCTGAAACCCGTGCTAGTGAAGTTTGGATTTCTAACTTAAGAAAGTAAATTCCGTTTCTTTTATTGTCAACCGAGTTAATAAGAATGACTCAAATTAAAGCTTTTAAACGCCTGCAAAGTATTTTTGTACGCGGGGAATGATTTTCTGTCTCGTAGGTTTCTGCAGGAACATCCCTATGTTTCAAAAATGGTTAAAAGCTACGGGATTACAGTTTTGAAATAATACTGCAATGCAGTGCAGAATTAAGGTCATGGTGACACCCTATGTCCAGGATTTGCTATGTATTAAATATTCTCCGTTGTGAATGAAATCATTCAAACTATTGATAGATTTTGAACCACAGATAAAAATTGCACATTCACTGAAAATTGGTGACCATTAAAGTCCACATTGCAAATTAAGAATTGCTCCTAAACATTCACTGGCTTGCTCTTTTGATTCTAAACATCTCTCTCGATTTCAAATCTAAGCCCCTATGCATAAAAAAATACGGCACTATTTGAAAAAGAGCGCATTTGTAGATAGGAATTTCAATCGAAGAAAACCTGATGATTTTGTTATCATCCCTATTCTTTGATTTGTCAATAATTACGACTTGACTTGACTCAATGCAAAGCTCACACAAAAATCTGTGCTACATTGAGGGGATTTGAGGAAGAAATTACTGCACTGGGAACTTGTCCCCCTGGCATACCCAAAGATTCAGACTTTTCTACTTAGGAATAATGGTGGCAAGCATACTAAGTCCCATTTTTGAAATGACATGGAATTAGTTCTCTAATAATGGCCCTTCCCCACCTAAAACAGTTTTGATATCCTGTGTGTGATCTACTTAAGGTTTGACTACAATATAAAGTGTGCTTTGAGAAATAGGACTGTTAATATTCCTCCAAGAATCTTTTGCTTTGGATGTTATGATTTAAATTATGTAACTGATTTCTTCAATATTGAGCCCAAACTTTTATAAGACAAATACCGGATAGGTGTTAAATATGACTTCAGGCAATGCTGGGAATAAAATGGTAGTGGTGCAATGAATTGCACTCCTTGTGGTGCCAAGGCGTGCAATGGTGTGCAATTACTTACTGGCATGCAATGGTGTACAAGTAATAAATAGCATAGAAAGCTGTATATGGAGTTGAAAACCTAACAAGGCATGATGAAAATCATAAGAAAGCATAAAACAAGGCTAGTCCAATCGATACATTTTGCTTGCACAAGCTTTATAATTGTCAAAATCCAACATATTATACACAACATATAAATATCGGAAGGGAATAAAACAGAAGTTTAGAGAGTCAAGTAGATAAATCTAAAGGCACTCATCTTTGTGCCTACAAACGTTTTTCCTTTCGTTTTGAAGTTCTCTTTTTTAATTCGACAACATCGTGAAATGCAGAAAAATAATACTTAGTCATCAGTTTTAAATCATTGTGTAAACGGGTACATCGATAAGCCGAAGATGACAAATAAAGTTCGTCTGTTAAAGCTGATCAGTTTTAACTGACAGCGTATTTCAGCTTTGTAACACGGAAATCGGAAACCAGCATATCACAACAACTGTCTCTGTGAAGTTCAAGCTTGTCGTAACTTGCGTAAAAAATCAAAAAGGCGGTGACTAACCTGCTTCTTAAGGAAATTATAATATTATCCAAACTTTGTGGTATGATAAACTTTGTGGTATGATAAAAGCACAACATTGATCAGTATTGATCACTCTAGAATGAAGTGTTCAGATTATTTGAGGCGTGCGATGAACTGCACTTCTGAGCAATGGAAGGCATGTTCCAAGATTGCACGCCATTCCCAGCATTGACTGGACTTTGTGTAGAAGAGCTTTTGTTTGCTTTTATATTATATGAAAATTGCTTCTCGGAGTATGCAAACACCAGAAGATGGCCAAGAGTTGACAAAATAATTAGCCTGTAAATGATAAAAATATTAGAGGCTTTTGAGAAGAGGGCATGATTAGCTGTCTAGACCAATCAGAAATTATTTCACACTTTTAGATTGCCCCTAGTGAAAAGACAAACTCTTTCCATCTACAAAGAATAGGATTATGCATAGAAATGTAGACAGACACCAAATCTTCTAGATAAAGAGACAAACTAGGTTGCCCAGTGGTATAAAATATGCCATTGACATATGTATGCACACATTTAAGGCTGTTCTAAAGATCAAGATGGTTTATATACCATCACCAAGTTTCCAACCATTAGCTGTTTTTAATCATTCTTTATTTCACAGACTTCTTTATTTCTCTAGAACAATGATGAGTTGCTACTGAAGGACAACAATGATAATTTAGTTACAAAAGGCGAAATTCCACCTCACCTTGCATTCAACAAGTACATCATCAAAGGCTATCGAGTTGGATATTCAGTTACTGATTGCATTCAAAGCTTGTTTCAGATTCATAATGAAACTGTAAATATCTACACTCATGGTAATTTTTTTTTCTTTTCTTGCACAAACTATTGTAGTGTAACTAAATAACTTTCCAAGCCATGTTTTCCCTGCACTCTTTATTGCCCCTTGTACAACACAAAATTACATTAAGAAGAAGTGAAATGGTGTATGTAATGCCATTCCTGGAAATATCCTTGCAATATTCATGGAGATTGCTAAGTATTGGATGGGATCTTGTCATTTTTGGAAGACAGTATTCTGCTGTATTGTGAGAGACTCTTCTGTTATTATTGAACTTAGAAACCATTTGCAGAGCCCTTATTAAGCTGTAAGCATTTATTATATGTATAGGCTAGATGTTGATAGAGTTTGTATCAGATTGACAAAATTTTTGATGATATACATAATAATAGGATGTACTAATAGGAATGAAGGTATATAGATGAACACAGGATCTGCCCTGCCTAAAACAAAGCTAATAACTAACTTTTGCTTAGCCATGGTCTAAACTGGAAGCACAAAGGTGTGTAATTATAGCTCAATAGGCAAGTTGTTTCCAGCCATGTATTTAGTCTACTTACCATGAAACCCAAAGCATGTATATATCATGGACAAAGAAAAGCTATGCTGCCTTTTGTAAAACATAACTCGTAGCTCAAGCAGTCTAGCATAAGGCAATCTATTCAAACTACCAGGCATTGCAAAGAGAAAAGTGGTTTAATATTAAATCAGCAGCTGTATCAATGACTAGTATGCAAATTCCAAAAAGTATTCTGCTACTGAAACTCATTTTATTTTCACTATATATATACATGGCATGATCATTGCACTGCTAAATACATAACAGGTACAAAGTATTGTTTATATTGGATATGGCACTTGATTAACGTCTCAGTAAAAATTCCTGGTTCAAAGATAGTAAGTCACGTCTGAGTATCACTGATTCTTTTAATTTGTTTCAGGCTTGATGGCACTGTACCTCATATTGGCTCTTCAATGGCCTGGATTCAGAACTCCATTGTGGCATTTTGATAACTTATTGACAATACACTGTTTGACGAGTTTATTTCCGTTCGTAGCCAGTTCCATTTACCATCTGTTTATGTGCCACCACCATGGATCGGTCACCTACAACAGGCTTCTCAGTTTTGACATGGTTGGTGTCTGGTCAGTGAACACTTTCGGATACCTCATTGCAATAATCACCACATTCAATTGCTTTCCAAGCATCCAGCTATGGGCAACCGGTTTATACCTGTCTCTCTCCACCATCGCCCTGTACCACCTTATCACGGCCAGGTCCGCAATGGAGCGCTTCGTACCACTGTTGTTTTATGCTGTATCACGACCACTGATAGTATTCTCTCGATTGTTGATCAACTATCTGGCTATCCACCCACGTGGGTTGCATTGCAGGGATTACGTGTTCATGGATCTTGTGGCCATAGCTGGCGCTGTCATTAATGTCTATAAGCTTCCTGAGAGATTTAGACCGGGATCCTTCGATATCCTGGTTAACAGTCACCAAATCATGCATTTATGTGCAATGGGCTCAATTGTCTTCTTGAACCAAGCTGTCAAACATGATATCTCGTTTTTACTCCAATCTGAATGCGCAGGAATGGCACTAACAAGCCAACTTATTTATTAACATCATCTGTTTATTTATAAACTGTTTATTTATTTAGATGCATCGTAGCCAAGTGACACTCGCATTTTGTAGCAAATAATGCACTCTTCTTATTTTCATATTCTATCAAAAGTAGATCAATGTTCGTTTTGCAAAGCATAAACACCCACGTAGTAAAACTGGCTTATAATGGCTTTCCAATGGGTTTTCGAAAGGCAGATGGACCTATAAGCAGATATTTAATGCAGGCCATTAAATGGATAGAGAATGCATATAAATTTGTGTTAGGTTCGTAGGTATTCAAGACACAGGTACGTCTATTTTCAAAGTAGAATGATTTTTTTATATAATTAGAATGACATCGACCTTTTGGGGATCCACTGGATAGTAGGCGGTGTTTGCGAGAAATATGCCACTTGGGTCAAGTTGCGGCAACGATTTATCGTATTAGGAAGCGACCAAACAGTTTACCGTTGTAGATTGTGGTTAATTCCAAACCTGAAAGAAGTTAAGTTCCAAATGGGATGTTTTGCAAACTGCAACCTGGTCTTTTTACTTCATTCAGTTCAGCATGTCGCAGAAGAGCTTCAACGTGATGCTTAGGCCCATTATAATATGCAGTACAACTCTCGCACAAAATTAGTGTAGGCGTCACGATGCTTTCCCAGCATTATTTAGCCTAGTTACGATAACACATTTTCACCACCTCCACGTCCATATCTGCACGTCTTTCTCGTTATTTAATCAAGCCCGTCGTTCCTCGTACCTTAGCATTTTTACGTAATGTTCATGATGCTTATCATTTTGACCTATTTTTAGTAAACACTTTGAAGCAGCACAAATACTAGGTCGGTTTTGTAGAGAGATAGAGAAGTTAGAGAAAGAGTCATGCAATAAAGCAATGAAAAGGTGTTTTTCTCTTGTTAGCTTCTTGAGCCTGTGACACTGAAAAAATTATTACAAAAAGTTAGTGGAAAGGCTGCAAATGACATGTTTATGAATTGCCATTGAATTCCCATGTAAAAAGCTAATCCTTTTCGTCACATAGATTCAGGTAATTGTCTTACGAAGAACGTCCGTTAAAGCTGACTTCGAGTTTTTTTATAGCGGCGACATCGTATAAAGAGCGTGGCACAACCACCTGTTTCAAGCTAATTTCTAAGCTTGGTTGACCAAGCAAGGGCAGCTATGTTGTAAAACCGATGCATTTCGGGGCTAACGGCCAATTTCCTAAAGATTTCACTTATTTTTTACAGTTAGAGGTTTTGTAAGTTTGAAAACAGAGTCACCTCACCCTGGGACTTAGTTGATGTTGCTGACCATAAAGAATGTCGCAACAAAATATTGTTAATACATCTTAAGTAGTATATAGTGTATATGTAAGGTTTACCTTAGATCGCAGGTTAGCATCCTTTTATTCTTTGTTTTTTCTTTCTTTTTTACATCATTCCTTTTGTTCATTGCATCATGTATCAAAGTGCATCCGTGGAGAATCTTTGAAGTCAATATTTTGCGATCAACAAAGTTTTTGTTCTCTGTAGCACAAATGTCCTCTCGATTCTTTGTGGTACGATAGTCAAGTGTCCTCTCGTAGAAAGGTACAGGACTAACTATTCAATTTAAAAATGTGGTCTTGATTGGGGCTTTCTTTCATGATCTTGAAGGTGCAACAATTTGAAATAATTGAAGGTATTATTCAATTAAAGGTTGTTTCCTTCCAATTTTGTTTCAATACCCGTATTTGTTTAACAATTATGCCCAACATTGTTTTATACAAGCAAGATCTCTTTGAAATCACAATTTTTGATAGTGGTCAATTCTTCAAATTTTCAAAAATAAACGTTTTTGTTAATTCTCATCGAGCCCCGTTATCATGTGTTCTAGAGACTTCCAGAAACATTAATAGATGAGTAAATGTATCGTGGTACAAACTTCGCAATGCCAAAAAGCAACGGAAACATGAATTTTGCATGCTTAAGTACTTTTCATCCGACATTCCTCAGAGGATGCATTGTAAATTTTGCTTCCCTATGCTAACTCCAGTCAGGCTAGTTCTGTTTGAATTATTGCGACCAGGTAGAAGAAAGAGAGGTAGACCCAGCTTAACGTGGATGAAGTTAATAGAAAAAGATCGAGATTTAATAAACATCAAACTAAACTTAAAGGATAAGAGGACACAAGACGAAAAAATTACTTTACTTGAGGGACTTGCTGAAGACAGAAGCAAGTGGCGAAATAAGAGAAGGACATTATGGCGGTTAACCGTTAAATATGTATAGATAATGATGTTAACCCCTGGCATATTTTTACCCTTGAATGGTCTTAAGCGTCCTGAAACTATTGGTGGTTGATATCATTCTTCTGTTTCTACTACGAATAACACCTGATGCAACTTTGAATCGTTTCTGATATTACAGATGTTTCTCAAGCTACCAAACCACAGATTAATGTTTGATAAGGGACCCGGGGGGAGGAACAGTTCTTGAGTGGAGTGAGTGCAAGTATGACGGAAGCATAATAAAATGAGGGGGGCAGATCAAAATGAAGCACATGATTAACCCCACTTTTGGGATTGGAAGGGGCGTTTTGGGTCTCCCAGGGATTGGGTCTTATGCTTAGTTCGCCAGATACCTGGGGCGCCATGGCCCCATCTGGCTCCTACGTCACTGTTCGGGTGTACCGATCAATCTTTTTTAATTATATTTTCTTTCATGTTATTCCCTTAGAGGATGTCAGTTCAACTTGCTAAATAGTGTTTATTGGCGGTGGTAAGAAAACCATGAAAGGAGAAAAGCATGTTCATGAATTCATAATGAATGCATGCATTTAGTTCCAAATACGCTTATTGATAAAGGCTTTTCGCTTTTAATTAAAGATGAAAAGACAATAGAAATACCGTGCCCCTTACACCCTAAATAGCAAGTAGCAGGGGTGTGGTTCTTGACAGTGGTGCGATTTTTCTTTAGGGGCTCGTGCCATTCTCATAGTTTTTGAAAACTGGTGCCCTTTTTGTTTCCTCCTTTATAAAAGGACTGAATATTTGGCATATGATGCCTGCTTCACTTGCTTTCTGCAAAGTTAACAAACAGAATAAAGGCTGTGTTTGTGGGTGACGTAGACTACCCCACCTCCCTTATTCAATTCTTTTCAATGATCTGTTATCATCCTACGCAGAGTTTTGCATGTTTTTGCCCATATCAAAATGCGGAACATGAGCCTGGATAGCTGCATTTGCACAGGAACATTTTCGAACAGTTCGAAACTGAACTTCGCTCCACCGAAACTGAATTTAGATTTTGAGTTCTATTTGGAAAGCTTAAGCAACCGTACTTGCTTAATTGATTCAGTCTGGTGTATATGCTGCCTAGGTTAGGTAGTTCCAGTTGAATATTATTTTTGCGCAAAATATAAAATGAAACTGGAGTAGGTTTCGCAAGGAATACGATGGAGAACAGAAGGCTTTGGGAAGTATGGAAGAGTTGGTTTCCTGACTGAACTTCTTTTAATCTCTAACTAGTGGATTTCTCATTACGTGCTCACTTGCATTGAAAGTACTATGTAAATATCTTGTCACTGGAATAAACTGTTTCTAAAAAGTCAGTATCTAGTACTGATACTGATGTTTGATGGCATTCTTAGTGACGTGTTGTCGGCCCGAGTCCTCAAGAAGAACACAGTAAGGGCAGCCCTTTCCATTTTTTCAGGGTCTCCAACGAAGAGGTTGGGGACTTGGTCCTCTCACTTTATTGTAAAACAATAGAGCTTTTTTAAACATCTTTTGCTATGGTTGTTAAAATCTCCCTTGACCCCTCCACCTGTGTCGGAACCCATGCTTGGGGTTACTAGCCTATGGTAGTGAGAGGGGAGCTGTAAACTGTGATGCAAAAGGTACGATTGTGGAATTCAGGAACTTGTCACAAGCTACACATCTTTTCATAAAGCTACAATTTGCAAAAGATTGAAGGAGGCATGCCCCAACTTCCCCATCTAAATCGAGGAAATTTCTCCTTCGTAACAAACTCCACAGTTAAATCAATATTTGTTGAGAATCCGTCCGCGCCATTCCCAAAACATGACAGTTAACTTCCAGCAAATTATCTTACGAATTTGGAACTTTTATCGGAAATATGAAGTAGGAAATACAGTTCTTTTATAAGCTGCATGCTTCTATAAGCTGCTTAAGAACCATTCTGTTTTATTAGCTGCATTATGACTGGTTCTAAATCATACAAAGATTTAGACAGAAAGTCGAAGCATCACCTTTCTGGATTCCCGGACCCCTGCTTCGAGCGAAAGTGCTAAAAACAATCATACCGGCGCAGCTACGAGACCGTGTGTTAAAAAGCTTTAGTACTACGTGAAAGAGAATTTATCAGATCCCAGCTTCTTTGGAGTAAAGACAATCAACCTGTTTTGTATCCGAGAGCATCAACAAATCACGGAAGTATCCCCCCCTGCCAACGTCGTTAAGGAAACGTGAAACGGTTGACCAGATATTAACAACGCTTTTGCAGCACATCTGAGCTGGGCATACAAAGCAAATTGCCGTTGACTATGCTTTATTGTAGTTTACGAGAATGAATTAGTGATTAATGAAATACGTCTGCGTCAGAGATGCCTCCAATGCCGAAAACTTCGCTTAGTTCAAGTTCGTCGAATCGCGCTGATGAGTTGGGCCTGCAGAATAACAACATCGCGAAAATGAATGGCGTGGAGGAGCTCAAGGAGAAACGAAAATCGAGATTCGACAAGAATCTCGAAAAGAAATATGGCTGGCTTGGGATATACATCAAAGGCCTGCAGTTTCTCAACAACCCGCTAGTTTTTCTCTGTTTTTTGTGTACGTTGGTCGTTAGTCAAGGAATGATTATAACTGGTGTTTCGAGTGTAATCATAACTTCAATACAGACGAGATTCGGTTTTACAAGTATCCAAGCAGGAGCCCTTTCTAGCTCGTACGATACAGCCTATGGCGTGTCGTCGATTTTCGTTAGTTTCTTTGGCCACAAACGTAAGCCGTTATGCCTGGGCATCGGGGCTATTGCCCTGGCACTGGGATGTTTTATCGCCTCTGTGCCCCATTATCTGGTCGGGGATTACCATGCTGGCGTGGTTAAAGACACCGATTGGTGTATGGCGAATACGACTCTGTCAACGGATGCTAGCTCAAGCGACTGCAGAGGTGGAGCTTGGTATTACCTCGCTGTTTTCTGTTTGGCCTATCTAACGATGGGTGTCGGTGCCACGCCGATTTACATCCTAGGACCAAGTCACTTGAGTGAAAGTACCAGGAGGGGCCAAAGTAGTTTGTATATTGGGATAATGTACGCCTTTGCTGCATTTGGACCAGCCATCGGGTATCTGATCGGAAAGCCCATATTGAACACCTATGTTGACATTAAACAGGTAAGTTCAAGCTTTTGTTCCTTTCTTTTTGAAATTCCTCACGGCGAAATGAATTTTCTCTTGAAAATTCCTTGCAGGTGAAATAAATTCGTTTCTGTGCACTCCTGCGTGTCAGAATATTACACAATAGCGTAAAACAATGATTCCTCAAAGAAAAACAATTGTTTTCAGTTTATGAAGCCAAGGCGATTGTTTGATCAGGTGATAAAAGATTTCAGCCGGCGATTTGGTATTTGTTAAAAAAGGAAAGGTGATTCTATTATTGGAAGGCTATCATATTGCATTGTAATCGTCATTCATGATCGTCTCAGTCGTCCAATATTATCAGCATCATTGATCAAGCCATTAAACTGGAAGAAAAGCGGTCAGTGAGCCCCAAAATTCTGCGCCACAAGGGAACGAGGCGCTGGTAACCGAGGGGCAAATCACTCCAAAAAATATCTTACAACTTTTATGAAAATCCTATTGTTTTATCAAGAAGTCCCTGGAAATCCGATTGTTTTCGTGAAAATCCCGTACGCTATTTGCAAGAGTGAATTGTCCCTCGCTGGTAACAGTAGCAAAGTTACTGTGATCAGTATAATCATAATAACCAGTCATCGCCGATACAAGTCTTTTGTCAAATCTCTTACTAATCACACCATCTTGTCGCTGCATGTTAATCAGTAAGATGAGCTGCCTAGCTTAATCTTGGATCATAAAAGTGTTCCTTTTTTAAATAGACCTGAAAGGGAAGTCAAGTTACTGAAACACCAAATATCCAGAGAATTAAGTGATTACAATTTGTTAGCTTGTGACAAGGCTACGATTTCTCATGAGAGCGGCTTCAATTTAGATTCTCATTCTCATTTCAGTAGACTTAGCAATGAAATGTTTTGTGAAGTGATGACCACTTGGAAGGGGGTTAATGTGAAGGCATGCCCCCAAGCATCCCCTTAGGAAACCGAACAGCTCTCGTATGGTTCTTAGTAGGGACTTACTCGTCTTATTGACTTGTCTCAACCCATTCCACAGCAATGTGGCTAAACCAAAAGGACCACAATTTTCAAACAATGTCATCACCATTCCAACAGACCTTTTTTTGTCAACAAATATACTCCCTTATAGAGAAACACCCCTTAAGGCAGCACTAACTTCTCTGTACCAGTGAAATTTGCGTTTGCATGGCACAGAAGCACAAACGTTGCATGCCCAAGAAAATACTGCTAACCAATGCCCCAAAGATATCATCTGTGAGATTTACAGAGACGAAAAGCTTAGTTTATGGCAGTGAGGCAAATCAATCGCAGGCTGAAAGTGCAGTAGCCTAAGGTTGATTTCCCCCACTGTTCAGCTGTACAGTTTCCAAGTGTATATATGTGCGCGTAAAATGGATGAATCGTTTTTAATTTTTACGTATGCTTGCCTTTTAGCCCAGTGGATCTGACCTGACTCCGGTTGACAGCATATGGGTTGGAGCCTGGTGGATAGGTTATCTCATTGGCTGTGCCCTGTTTCTTCTTGTCTGCCTGCCAATTCTTGGCTTTCCGCAAGAGTTCAGAACCACTGAGGCCATTCGAGCCGAAAAGAATGGCCTAGAGGACACGGTGTTGGAGACCAACACACTAAATGCAAATTTCAAGTCACTATGGCCGGCTGTGAAGGCCTTGCTGCTTAATAAATGCTTCATGTTCACTAGTTTGGCAGTTACGACTGAAGGTTTAACTACAGGGGGATTCTCGACATTTCTGCCAAAGTTTTTTGAGTCGCAGTACTTCGTTTCATCGTCAACAGCCTCGTTTTACACTGGCCTCGTAGTGGTACCAGGAGTTGGAGGTGGAATCTTCCTTGGCGGGCTTTTAATGAAAAAGTACAAATGGAATTGCAAGAAAACGTTGAAGATGTCAATGGTATTTTCGTTCCTGGCATTTGTCACCACAGCTGCCATCTTTATTGGGTGTGGAACGAAGAAGATCTACGGAGTCAACGTTCAGTATCGCGGAGAGTGAGTTCTCTTGCCACCTTTTTGTTGATTGATAAATTCGACCAACTTGGAACATGCTCAATAGATCATTTGTTGCTCTGAAAGTTGTACTTTTTCAAGGTTGTGCATCAAAGCTCTTAGCGTATTGGCTTCGGATCACTAGGCTTGGATTCTTGTGAAACCTAAAGTTTAATTTGTTTGATGCTACTGCTACCATTGGAAAGAATACACGCAGCGTGTTAAATTGATACTCCCGTATATGCTATGAATGAGCAAAAACTTGGGATTGTGTTTATTGATGCCACATGCTTGGGTAAATGTCTGTTATTAAGCAAATAGGCTTCTTTGCTGGCGATCTGGATTTTCAAGGAATTTCAGAAACTGGTTCTTCTTTGTTTTTGAATAATTTCCTTTTTCCTGATTTCGAGAAAAGATCAAAAGTGTTTGCTACTAAGGGTAAAGAAACCACCGAAGATTTCGTTCGCTTCCAGTTCTGTTTCTACATTGGTACTAGAGCTGATATTTGAAAAGGATAGTTATCTGGGGTAGAGGTTTGTTTTTTAAGGGATGTTTTGCTGATAGGTCTCTCCCCCGTCCTTTCTGGTTCACCTTGCTAGGGAACCCGGTATCTAAGCTGCTTTCAATCGCTGCACAAATACAAGGCCACAGGGAAGCAAGCTAAAAGCATTTACAAGCTTAAGCAGGCCTAAACGGAGTCTGAGGATGCAATATCGACCTTTCCTGCCTCCACGCGAACCAAGATAGACTGATGTCTAACGAATAATTTTATTCGACCGCCTATGCCCCTGGAGATCGCCGACACAGATATCGTGGCTAGAATTTATTACTTTCTAACATAGTTTATTCAAAAGAATCCACAAATCTGCTTTATCGGTCGATAAATTAACCTTGATGAAACCATATGTTTGGCGAGACAACAAAGGTAGAAAACAATGCAATGATGTGTAAAGGCAGGTTTTAAATAAATTGTCGGCTAGAGAAAAGCCTTCTTCAAACAACCGATTTTTTATCCTTCATTAAAAAGACTTCAACTGTGGTCCATTGGCAGTCCTTTTATGAAAGCAACGATGTGTTGGTAGTCCTTTTCCCATCGGTTTTTCAATTGTTTTTTTCAATTGGTTATATTAATTCCAGGTACTTTATTCGACTCGATGTTGTTTTTGTTGACTTTGCTTCCAGAAAGCGACCACGTGGCAGTAGCGGCGTCACGAAGGGATCGCTGGGATTGATTTTGCAATTCGTTTAAATTCAAGGAGAAAATGATGGGGGGGGGAGGAGGAGGGGGGGATGATAGTGATATCTTTAAAAGACTCAATTGCTGCCACCTTAGGTATTTCCTATAGGTAAAAGGGTTTATCATTAAAAAGGGCGTAACCAAAACTAAAAAGGGCGTAGTCCAAAAAATCTCCGCCGGAAGCACCCGCTCTCCTTGTTTGGTAGCTGGCGCCGCCACTGCCTCGTAGCACCGACCTCGCCAATCTAAAAATAGTCCATCCGTTTGTATAAAAAGGACTTTCCTGGCACTGTTCATAATGCTTTCTCAAGGGCAAAATATGATAACAGGCAGCTTGAACGTGAGTCATAGAGAAATATTTCACCTCGTCATTCTGGGCGTTTCTTGATTGCTGCAGTGTAATTTTTAAAAGATCTTGAATGCATTCACTGATCGGCTCAGAGCTGACGGTCCTTCTGACCCTCATCGCTGAAATAACTCTGTTTGTAACACGGACAAAGGATTAAAGCAGCGTGCATCAAGTTTGTTTGTGATACGAAGAACGGGAAAGGCCCAATGCGATTGTTGGATATTGATAATCTGTGCGTCGAACCGATGTTTAAAGTAGAAAACGAAGAGGGAAGGCTGTCCCGAGAAACTTTTAAGAATGTTAGGAATTGATAATTAAATTCTTCTCTATATATTAGTGGGGTATCTTTCTGCGCCCCCACTTTTACGTCCATGGTACCGAATCGTCGCACGTTTTGTACATGTAACGTAGTTTCCGATGCGTGGTTTGGAATCCAGTGTAGTTTTCAATCACATTTACCAGCATTTGATGATTAAGAGGAATTATTTCATGCTCGTTCCTATAAAGAGATCGGGGCCATTTGACTATCGTTCCTATAAAGAGATGGGGGCCATTTGACTATCGTTCCTATAAAGAGATCGGGGCCATTTGACTATCGTTCCTATAAAGAGATCGGGGCCATTTGACTATCGTTCCTATAAAGAGATCGGGGCCATTTGACTATCGTTCCTATAAATAGATCGGGGTCATTTGACTATCGTTCCTATAAAGAGATCGGGGCCATTTGACTATCGTTCCTATAAAGAGATTGGGGCCATTTGACTATTTTGCTTTCATCAAGGAATGCACTGTTTCCGTCCATATTCCGGGGCTCTTCATTTGCATTGCCCACCGCTTGGCACGCCACCTACACCCTCTCTCACTGCCCTCTCGTTGCGTATTAATCACTGCTATAGTGATTAATACGCATTGCTAATCACCCTGCCTCTACCCTGCCTACTGTCTCTACATTACTGTCTAAACTAACATATGTCTCGTTAGAAAAGAGTTAGCCCCCCTGTCGGAAACATCAGCCCCCAGTCGGAACTATTCCGCCGCCACCCCTACTTGTAGTTAAAATTTTCGGTGGACTGAACACCCCGTAAGTCATGCATTGCACCGTGTTTCTTCTTTTCGTTTGCCCTTACTACGTCATAGCGAGTACTCTATACAGGATCCAATGACGAGGCTACAGTTTCTTTACTCAATTTTTGAATCAAAGCTTGGATGTGAATAAATGATTTTTCGTTTTTAGGACGGAAATCACAGGCATCCACTCAAGTTGCCGGACCAACTGTTCATGCAGTCACACCTACAAGCCCATCTGCACCAAAGAGAACCAGGCGATGTACTACTCCGCCTGTCACGCAGGTTGTGCCAAAGCGAACACACTTGGAACAGTAAGCAGTCCAAGCCTTTTTCTTAATATCATCAAAACTGTCCAAATCTTGCGGTTAATTAGGTAGTTCAATTATCCAGGTTTGTTGAGTAAGTAAATGTGCTTTGGTTGTTGGCATCTTTATGGCTTTCTGTCACTGGTTAGGTTTATTGGTGTTGGGTAAACGAGTTTGGGAACATTAATTGAGCTGGTAACGTGCATAACGCTATTTCATTGGCTTTTAAAACTAGGAACTTTATTCTTCATGCAAGAAACAGAGCCATTTCTGGAACTAGATGCTGCATTGCTGTGCTCAAAATTTGCTGCGCAGTCTTTTGGCTTGCTACTATACGTGCAGGTGTCTTGTATATCCACGGCTTCTGCTAGTGACAAATCTAACAATGCTAAATTAGGCCCTATAGACTGTGCTAGGATGGTAACTAGATACTGTAAGACAATTTGTAAGACCCCTACCGCCCTTTTTGTAATTTGAAAGCTCATTTACAATTCAAAATAATTATCGCCACTGTAGAAGCAATTCACTGTTCTAGTCGGTTGTTGAAATTGACTGGCTTATTTTCTGATATTGAAAATTTTAACTGCTTTCTCTATAACTAGAGGTAATTGAAGGCCCAAACATTGCTTATCCTTCTTTTCAGAAATATTACAATTGTACTTGTTTCCCCGATGACGTCATGGTGGCAGAAAAGGGTGGCTGCTATTCTGAATGCAGTTTGATGTATTTGTTTATGGCGACGTTTCTACTCACCATGTTCTGCACGTTTCTGAATAACGTGCCTTTGATCGAAGCAACATTCCGGTGAGTCCTGTGTCATCTTTTCTACTTGTCAGCTTATTTTTACTTTTCAGGTGATTTTGCTGCCATTTATTGTAAAGTAGGCCTTGTTTATGCAGCGTTTGCATAAGTATCAAACATCGTAAGATTTGATTGCAGAATTTTGTGCAGTTCCTGTTATTAACATAGTTCCTCTTTTGGCGTTATTCTAAACTAACTGTCAGACCCACATGGTGCGGTTTTGAATATCATGCATCGCTGCAAGGTGTTATCTTTCAAGCAGATAAGCCAAAATAGTATGGAAAGGAATCTTTTCCAACTGGCAGAATGATTTTTATTTGCATTCGTGCAGTCCTTTTTTAAAACATAACATACCAAAGAAAGGATTAAGGCCAAGAGGCCTGAAAGACTAAAATTATGACATCATTTAGAACCATGAAAACCTCAAACAGAAACATGTTTCAAACTAAAACATGTTCAGGTAAACACTAGCAAGTGGTTCAAACAATGCTAACTGTATGATTTGCTAAAACAAGAATACTCACGATAATGCTTCTGTTTATATAGATGCTAGAGGCAACTTTTTTGTCGTTTTCCTTTTGTCTATTTTTCTTGTTTTTTAATCCCTTCATTCCCTTTTCATTTGCAGTGTTGTGCCAGAGAGTCAGACATCGTTTGCTTTGGGGTTTCAACAAGTTCTCATTCGTTTCCTTGGCTTTATTCCCGGACCGATCTTGTTTGGGAAATTGGTGGACAAAGCTTGTATACTCTGGCAGATTGACAGTTGCGGTAGTGGAGAGAGCAGAAACTGCCTGGAATACGATAACTCACTTTTCAGGTAATAATGTCAACAAAGTAATATTTTTAAATTCAGTGTTTTTATGGTACTTTCTCGGTTTTTGTTTTTAGAGCAGGGATGGAAACATTTTTTATAACGATCTCTGTGTTCCATTTCCGTAACTTCAAGTTTTGCGCGAGTTCAACGACAACTAAATAGAACAATTATCTTAGTCATAACACTATAAGCTTTCCAGCGTTATCTTTTCTTGGAAAGTCCACTTGCAGTATAGAATCATTTGGTTCATCCTCGTTAGTTTTATTCTGATGTTTCTACAAGTCTGGGCGTATCCAAGAATCATTTGCCTTCAATTTGTTTGATTTTCCCTAAGATCTTAACAAGATTGATTTATTTTCCAGGTATTATTTCTACATACTCGGTGGCTCTTTTAAGCTGCTGTCGTTCTTGTTCCTGGTGCTAGCGTATAGATCATACAAGCCTCCATTTCATCCGCCGAATGTGCAGCACTCGATTTCAAACTCAAGCCAAAAGGATCTGGTTCTTAATGAATTCTCCTCCGTAGACAGTGAGAAAGGAACGTCAATGACTGATACGGGCCAGGATGTGCAGATTTGATAGGCATACATGAGGTATTTGGTGAAGGCCCGTACGTCAATGACCAATGATCGCCTTGGTTGCACCTTGTAGCTGACATTGGTTCACCCATACGTCATCTAATGTCAAGCTCGTTAGGTTTAACTGTGCCAGCGTTTGTCACTTGAGCAGCTATCCCTCACCCGTTTTCGAGCTATGGGTAATGTTTTCTTTTAACTTGAGCAAAAACACCAAACATCATTCACTTCTGATGGTTATTTCTAGTTTTATTTTGCTATTTTGTGCCAACATTCTTTTCAGTCACATTGAAACTTGCTCGCTCGCAATAATCTTTGGCTCTCTATTTGCTCCTTGACGCCGTTCCCCATTTGTGGATTGTCATTTCTATGATTTGTGAAACATTTGCAAGTGCTGGTCAAACATTTTAAACTAGGTGCTTTTCATAATGGCAATGACCGAGATCATTCAACTGAGTTCCCTTAAATAGCTGCTTCAATAACAGCTGAAATATCATTTCTCTGCACAATGATTGATGTAAGTAATGGCTGATACGCACAAAGTTACTCGATTTATCGAGTCCGAATTTGGGCTAGGTAGCGATTACATCGTGATCGTTCGTTTATGATGTCGTAACATGTCTTAATGTCTACTTGGTGTTATGATTTTTGAAAAATTTCATGTTAATGACGTGCAACTTTTACCATAAAAATCCACGCAAATTTTTATAGTTTACATTCTTAAAACAGATCTGTGTTATGCATGCAGAAATGTCCTAAAGCTTTATAAGTTTTCTTGAAATTAGCGGTAAATTTGTCTTTTGTTTTCCTTTGATTAAATCGTGTCAAAAACACGATCATTTTCTTATGTATATAAATGGCCCTAGTGTTTAGTTGTGTAATTATTCAAATACTTGCAATAAAAATATATATTCTTATGAACATTACTTCTATTGTGTAGGTGTTTAAAGCTTTGTTATGTGAGCTTACACATTTTAGATTGATTAAATAAGGTTTTCTGGAAACATACTATTGGTATCTTAGTGTTTATTGATAAATCCGTCTGGTAACGGTAATTTTATGCATTGAACAGACAACTCTTGAGCCTCTTTGCTGAATATTCGAGTGAGTTATAACAACGCCACGAAACGCTGTTGATTTATTAACGTTCAATTTTGGTATGCCATTTGTCACCATCACTGCGTAAGATGAAAGAAGTTCCTCGACGCCAACACAATTCGATCACAATATAAGACCCACTAGAAATGTACTTCATATTTTTCTTAAGCCCCCCTCTGCTTAAGCACCCCCCGTTATTTTACCCCCTCATTGTCTACCTGCATGTATTTCGCTCGCAACTCCGGTAGTGAATGACCTTGATTTCAATATGATTTGAGACATGGCTACAGCTTTCCTGTAGTCGTGCAGAAACGACATTGTATTGAATAAACAAATCATTTCATCGGTCAATATCCAGCCCCGAGGCCATAGAGCTCATTTGAACGTGTTTTAAATATTTGGAAACTTCTCTTGTTTTCAGAGGAAAGAAAAAAAATTGGGTGAGCGCGAATTCCCATCAATGTTAAATTGTTTCCTTTATCCCAATTACAAGTCCCATATGTTTTTTTGCTTGATGGACGAATGCCAGACACTAGTTTATCGATCTCTTGTGATTGGGAATAATTATTAGATGAAAGGTTTTAACCAACCTACATAAGTTTTGTACAATATAGTTTCACCAATCTTTATGAGCTCTATTGGAAACAAACATAATATTATTTAATCATTTTTTAATAACGCTGCCTTTATCCATGTTAAATTTACGGCTTCATTATTTTCTCGAATATTCTTGCAAGTAAAAGGCTAAGTCTATGTAAGAGTCAAGTCATGTCAAATGCTAAGAACCATTTTTTTGTCTATTTTTTCAACACATGTACAAATATCAGCATTATGGGTATTGTTTAAAGGGACTTTGTTTATGGAGTTAAGAAAGATAATTTTTTAAATGAATCATTGTTTTTCTTTTGTGAGCCTGCCATCTTATCGTACTGTTATTGTATCTTATTGTATTGTACTTATTGTTCTATCGTTCAATCCGCAGCCCGTTTTGACAGGATTTATTCAGATAGGTTTTATTGGATACACTTGTTCCAGTACCTTTTTACATGAAAAGCATTGCAACTCGACTTGTGGTCGAATTTTGTAGGATCAAGCTTTGCTTTCACATTCATTACCGTAAATCCTCGAATTGGCCCCCCCTCGAATAAGCCCCCCCCCTCGGTTTGTTGATTTTTGACTCCTGAGGTTGCCTTTGGCATTTTAGTAAATTACAACAAAAATTTACATTTTTGTTAATAATTTGATCAAATGTTACTTTAAACTTAAGTTATTTTTTATATTATGAAAAGAAAGAAATTTCAAAAATTATCTGTTTTATGTGGCATGTTTCAAGAAATTTTATAAGCCCCCCCCCCCTCGAATAAGCCCCCCCCCTCGAATAAGCCCCCATCCAAAAACATCAAAAATAAATAAGCCCCCAGGGGGCTAATTCGAGGATTTACGGTAAGCATACTTGATTGAATACTCTGAAAACTTTCTCGATTAAGAAGTAGAAATGGCAAGTTGTCAGGAAGGCACGAACTCCTTAATATATTTTATATAATGATTTAAAGGCGTATTTGGACAAGGTTGAATTTGCAAAGCGATAACATTTACATCACGTGAATCCTTCTTGTTGCTGTTTCTGGAAAGTCTAGTTTTCTTGACGAAGTGTTGTTGGACCTTTCACAACTTTATTCAGTTTCATACAAATTTAGAATTTCACTAACTATAATCCATAAAAGACATAAATTATATACAGTCAAATATAGCACGCTTAACTAATTAATGCAAGATAGATACTACACAAGAGATATTAAAAGAAAAAATATATGCTATCATCCTTATAGTTCTTCGTTAACAATGAACCCTTCTTTGTTAGAGCAGCAGGTCTGTACAGTTATCTAGAAAAAATTATTAAAAAGTTAAGATTGCTAGACTCTGAAAGCAGAATGCTACTGCGGTTGTTATTTAATATTGTCAATTTGAAAGGTTTGACTTAGGCCTTGGCTAGACTTCGCTGTGGTGACGTACTTGCATGCGAAATGCATGCTGGTTCAACTGGCGGGGAAAACAAATTATTCAAAACCATTTCAGTTGAGTGAGACAGGCCAAGTCAGAATGGAGGTGCGGAGTCTAAAGAGAAACGAGCTTCAGAAGCTTTGTAAGACCAACAAACTCAAAGCAACCGGCAAGGTGTGTACAAACAAAGCATTTTACGATTTTTATTAAAAGTTTCGGTGCCAATGGTCGAGATTCAAATCCAACAACTTGACTAGGCCCTCAACTGTGAACAAACTCGTGTGGCGTTAAAGCTCTATGTTTGAATGAGCTTTTTTCATTCAAGGGTATTTTTTTGAGCTTGCCAGGTCGGAAACATGGTCTTCACCATATTGTTGCCTGTCGCTACTACGACTCTAAACATTAAAAAGAGTTCTGGAATTTTTCCAACCGCAGCTTTTCTCGCTACACCAAACTAGTATTTATTTTTGTCTGAAATAACAATGAAAAATGAAATAAAGTTGTAGAAAGAGATGACAGATTTTTTTTGTTATGCCATTGAACTAAAAGTTTTAGTAATCTTTAGTATGTCAATTTTTCTAAGAAAGGCGAAAAACATCAAATCCTTAACTCTAGATAAATAAATCTAAGTGTGGTTTTAAATTTATAACTGTAGATATTTTATCTTTATTGAGCATCTCTTAAGGTGCTCCTTCTGCATTGTACTTCAGTACCCCTAAAGCAGCATCTGTGTTGTATTTGAATAGCCCTAGTGCTACAACTAAAATTTCTCTGTAGAGTATTGTTTTGACAGTAACTTTGTAATAACAATCAAACAGATAGTGTTTTCTGATTGTGTGTAAAATATGGTCAGTCTGCAGTCTCCTGGAGTCTTTCTTTCATGGTATACTTTTGTACTCCTTCTTGAAATATTTTTAATAAGAGAAATAAAATGTGCACAGGGATTCATGGTTAAATTTTTTTGACATAAATGTTTTTAATTGGTTCCTTCTCCTTCACTATGCTGCTTTAAAGGAAACATACTGCAGTATTGCAATTATTGGGAGGATTCCAGCCCCCTGGTTCTTACCAGCCTGTAAGGTCACAGTAAAAATATATTACAAAAGTGCTCACAGAAAACTCTAGCTCTAAAACAAACCAACAAGTTTCTCAAAGAAATTTTTTCAAAGGTTTTCACTAATCATCTAGATCTAAGATGTACTCAACATCTCCATTTAGGTAAACATTTTCAAACAAATCCC
The DNA here is from genome assembly GCA_003864495.1 of Nemopilema nomurai. Lineage (NCBI taxonomy): Eukaryota > Metazoa > Cnidaria > Scyphozoa > Rhizostomeae > Rhizostomatidae > Nemopilema > Nemopilema nomurai. Next base: position 2,387,982 of record ML133443.1, read on the forward strand.
TTAATTATTTTACACAATCAAATGACTTTCCATTTATTATGCCTCTACTGCTTTTCACTGGAATGTTTTTATCACCATAGAATGTTGAACTGATTGAACGACTTGAAGAACATTTTGAAGCACTCCCAAAAACAGAAGGCAATCAGGAAAAAGAAAATATTGACACAGAAGATGATAACCATGCTGATAATAATGCAGTCTCTCTACCAACAAAGTCCAATGTTAAGAAAGGAAAAGCTACCAAAGAACAGAAAGCTTCAGAGAAAAATGCTGGGAAAGCAAAGACCAAAAAGAAGAAGAAAAGAAAAGGAAACAATAAAATGGATAGTGATGATGACAGTGCACTGACGGATGGTATTGATGACGAGAAGCACAAAGAGTACATTAAAGCAAAGAGTGCTTCTTGTAGCAGTCCAGAGTCTGCAGGACGATTTCAATCAACTGGAAATGACAGTGTGTTTATTCCTGAGAAACTGGCTGAGGTATGGCAAATTTGCTTTTTCATGCTTTCCTGATATTATCAGCAACTTTGGACAACCAACCATCTTCTATGTTTTGCATTTGACAAGCATTCACTATAAATGACTTTTAACATTATGGTACCCTGTTGACTTCCAAGTGACTGTCAGTCAATTAATCTAAAATTGGATCCCAAATATGCAGACTGAGATCTGTGTTTACACTTGGAATATTTGTTTTAATAAAAGTCTTTTAATGTTATGCTCCAATACCCTTAAATTATTGACTAAAGTCCTATATCCCTAACCCATTTAATGTTGTCTTCTCTAAGCCCATCATGACAATTTCTGATCTCTTGATAATTTTCTTTAGTCTGTTACCGACATTGAAACAACCATTTTGAGCTCTTCATTGCTGCAAAGGCCGCCTTTAACGGACCCTGGCAACTTGGAACTCAAAGTGGCAATGATTAGTCCATTGGTTAGGAGACCAATCTCTTTAAATTCTACTCACTCGCTGAACACAACACCTTGCACTGAGGAGCCCGGACTTCTAGCATATGACAGCTCAAGTGTCGAATCAGAAGACCGGCAGGCGAAAAAGCCGGGTCCAGTATTTAGGAGACCGGTGTCGTTGAATTCTACTCACTCACTGAACACAACACCTTGCACTGAGGGGCACGGACTTCTAGCATACGACAGCCCAAGTGTTGAAGTAGAAGACCGGCCGACGAGAAAGCCGGGTCCACCATTTAGGAGACCGATGTCTTTAAATTCTACTCACTCACTGAACACAACACCTTGCACTGAGGAGCCCGGACTTCTAGCATACGACAGCTCAAGTGTCGAAGTAGAAGACCGGCAGGCGAAAAAGCCGAGAAATCATTCTTTGCAAGCTTCATTTGATGTTGACCGGAACAAAACCGTTGATGGCGACTGCAAGTATGACTTGGATGATACAATAAGTTACGATGAAGCCAACAACAGCACTGATGCGTTTGCTATGAAGGGAGCTAGAAGTGAGGCTGATGGTACTCTAGATGCCTCCAGCTGGTTGATGAGGCGTAGCGGTCTGAACAATGATGCAACTGTTAGTTTATCAGACTCTGATCGAGATTTAACAGATCTGGAAAACGGAAGTAATAACCATAGATTGCACCCAAGCAACGTCAATGAAACGTTCGATGCGAGCGTGAGCACCCTTGAGTATGCAGAAAGTGATGACAAGATGCAGATTCGTCAAGAGCACACCAGTGACTACCAAGCCTGTTCGTCACCTATGAAACCTGATGAGGCTTTTAACCGGCGTCAAACCCACGTCATCGAGAAAGCTTGTGTGGGAGATAATGGTCACAGTACCGTGAAGGTTCAAGGGAATGATAGGCGGAGGACGTTTCAGATCACAATGGTCCAAAACAACACGGCTAACAACGTGGAGGTGACTCCTTTCGTTCAAGGATATTCCCATGAATCGTCCGATGATAGCTCATTCGTAAGTTGCAAAAGCACTGAGAGTGAGGGGCAAGATATCTCTTCGTTGTCGGTGGATAACTACGCTAATAGAACAGACATTGAAGAAGCCGAACTGAACGGTGTGATTGCTGATAGAGAGATTGAACGGGTGCAAAATGCTGGCGAAGAAGCTCTCGAAAGCAAGAATTCTGGCAGTAAAAAGACAGAAGAGGAACTTTCTTGATTCGAAGTTCAGAGGAAACTGTACAGGAGAATACTCTAAATGTTGAAAGACCAAGTGAAATAAGCAGAGACGCCTTCAAAGGTATGTACTTCGCTATGTCATCTTTTCCTACTAAACACTGTCTCCTTCTGTGAAAAAATTGTGACTGTATGACAGTTGGCCAAAGTGGAAAGTTGGCTAATATTTCGACCACGATTTGTATCTTAATCTAAATTGTATGTCTTAATCTGTAAATTGGGTCCTTAACATGCGAAACGAATAATTCTTGTCCCAATTTCAGTTTAGATGCGGCTAATCTTTTAATATGGTAACGCAAGCTTCGCTGCACAAAACTATTCAAACCAGAATTCTTCATGCAAAATTATCAGGTCCCAACGTTCTCCCACCTCACGAAAACTATGGACAAAATCAATTAATTTTTAGTAGAAAAATGCAAGTATTGCAAGTTTCATTTCTTGATAGTATGTCAGATGTGATTATTAGCCCTGTAGTATTATGCTATAACTGGCCGTAACTTTGCTGTTGTTAATGCAATATATAGGTGCTTCTAATACGAACCTGATTGTGTGTATAACTTGCCTTCCTCGTTTCATCTTAGACGAACGTCTCCATGTCAACCACTGCGTTTGCCATGGAACAGTCCGGCAGTCACGTGGTTGGAGGAGGCTGGTGTTGAAGAGAGGCCTGCCTTCAATACAATTGTCGCAAACAAATTTGCAAAAGTTGTTGTTGCGGCCCGTGGACAAACCTGTTCCAATTGGCTACAAAGATAACATGATTTGCGGCGAATGCGTCACTGAGAATGGCACAGAAGCGAGTCAGCAAAAATATATTGATCCCAACTCTCAAAGGCCTGTTGCGAAAACAGTACTTGGTCCAGGTTGGTCTATTATTATACATAACATCGTATGGTGGAAAATGGTTTCATAAAACAGCTGCCTAGTGTATAAGTGAATTTTTTTATGAGATCTTACAAAATCATAGGTGCATACAAATAGGTGCATTCTTAAAACCACATCCATGAAATTTGTCATGTTGCTATCAGTGGCGAACTGGACTCCTGGCCAATTTTGATGTTTCATTTTGGTGCTTATTTCAAGTACTGCGCATGTGCACAAGTACCCATTGGTGCTACACATCTAATGTTGGTTAAGAAGTTGATCCAGGATAATGAAGTATTCATTTGAAAGATAATAAAATATTCATTTGACCACACCCTTATTTTTCTTGCCATACGCATTGAAGCCATACTTCTTAAAGTCCTGTTGATAATTCTGAGCCAGTCTGCTACTGGCTGCTATAACCATTTTGCCTTGATATATGCAGTGAAGCCGAACGTTATTGCAAAACGTGGAGCGAGTGCCAGCACGATGACCGGCAAGAGAAAGTGGGAGGCGAATCACGTGTGCGAGTCGTCACCAGCGACGAAAAAGTCAAGGAACGCGAGAACCGCTGCCTTGGGGGTGCAGCCCGGGTTGCCCGCCAGCCCCGAAATAAGGAGAGCCAGGGGGGAGAAACCGAGATTGCCCAGGTAAGGTGCCCGCAGGTCGACGTGGTAAAGGAGCTATCCCACTCTCAAATCACTCGACGGTGCGCTAATTTCACTTAACCTCTAGTCAAGCACATCCAACTTTCCTTTGGATATTTGTTTTCTGTTGGATGTGTTTGACCGAGCTTTAGGCTGTGTTTACACGATACCGGATAACTTTTGATCCGGATAGTCTTGACCTAGTTTAAGACTAAAGTCGGTAGCAAAGCCTTGTAACAGGACTTATCCGGATAGCCCGTTTACACAGTACCGGATAACTTAGAGATCGTCTAGCTGGAAGGATCAAAGTTGTACGGCTACCGAATCACTTTACATACGAATAGCCCAGTGCTCGTGTAAATGGAAGGCAAATCCGTATAACAGTTATCTCCGGCATCGTGAAGATGAAGCCTTACAACTATTCATTAAAGTCATACAATCAGAAAATTTGACTAGAGTTTACTAGCCCGGCCGGTTCCGTTATTTGTGCTATTGTGCACCACTTACTTGCAAGACTCCTGAATTTGGACAAGCTCCCCGACTTTCTGAACTTAAAATAGCATTCCCCCTGCTAAAGTTTGGCATAACATTCCCTTACAACTGGCCTTCAAATATATTAAATACATCATCTAGCCATGATTCGGAATCCCAGCCCAATTCAAGACTCATCACATTTCTCACAAGCGGCCGCACCTTCATTTCCTACGTAGAATTGATAAAATATAACTTGAATCAGCACCTACCAGTCAATTCCTTCAAAAAACAACCCTTCATTTTTCCCATCTTCTCCCACCGAATCCTGTTTAGGTGCCACTGGCCAAGAAATTGATCATCGCAAAATTTGTGTTTTAAAGCTGACAAGCTAATTTACTGAAGCTGATCAACTGTCCGGTCATGCTTTTACAACACTTGGGATGCGATGACCATTTCCAAACGTAGTAATAGTAATAGGGATTATAAAATGAAGTAGGAGGATACGTTATATTAGCGATTATATGTAACCTTAAGTGAGTTTCATAGGTGCTAAGCTTGTTAAATCCACGACTAGTTAAAGTTTGAAATTTTATTAACTAAAATACACTTCTGAAATCAACTACTGATTGTCAAAATGACTTTTATTGGCCTCATAAGTTTCGAGTCGTTTATGACGTCACCACTCAAGGTCATTGTTAAGTAAGAGGAACAGAGTTCTTGTCGAGCAATTTATTTCCGGGTATTGATTAATTAATCCCGCTCACTGGCGGACGGTCCGCCAGACTATTCATCCGTAAAAGCCCCCTTTCACGAGTGTCTAAGGGATATTACACGGAAAGTCACTTTTGAAAACATTACGTAACATCCAAAATATGGGGCTCAACACTGTCTCTACAACAAGCCGCGGTGTTTAGGATTGCGGTCGGGAATATCTCTGTGTATTGAAATGATTTCAGGAGTTTTCGCAGATCCACTTAAATAAATTAAAAAGCTAGATACAAAAAGATGTAAACGATAAATGCTGTAGACGTTCTTGAATGTTGACGGTGGTATTTTGAAGTCTCTAGCAAAATATCTTTTTCATTGATAAGCTATGAACATAATAAAAAGTCGTATATTCCTCGAAGCTGTTACCATTACTTCCCACAAGACCGCAAAATCAACATTCTCTAAGTTATTCCAACAGTAACTGCTCAACTTTTTTTTAATGAAAACCTCCGCAGTTATTTGGACATAAAAGAGATCCAACAAGTGCTTTGCGGTACAAAATTTCAAAAGTACTAGTTCATGCAAAAACTAGTACCGCTTTTTCTAGTTCCGCTTTTTCTAGTTCCGCTTTTTCTAGTTCCGCTTTTTCTAGTTCCGCTAAAGAGATTCAAGTTCCTAAAGCAATAGACTACCCATAAAACACTGAACATAGTTTCCGTTTCTTTAAACGAACAAAACAATATATCATTTTATAACTTTAATAGATTAATAGTTTTTTTGATTGTTTTGACCGACTGGGTATTTCCTATTCAAGGCATCTTCTAGAGCCGTTCAAACCAAAGAGGGCATCCATGGAGAGAAAAGAAGACTTGGCATATGCTAGAAAGGTGGAAGAGATTATGATGTCAGTGCAACCCGGCTCTGAGGAAGAAATGGCCTTGATAATGCAGAAGAAATCAAGACTTCCTGAGACACAACATACCTTGTAATTTGAAGATTAGGGAATAAATACTCATTTCATATACCTAGCACAGACTTTTTTGGGACCTTTAACTTCTGATGGCAATCAAACTAAATATACAACAGCAATAAATTTGTTTTATTTTAAGTAAAACAATAATTTTTTGAGTATTTTATCTTCATATCATGTGTAATTTAACTGGTACATTACCTAATAGCTGTTGTTTGTTCTGGTAGATTAATGTAGATAATGATTTGGAAGTTAAGTATGTGAGGTTTTCTAGTTTTTATTTTATTACAAAGTGATAAAAATGTTTTTCAGAATTCATTATAAAATATTAATGTACAGTTAAAGACATAACAAGATGACAATTCTGCAGTAGCCAATGTTTTTCTTTCTGTTGATGTCCAAGCCAAAAAGCAGATTCCAGTTTAAGTATCATAATTTGTGAACAAATGCTTTGTGGTGCAAAACTTCACAAAAACAAGAAATAGCGGAACATAGTCTGAGTATGGGAACGTCAGAAAATAACCAAAAGCTGTCTATTTATTCATTCAGAATAAATTGAGTGCCAAACGAAAAAGTACTTTAAGTAGGCACAATTTGGTTCCGCTATATCTTGCTATGTTATCATAATTTGTGGGTAAAACTTCAAAGATACTGATACCTGACATGTTTTGATAATGCAACTCAATTATCCTAGAAAACAAATTTTCTGTTGGGGCATTCTCTGTACCTTTTCTTTCTCTGCAAGATCTCATACTAATTCTGCTTCGTTTTCATGATATGCCATTGTCTAGCAAAAAGAGCTGAATTACAATAGCCCATTGTATTATTTCAACAGGGCCTTGGTTCATTCCTCCATTGTTGAGGGGGGATTCAGAATAATTTGTTATAGCTCATAATTCTGATGAGAGATAACAAGTCTAATTATTAAGCTTTTAAAAATAACATGACAATGTTATCATAAGAAAAATAAAGTGTCATCATATTTAAAGTTACCCAAAAACAAATAAATTACATTTGATTATAATTAGAATAGCAATTAATTAAACAATAAACACAACTTAAGGCATAATAGAGGTTCTCTGTTCATTAGTACTTAACTTATGTAGCATATATAAAAAGTAGTTAAAATGAGAATACTTTGCCATTATATCCAAAATTAACTTATTTATCATCAAATATAATACAGTTTTATATTATTATGTTGCCTGTGTAATTCTCATAAATGTTCTCATTCTTGAAAACAGCCACTTTTCAGACTCCTTTGAGGCTTGGCCCTATAAAAGCAATGAGAAATGATTTCAGTTCACATCTACTTTTGCATAATTAAGGTTTGTAGTGGCTAGACTTAATGGGTTTAACAGGTCTGGGATAACAAAAAACCAGTTTACCTGTGATGATTTCAGCACTTTTTCCAGATTTTAGGAATATAGAATAATTAGCACTGTTTAAAAAACCATTTTTATTTCAATATTTCTACTTTGTTGTCCTTTTAAACTGCATTGCAAGTACAACATAGGCGCCGACTTTTATTTTTCCCAGGGGGGGCTCAAAATTTAAATTTTAAAAAAATTAAAAAGTTAAAAGGTAGAGAAATTACCTGTCGCTTTAATAACGTAATACAACATATGTAGTATGTATAATAACAAAACAAAACATTTTAATAAAGCAGATATAACATCATGGTCTTCAGTATCATCAGTTTAATTCTTTGATTGATTTCAACGAAATTCCCAGGGGGGCTGAGCCCTCCCATAGCAATTCCCAGGGGGGGCTCGAGCCCCCAAGCCCCCATGTAGTCGGCGCCTATGAAGTACAAGGTGTTGGTTTACTCTAAACTATTAGAACTAAGAGTAAACACTGTTAAATTTCTTAAAAGACTTACATAAAATAGATTTTTAGGCAGCCAGTTGCACTGAAATGCCAAAAACTTTAAAAATAATTGGTCCATGATTCTCTTATTCTCATTTTGTTGAATAGTCCAAATGGTTCATAATTACTTTACATAATTCCTAGACTTTTCTACAAGCTTAACTGACCAACGAGTGTCGAAATTAAAAATTGCAAACTTGCAGTTTAATAACAAAATCGCTCAGTGATTTCAACGTAATTAAAATGCAAGAGTTATGTCAGATAAGAAACGAATGACAAAGTAGAATGCAAAGCTTTAAGCTTCATTTCTTGTGAAGAAGCTTTTCCTGACATTTCTAGATCAATACATCTTTCCCTCCACTCCAAATAGACAACTGGAATAAATATTTAATGAGCAACGTGCTGCTGTTACAACATGGCCGCCAAATTTTTGGAGCTCGTTGCAGGGGTTCAACACCACGTTCCGTAAATGCTGCAAAGCCCATGCAAAAAACTTCCCCTTCCTTTAAATATCGAGCCGAAATAAGTCGTAGAAAGTTGTCAAGCAAAGAAACATGGGCTATCGGGTTACGTTTGTTTACAGTTTTTGTTTGTTAAGAAGCTACCTGAAATGCTAGTTTAATGGCTAATACCGAGGCAATCTCTTAAAATTAACTAACAAAAACTAATCTAGATTCTTCTGGTGTTATTCTATCCTCTCAATGAAATTTGACACAAACTCTTGGAGAGGGGGAGTCCTATGTTCACGTGCACTTCCTCCAGAAAAATTCTGCCTAGAGAACTTGTTTGAAATAACAACATGTAATCGATAACTAACATACCTACACTGCCTTCAAATCAATCCCAGTTGTCCGTCCAAAAACTAGTCAGCTTTGTCGACTTCTTCACCATAATAAGTTCTAAAGTAAAGCACATTGCGCTACCAGAAACTTTCCTTCCTGAATGAAATAATCCTTTGCCCCTTTCGTTGGCATTGCCTTGCGAGGGACTCCGTTTCGCAGCATCGCAAGCAACAAAAAATTGCACCGGGGCTGCCGAAGTCATCTTTCACTTTTGCAAAGTGTTTTAGAGCACGTCTATCTATTTGTCCTAAAAGCTGTGTCTTCTCTATACCATGTGGGCAAGATAAAATGGAGGCCAGCCACCCCACAACAATGCCCCCGCTGCTGATAAACTAAACACAAAACCTCTACAACAGAGGCCAAAGTCCATTCAGTCAATATATACCTTCTGTCGGCAATGACCTTTGCGGCATTATGATAAGCTCGACACAATCAAAAAACAATAAAGCGAATGACACAATATGCATAAGTGTTGAGTTTCACGCTTTCTCATTAAAAGTTTTCAATGTCTCTCTGAAGGGGGTGAGCGCAATCTTGCTATTAGGTCAAGAATATCGCTGTATCCCGACCTGACTCGGACTGGAAAGTTAAAATCTGTTGTTTTGATTCAGAATTAAATTTTTTTTTCGTCCAAGTGGGGATTAAAAATGCGCACAATAAATCATTATTTATCTTTCTTCCATTACTTTCAATCTAATGGAGCCGTTCATCTACTCAATTTTTTTCAAGCATTTCTTAAAAAGCAGTATTTTCATTGAATCCATTTGTTTTTAAGTCAGTCTCCCTTTGCGGTTAATGTTTCGTGGAACAATTCACAATAATTTTCTGTTCACACAATTGTATAAACGATGTACTTTTGTACTTCGTTCCGCACTTTTAGCATAGAAGTTAACAACCAACAAAGCTCCTTGGTTCTGCTTTCAGGGAGTTTCGCTATTATCTCCACGCTGAATTTTCATCCCAATTTCTTGGGATGAACAGATTGAAATTTTAGGAAAAGTACCTTCTCATTTGCTTGAAGAGGAGATGGAACAAGATAATAATAATAGAAATGTTCAGAACTTTGTCCTGAAACCTATTTCTTGTGCAGACACCTCTGGTACTAATCTATGTTATTTCATATTCGAGCAGATTTATCGGGTCATAGTTGGTCATACTCCCTCATTTGTAATGGCAGTTTTATTACTTTGGTTCTCCTGGTTCCTTTCTACATTTCTTGGGGATCCTTTCAGGGCCTCCGGCGAAGGGAGGCCAGGGGGCCGTGGCCCCCTTACTGTTTTGTAAAACAAAAGAGCTTTTTAAAACATTTTTTGCTGTGATTGTCAAAATCTCTTTTGGTCCCTCTACTTTCCAACCTGCATCGGCCCATGCCTTTGTTTATATATACACTATTAATACACTATTACATATGGAACTCATGATGCCAATCGTTTTGCAAGTGGAATCGGGTAGCCAAAAGTATGATTAATGATGTTGCATAATGACGTAATAACAGCTGTTTGCCTGCGGATTGAGCTTGTAAACCCGGAGGAGACGCGCAGAAACAGAAAGATGGTAGAGTGAGTTTATGGTATTGATTACGTAAAGGGAAGACTCGAACGAAGGAAATTTTGGCACACATACCAATTAAAAACACAAACGTTTTTCCTTTAACATCAAACACTTTATCAAAATGCCGCTCTTTGGTTCTTCTTCGCTGTTTGACCCAGAAGTGGGTGAGTATTTGCGCCACAGGAAGCCTTCTAGCTGCTAGGCCAGTTTCTGGCGTTGAATAATTTTGTCATCATTAAAATTAAATGGCCGTTAGGAATGCCTAAAGCTTTGCAGGTTGTGATCCTCTGCTGGAGTTTGTAAAATTTGTGCTAAGGTTGATGTTTTCTTTGGTTTGTCGTGAATAGCTGAATGTTCATTCAAACGAATTTATGTTTCGTCATCATGTTTTCAGATTAGTGTTTCAACCAGCGTATACCAATAATAGAGAGTAGCAACAATTTCTCTAAAATTTGCTGCAGTAACGTATTCTAGCATAAATTTACTGAATTCGTATCTTCACTTATTTTACAAGTTTTTCTTCTAAACGTCTCTGAAATTGCCTTAGTGGCGAATAAATTTTTCAAGATGATTCGTAGTTTTAGTGAAAGGAGTCAAATGTATATACAGATTTTGAATCTTATCACTTGAATCTTAAATGTACACATCTTATATTTACAATTTATTTTTCAACTGCTTTATTTCTACGGAGGATTTCTATATATATTTGAATAAAGTCTATTCTGTCATAGCAACACAGTTTTAACTAAATGTTGATTGAACTTACCATTTGCTTACCATTTTTTCCTTTTTGTGTCACTTCCTAAGTCACAAATGCAAGTCAAGGGTTTTGAAAATCAAGGACTTTGTTAGACATTAAGTTTTGATTCCCAAAAACAGAAAAAGCCACTGATGAATGCAACACAGGAGAAGATTGGCAGGTCATTATGGATATTTGTGATAAGATTAAAACTACCCAAAATGGGTAAGTATTTTTTTGTATATTTTGTTAAATATGAGTTTTGTTTGTGATACATAAGTTCTGCAGCGTCAATAGATTGGATTATTCATTCTTTAAAGCAACAGTATATCAGTATCTTCTAACAAATGAAGGGTCTTTGGAGGTGAGGTGGGATTATTTCTTTTTGTACCTTCTCGGCACAGACATTTTTACTGAAGTCACATACAAAATTGATATTTACTTCCCTGTTTTGAAGTAAAAGTCAGAATTTTTTTTTGTAGTTCGAGGCACTTTTTTGGAATTAATTATTTCTTCGTATTTTAATGATATTTGCAAAAAAATGTGCTAATTTTGAGAAAGAGCTATTCCTCACAGCCAGAAAGAGGAGAAGCCATAGCAAATTAACTCTATTCATAAACTTAATTTATTAACCTTCAAATTGCCTTATAAGTAAATTTATTTGGCAGTTGAAGAATATCAGTGCTGTGTTAAGTCTTATCTTTGAGTCAACAGTTGTTGATTGCAGATTTGATATATTGCTAATCGAAACACCAGATATAAACATGCTCCAGAGTTCAAAATTGGGGTTGTTTTAACACTCTGATAGATTTGAGTATAGTCAAATGTAATATAGAAGGCTTAAGCATGGTGGTTTAATATTACAAATATTAAAGGAAGGAAGGTATCAACTTGGACATGGTTTCTGGCTGTTAAGCTGTTGTGTCATGACAAAATGTGATTTCAAAGGATTGATGGACAGAAGCTAACTGATCGAGTACCTCTATGCAAATTATTTCACTTATTCCATCATTTTTTGTTTATTGAGAATTATCTCCCCCTTGATATTGTTTTATTTTGTTTTCCTACTTTTATTTTCAATATGATTAAACAGAAAAAAATCTCAAGGTTCTTGAAGAAAGTTGTTATTTTTGAATAAAGCACAGTTTAGAAAGTTGTAGAATTCTTCCTGAGTTTAATGTACTTTTTAAGTACCTTCATTGCCCACCAGTGCAGGACAGTAATTCTGACTCTATAATTTGTTGTTTAACTAGTAAGGTCTTTGCTGCCCATAGATGCCCTTGAACTTGTTAATTGTTATTAATAATGTTTAATTACCTAGTTTGTAAAATTTTCTCATTTATATGAATTTTTCTTATTCAAAAGTAGTTTTTAGCTAGAGGATGAGTAATTTTTTTCTTTGAATGTTTTCTTTAAAAAATCCTTTGTTATATATTATTCCTTATAGCCATATTATGAAGTCAAGTTTGAGAGAAGATGGCTCAAAAAGAAAATTTTTCTATTATAATATCATTGAATCTTTATTCCATTCCATAAGTTTGGTTTAGCTCCAAGTCTGAACTGAAATATAAAAGCAAAATAAACTTTGTCTCTTCAGCTAATTTAGTATAACTGATAGCTACATAGTTATCAAAATTTCAACCAATAGTTGGTTCTATATATTAAATAGCCTTTTGAGGTTGCAACTGCAGATAATTTGCAAAAAGATTTATACCACATTCAACTTTTGATTAAACTGCTAAAAAGTTTGATTCCATTTTTGTGCACTTTCACAGGCCAAGAGAAGGATTGCGGGCAATAATGAAGAGGGTTTCTCATGTTGTACCACATGTGTCAATACAGGCACTGACTGTAAGTATTTTTGAAGTGGACTTTTTAAGCAATATTTTGTACAAATCATAAGAACGAACATTTATCAAAAGAGGAAACATTTGAATTGGAATAGCTTAAAATTGATAAATTTGCAGCTCTTGTCTAATCGGAAATACCAGGGTATGGAGAAAGTAGGATCACACTTTTGAGAACCCTTTTTTGGGCAGGCGCAATCTTGAAAGCCTACAAAGCCTTTAGAACAAGGAGCAACACGTTAGGTTGTCAATACACTTCTGTAAATATAGTCAAGGAATGAAAACATCAAGAATATAAGTTATAGAGACTCCAGTGGCACATGATTTTTGAGTGTAACCAAGTGGTATCAGGAAAATCAGCGACCCACTCATAAACCAAGTTTGAATTTGATGCAGAAGAAATAGTTGGTGGCACATACTTTATAGCTTACCTTCCCCACAAGTCTGGTTACTCACATGCTAGGCCCCCTGCCAATAGTTTTGGTTGCAAAAACCCCTGTTAAGCATTGTGTATTTGGCATTCTAGCTTCTGAGTGCGTGTATTAATAACTGTGGAAAGCCATTTCAAATGGAACTTTGCTCAAGAAACTGGATAAACGAAGCTCGTGTTGTTATTCAAAGGGTAAGTCAGTCAGAATTCATTTTTCTAGTGTTGGTATAAGCCTGCAATTGGCACTTTGTAATAAAGAGGTCTTTATTAATTAGTAGCATGTTATGGTCTTTGGAAAAAAGGGACAAAAGCTCCATTTATATATAACGGTGTAAGTAAGATTTTAACAATTCATTGAAGGTTTACCTATCAGCTAGGTTTTGGAAGAAAAGGTGCAACAATTTCAGTTTCTTAATATTATGCCCGTTTAATTTTTTGATTGCCTTCGTTGCTTATAAAGTCGATTATTTGATGATTATTGAAATGTTGAAGGTGGTGGTAGTAATGTTGGTAATAATAGGCTACATTTAAAAGCGAAGCAGTATGTTGACTGTTCGTTCCGTCTTAGCTAGGACTTGCTGATTTGGTCTACCATTACTTTGGCTCTGAGATGATATTTTGTCCGCTTAATTTGCTTTTCAGAATGAAATACAGCGATTTTTTGTTTGAAAATGCTTAATCAAAAATTGAACGTCTTTGTTGCACAAAAAGCTTGTAAAAAGTCTTAAAAGGGGTTTTAATTCTGAAAAATGAGGTGTCTTTTACTAAAATTGGAGTGCTTTAATCCATGTCTTATTTCTGCTTCCTCTTTGGTTGTCAATATCTGTTTTATTTTTGGTAGGGCCACCCAAAGGTGAGCGAGAAGCTTAAAGAACTTATTGAGCAATGGGCAGAAGAATTCAAGAATGATCCACAGCTTAAGTAAGTCTGCACAAGTCATAGAGTAAAGCTGCTTCTCTTTTTTGAAGTTCCCTTCTCACTGCAGTTTTTAAAACTTCAATTTTCTAGCATGTAATCCATTGATAGTCGGATCTCTAATTGTATCTCAGTTTTATCAATTTTCTGTTTTTGAATCGTCTTCTTTTGGATTCTCTGTATATTCTTTGAATCTCTTTTGGGCATCATTGTGCTTATACGTTGAACCCCATGTTATTGTATATATAATTATATAATATACACAATCTTTGAGCTTTTTTATTTGTAAGGGTTTTACTTAATTTTTTAAGCTTTCGCCAATTTAAATTCTTTTGTATGGAGGGCTAATTTACATAGCAACCTACAATGTTATGATACTTGTCTGCATTTCCATTTTAGTTTACTCCCGCAGTTTTATCGCAAGCTAAAATCTGAGGGTATCAGCTTTTCAAAATTTGAACCTGTAAGTTGCAAAATTAAAAACCCTTCAATTGAAATGATATTTCTCGTACTTGTCACAAATGCGTGCAGGTATTTTGTATACAGTGAACGTAGCGGTAGTTGGATTAGAGAATAGGCTGTTGGTTACACCACCTTATTGAGCGATTAAACACTTTAAGTTCGTTATCCGTTGGTTCTTGGTCGTCGCTGTTTGTCCCTCGGCAGACGTTTCTGTCTTGCAACTTTCAATTTGCTGAAAGAGGTTGTAACGTTTGCTCCAATAGTCTTTTCATCAATAATTATCATGCAAGTTTCCTAACACATTTTCAAAATATAAGGGCAGAAAAAACGTTTGTTTCTTTTTTAAAATGCTAGCAATTGTACTAATTTTCCTTTTGTTTTTGGGGTGGTTTTAGGGTCATGGACTAGGGTAAGGAGCGGTTCACAGGGGGGTTTTGGGGGCTATGCACTGTCTTAACATTCACAAAAATATCTGTTTCAAAGTTCTGTGATTCTTGAAGGATTGAAAAGCCTGTTTGTTTATATCGACCGCTTACTGGATTATTCTTGTGCAGGAAACAAAATCAAAAACAAAGAAAGATGAGTTAGAGTTCAAGGAGGACATCGACTTAGCTATAGGTTTTTATCCAAATTTAACCGTATTTCTACCTTATTTAACGTCGTTAACGTCGGGTTTGGCTATTGTCAACCCCATTTTAAAAAGTGGCCAACAACCTTCGCCCTACATCGTAAAGAGATAATACCTTGGCCATCGATAAGCCTTACATATTATCCCTACTAATAACTAGATTTTCGCTAATTATGTTTGTTTAAGCTAATATATTCATTTGCTACATTTACATCTTTCTCTTTCCTTTTTTGTTTATCAATGGTCCAATTTTTTAGCTTACTTTGTAGTTGTTTTTGGTAGAATCGTTTCATTTTAAGGATAAATTTTTGCTTTAATTTCAGCATTGTCCTTGCAAGATTCGACCCCAGTGAGTAAGGTGAGCGATTAAAAATTAAAGCAGGTGTCAGTGTAAGGATTTATCTAAGTAGCGATCCTCTAGCCTGGTGATGGGTGTTGAAGGTTGAATTTGATATTCTTCCTTAGTTTTTCACCACCCATAAAAGAGTTTAGGCTAAAGGAATTATCCACCTCTCTCGGTGTGTGAGTATGATACAATTGAGTCTGGATTATTTTCACTAGATGACGTCATAGACCGGTGCCTCTTTAGCCATGATTTCTTTGTTGTCAGTACTTGTTTAGAAAGTTGCGTCAGTTGTCACCTGCCTTGTTTTACCTTAGGGATCCTCACAAAATTTCAACCAGGCAGCCAGTAGCCCAGTAGTGTCTTCGACAGAGGTAACAAAAGTTAGCAAATAATTTTTACTTTGATCCGTTTCGCCGTAATTGATTCACTTTGCTTTGACTGATTCACTTTTCTTTGACTGATTCACTTTGCTTCGACTGATTCACTTTGCTTCGACTGATTCACTTTGCTTCGACTGATTCACTTTGCTTTGACTGATTCACTTTGCTTTGACTGATTCACCTTGGTTTGATCGATTCACACTGGTTCGGCTTACATTGCTTTTGGTGATTCCTTTTCAATCGGTAATAATGTGATTAATATGATTTAAAATTATTTGCCTTTGATTGCAGTAGGTCCAATAACAAGATATTAGAATGTTTAGCTGCAACTTTTTTCCATTGTCTTTGTCCTCTTTTTTGCTCACTCAACAGTCACAAAGTTTGCTTTCATCCTTTTTCACCACCGCACACTTGAAAATGTCAAGATAGACCTTTTATCCTTTCATAAAGTGCTTCTAACACTTTTAACCAATTAATCTAATTTCCAATCAAAATATCCCCTTTGTGGCAATTCCTAATAGACCAACCATATCACCTTTGAAAATGTTTTATTTGTCACTTTTTCTTCTGTTTGCTTGTTTCCATCTCAAGCTAACGATCGCATCGATCTATTTTATTTGTTTTTCCTGGATCCTTTAGTTGCCAATAAGCAATGGAAGATCGTGATAACATTCGTGATAGATTTTTGCGTTCTTTTTTAGCGTGAACCGCGTAAAGTCAGGGCACTGTACGATTTCGAGGCAGCAGAAGATAACGAGTTGTCATTCAAAACTGGTGAAATCATTTTAGTTTCTGACGATAGGTGTGTTGAATTTCCTGTCAGAATTTGCATACCATTATGCATGCTTAGAAAACGCCGAAGGCTAACTAAGAGACCAATTAATGCTAAACCAAAACGAATGAATAAAAGAAACTTCACAATGGCTAGAAAAAGCGGAACTAGTTTTTGCATACTTAAAGTACTTTTTCATCCGACACTCCTCAGAGTATGCAAAGGTCGGAAAATAACCAAAAGCTGACCGAATAAATAGCCAGATGCGGATCGAAAACACCAA
Source organism: Nemopilema nomurai (assembly GCA_003864495.1). Classification (NCBI taxonomy): domain Eukaryota; kingdom Metazoa; phylum Cnidaria; class Scyphozoa; order Rhizostomeae; family Rhizostomatidae; genus Nemopilema; species Nemopilema nomurai. The sequence continues at coordinate 2,404,880 of ML133443.1, forward strand.
AGGGTGATAAACAGAGCGTGATGGGTTATAATTGACCAATCAGCGTTACTTAGCACCTAACTTTAGAAGAGCCCAAGGTAAAAGACGAACTCTTTCTGTCTACAAAGAATTGGATTTTCCATTGAAATGTAGACAGACTCCATAAATAAAAGAAAGTCATAATTATCAATGCCTGTTGTTAACTTAAGATTCAACTTGATGACATTATTATTCGTATTTCCGTGGGTTACATTATATATGTGGCAAACGCGGTTTCCTGTTTATCCATTTGCCAACTTTTCGTGCAGTATTGGTACAAGCAGTAAAGTTCTTCTCTATTGAAATAAATTCCCATCATTAAATTTATCATAAGTAGGGATAGCTCGAACTAAGGAGAGTACTTTATGTTAATTGACGTTATTCGTATTGTAGTTGCATGTTTATCAGTCTTGTCTTTACCATCGTTGCTTAAATTGCCTATAACGAATAGTGTATATTGTCACTGATATTGTATGTTGGCCATCTCCCATAACGTCTTACAAAGCTAACCCACCTGTCATCCAATTTTAGTGATCAGAACTGGTGGAAAGGTCAAGGAACTCGGGGCGAAGGGCTTTTCCCGGCCAACTTCGTCTCCACGGATTTAAATCAGCCGTCACCAGGTGAATACAAATTCATCAATGCATTTGTGATGGCGTTTTGCTTAGATGTTTGCCATCGTTGGTTTTGACCTCGTTTTCAATTTTTAAATGGCATTGTTGAGTAGTCTTGTTCTGTAGGTTAAAATCGTTTTGTAGGTTGGCCTCGTTTTGTAGGTTGGCCTCGTTTTGTAGGTTGGCCTCGTTTTGTAGGTGTACCTCGTATTACGATCACTTGTCTTCCCATAAAACTAACAAATTATTAGTCATTATAGTTTCGGAAAAGCCCTTTGCTCCCTATATTTTGCAATTACTCTGTATATAACACACGAGAGAATTAAGTTCCAAAAAAGGAATGTATGAAGGTTGGCATTTCTACCAGCTCACTTATACCAACCCCTTTTTGTTTTGCCGGCCATGGCTGAACGTCATTTATGAGGAAATTTATTTGCTTCAAAGGTGACTTTATTCCCACAAAGTTGTGACTGCATTTCTTTTTGCAGAGGAACCAAAGAAAGAAAAGAAAAAAGTTAGGTTTAGCGACCAAGCAGAACAGAAGAAAGAGAGAGTAAAAGGTAGGCATTTCGAAAAATTTCTTACATTTATATACGAGCATAAACCAATATTTGGCATTCATATACAATTTTTTCTTTTCCATAAAACGACATGCATAAGTAACTTTTTACCATGTTGCAGTTTATATTTCAGAACTTCATATTTTATCCTTATGAATACCTGCCGTAGGTAATATGTATAAAGATACTACACACTTCAGACTATACTATGCCACATGGGAGTATACTATACTAATACTCTGTTTGTAGAAGAAATCATGTATTACGCAATTTTCTTTTATAGATTAGCTATAACGGTAACAAAGGACTTCGTCTTTACAAAACAATGATGTTTGTGTCAACTTGAATTTAGAATTTTTGTGACATACTATTCTGTTTTGCAGCGACAAGACCGAAAGTGATTATAAATGAGGTATTTCTATGCGATATTAAAGTTTGGTAGATATGAAAGCTGAACTTTAGTTGTTTCCGAGTAAAAGTCAGTACTGAAACCTAGGTGGACACAAGGAAAACCACAAGTTGCTGTGATCTAATCAGTTAATTAGCGGTCAACATTATTGGATTGCATTTTAATTTGGTGCCGAGCTATAAAGAAAAATAGCTCTTGCTTTGATTTGTTTGGTGTTTATCGAGTGTTATAAATAGAGCATAATTTTGATTTTATAGAAGTAGAGAATCCTCTCACAAGTGATTTCATTCCTTAGGATAAATTAAATGGTTGTCTGGCCATGCTCAAAAATGCAAGTCCGACTGAGGAAGAGGATGAAGAAGAAACCATTAGAGATTTAGAAGGTTAGTGTTTGACAATCTAGATCTCTTTGTTTATTCAGAAAAAGTGACTATAATGAAATTTACTCTGATGAGAGGCGTCTACCTGATGTGTATCACTAACCACAACTTTTTTTACAGTTATTGCGTAAGGGTGCCACGAATAACTTTATGGCATCTTTGATGCATTTCTGATAGTTAGTTTTCCTCATACTGTATTATCTCACTCCCATCATGACTTTATAATGGTGTATTATTTGTGGATTCCCAGTTATTAAAGTTGTTATAGACGCCCCATTAGTTTTCTTTGCTGTTACAAGTTTTGCCAATCCATTTTCTTGTGAAAATGCAAACATTGGTTTCTAAAGTAATGTATAGCTTGGCAAGTGAACTGGTTGGTCGTTTTCAAGAATGAATGAAAAAGGAAGTTTGCTGTTAAATATTAGCTTGAAGCTAGGCAACTTCAGATTTTAGCCATCTAATTTCATCATCATTTTTAGTATTTCTTTATCGCTATGTGATGTCGTGAGGTGCAGTTAATGATCATTTTTTCTTATATAGTGTTATTAATTTGAGTTTCTTCTTTAAAACAATTTGTCCATAACCTAATTTTTCCCAAAATGAATTCTGGAACAATGAATATCCCAAAATGTTTTTCATTGTGCTATTTTCTTTTTTCCTTTTTCATTAGAAAATTGTGCAGAAATGGCACCACTGATTGAGAAAAAAATTTCCAATTCGGAGAGGTAAGCTTATGATACCTGCATAAATTGTTTGCATAAAGTAGGACTCCATCCACACAGAACAGTTTTGTTACTGAATTTTCCTAGCCGGGTTCGGGTCAAAGGTTAAAGGGTTATCTAAACGGATGGGTGCATTTTAAATTTGTATATTCCTTTTTAAATATTGAAATATCAATTTAGGTGAAGTGAATTCAAAAAAATTGTACTTTGACTTAAGGAGTAGTGCCAATCGGAGTAAATGCAACAAGGATCAGTTTAGGGTGATGGCAAATTCAGTTGAGAAGAGTTATTTTAGAATCCACTTCGAAAGGATTGTTCAGTAAGAGAGACGTTTTTGTAAACCTACGGCAAATAATTCGTTATTTTCTTTTTAGAAAACAGTTGGAACTTGATGATTTGAATCAGAAATTTATCCAGGCAATTACATTATATCAACAGTGAGTATAAAGCTCTTTTATGCACAAAGTGAATGTATAGGGTTGTTATACTAGAACATGTACCCCGTAATCTTGTATTTTTGAAGTGAAAAGCTCATCTCATCACCTAAAAAATGAAGAGCTAATCCTGGTTATTGCAGGCCTTGACAGTGTATTTGATTGGTGATTTCAGTATTCCAGTTCTATAGGCATTCCACTCATGATGCTATCTCCATTCGTCATACTTTTGTTCTTCGCCTTCGCTCACCGAAGTGCTACACTGATATGTTTGCCCTCCTCCCCAGGAGTATGAAAGAGCCACTCCCCGCTCCTACACTCCCGACCTATAACTCACCACAAATGCAGTATCAAGGAGTGCCCGGCTATTCGTCTCTTTACCAACAGCAAGTGAGTCTTCTTATATCGCGTGAACATTTTGATTCAACAATTTACTATTTCAATTCCTTGTAAGTTTGCACACAAAACAATATTTATCGTCGCCACAATAGTTTCCAACACCCTCTGGACATTTCTTAAAGTATGACCATTGCAGTCAAGCAAAGGCGCATCGACGCACTTTCATTAGATTAGAGAACTGCTGTGCTGTTCAATTTTATATATTTTTATAGTAGAGATGTCAATGGCAAAATTAATGCCCTTGCGTAAATTTAGCTTATTTTGACCCCTCCTTATATCCACGTTTAAATACGTTACAGGTCTACAGTTTCCGATTTACACTTTGAGCACATGAGAAAGTTGAACTCATAAGAATTTTAGGGAAATTGTGCCACCGCCTCGCAGATTTCTTTGGAATACTGCATTGTTGTTTTCTTTTGAAAACTTCCTCTCAGACCCCTCTGGAAAACTGCATTATAGGTTACTTTGGAAAAGTGCCTTACAGAAAGCTGCCTTTATTATTTATAAAAATGTTTGTGGTTTCTGTCACTATATTCACCTACTCAGGACCCAATAGTGTTGTTCAATTGTCTAATATATTTGCGAAGTCAATGTCATTTTCCCTCTCCACAGAGTCCACAAGCGCAAATGTACAGCTTGCCCCAGTTACCCCCTGGAAACATTCAGGGAAGTTTGCAGTATTCCTCTATGGCAATGGGTCAACCTGTATCAATAGTACGTTTTCTTTCAATCAATTTTTAGTAATAGCCTGTTTCGTGCGCAAACTAGGATCACGAGAAAGTCAAGTAGTTCTGTTCTCAAGTAATGCTTGCATGATGAGCCCATATACAAACTTTTGAAGAAAGGCCATGTGTAACCAGCAAGGCATGAAGCTAGAAGTTTCGATCATCGGCCAATCACAATGCTATGCGGCTGTGAAATTAGCAGTTTTGCATGTTCGTTTTTTATAGTTGAATTTTTGGCATTCAGCATGTTGATGAACTTTTGTGTTATTCATTAGTAGCTTTCAAGTGCCGGTTCTACCCAATTACTATAATTTACCCGGTTTGACAAGGAATTAATCTCTGATGGTATACCTTCTTGTTTTCCTATATCATTTGATGTTTGATGAAAACTCACTCTATCTCGAGAATTATATACCTCTTATGATTAAGTATTTTTATATGATTTTGTTACTTTCACCCATTGAGGTGTAAAAACAAGTCACCTTCGGCCTAGAGTCCCAAGAAGAGGATATTTTCTGTTCACTGTAATGCTCATTCACGCCTTGTTTCCGATTATCAACTCTCAGAACTTCTCGTTCTTTCTCTGACGTTTTCTTTTATTGTGACGCAGCAAGAAGCAACATATTCGAGTCAGGGCCCTCCCAGTGTCACTGCGCAGCAGCAGTTCCAAGCCTATGGCCAGGATATGCAGAATAGAGGGTATCAAGAGGCTGGTTACTATATGGCCGCTGATGCCCAGGACACTTACGCTCAATCGCGACAAACTGCAGCGTATGACTATAATCAACAACAGCAACAACAACAGCAAATGTATTCCCAAGCCGCTGTCTACCAATGACCTTATTGCGATACCACGAAGTCCTGCTAATTGTATATTTATTCAATCCAATCGAGATATGTAAAACTGTCCACGATGGCTAATTGGCTTCTCACTAAAGCATAGGTTGCATCAGGAAGCTGTTTTTTCGTTCTATGCTAGCGTTGCTTTCCGTGGCTTTTAATAGAATAACCTTCGTTCATCAATCGTAGCTCTATAGTATTCACTGATGTTTGCACAGTAAAGCGTATTAAGCGGAACAAATCTTGATGTTTTTGTCCTGAACTTTAACAATTTAAAACGGTTGGAAATGAATTTATTTGTCTTGTATTATATTTTTGGGCAATTGTCAGTCATCGAATGCTATGAATCAAACGTTCCTATTTCGCGCCACGGTTGTTGTGTTGCAAGTGACTTACGTCATACGTCATCTAGAGTTGCAGTATGTGTGCTAGCTGATTGTATACCCCACGGCAGCTGAAAGGCTTATCTGTACCACCTTAAAAAGAGAGTTCACCCAGTTGATTCTCATGAATAAGGCTCCTTCGAGTTTATCTCAACCTAAGGGCACATCACAAACTGTTTCTTTTTAGGCACAAATCTTTCCCGACCTCCGTTTTGAATAATATCCATTTTGACCTACATTTAAATGATATCTGGCATTAAATGTCTTACGAACTACAATGAGAAGTTTGAGCATCTGCTGTGTCCGTAGTACTAAAACATTTCACTTAGCAAATCACATTTCCAAAGCCTCGCCGTTGGATTCAAACAATCCTAGTGAAAGTGTACATATTTGTCTGGGTTTGATAGCTTCTTTGCACTTGTATCGAGAAGATGCTTCGTTGAGAATCTGGTTAGAAAGTTTATTGCTTTGCCATTTAAAGTTTTTCTATTTTGCTTTGTTAGTTAAAATCTCTGTAGTTTGGAATCTAACATCTAGCAAATGGTTAAGTTTAAAAACAATAAGGTCTAGTGCTGGTTTAGCCAAATTGCTGGTTTCTATTTCCCTATGTCACTTCCAGCTATATAGCCAACGGTAATCTAAGATTTGAGCGGACTAATTATAAGAGTAAAGTGTTGTAATTGTCCTAAATTTTGATTATTGTTACCTTATAACGATTGAGGCTTGTAATTGCAATTACTTTGATATAATAACGGTGCCTGTATTATGTAGAAGCACATTGAACTTATTGAACCTGTTCGTGTGAAATAAATGCGAGATTACTCAAACGAGCCCTCTGCTATATTCACGAATTAATGTATGTAACGCAGGGTTTTTTCGAAATCCACATGTTTCCTTTTTTAATCACTACCGTGCCAGGCTCGATTCCTTCTCCGATATCATGTAGATCAGAGACTTGGTGCCTGAGATATATCTACAGATAACTACATATGGACAGAAAAATCCGATGTTTTTGGTCTCAAAATGTTTACGCTAATCTATTGTAAAGAATATCTCACCATAGAGCTACGATGCTTGTCATAGAAATATACAGAAAAGTTATCGAAATCCTCATAGCCAGTTTTGTTTCCCCTTCCCACGGTACAAAACAGGTCTCAAAAGACCCCAGCTGTGAATTCTGCACAATTCATTCCGCTTCAAACACCTGAATATTCAGATTTGCTGCAGCCAATGTCTTTCTCTTCAAAGTTGTCAATTCTTCTGGGACAGCAACTGAACTCATCTGCTGTTTTGAAATTCGCAAGAGATTCTCAATGCATAACTATCCAAAAAGATGTGGCCCCCATTGTTTTATTGCTTGATCATATTTCTTTGTACAGAGGTGTCTCCTGACAATTATTCATCCCAAGGCATTGCCCAATTGTCGTGAACTACCCATCATACAACCCCACGTGTCACAATGCCCGCAGCAAAAGTAACAAGTGTTCAGATGATCGAAACTCAAGACACGATGTGCCCGCTTGAGATGATTCCACTAGATGTGGTAAGTTGTTTGCACATTCATGCTTTCTTCCTTCTTTATTTGTATTTAACAGGTCAAAAGCCTTCACTTAAGCGGCAATACGAGGTTATTTCATTATATTGCAAATGACATTCTACCCAAGAAATGTTGATGGATTATCGAGTATTAGGCCCTAACCCCACCTTCAAACAGACTTCTTTCTTGGTCAGTGTCTTTACATTTTAGCTTCTTTGCTTGCCTCTTCGAAAAATGTTAGTGGACCCGAAATAGCTTGCTTGCTATGCGAATAGGAAATCAACTCGTTCTCAATTGAATCATGATCAATAGAAAGCAATTCTTCTATGATTGAACTGAGGCTCTTTATGGAAAACGTTCGTCTGAACAGCAAGAAGAGTTGGAAACCTGTAAAGCATAAAGGTTTACAAAACAAGTAAACGGGAAAATAAGCCGGATCATGCACTTATGCCCAAAAATAGGCTGAAAATGCTGACAAAGCAGAAAACGCTGACAAAGCAGAAAACGCCTGGTAATCTAAATTGCTATTACTGAAGGACAGCTGTTGATCATCTCTATTGAGAATGACCTTTAGCATCATAAAAAGAAAATGCTGCGTCAGCAGGCTCTTGCAAACCAGCTTTAGCAAACAAAAACGCTCACGAAATCAATAAGCTTCTATAATCAACATCAAAGTTACGACAATCGATAAGCATTGTTTGAAAATACTAGGCATAGCAATATTGATAGCCAGCTTGCCCTCTTTCAACCGGAGTTGAATGATTCCCCTTGAGGACTGCTTATAATCCGCTTCTTCGTAAGCTGACTCTGATTTCTTTAACTTCCGTAACTTTCTAACATTGTACTTTATGAGCATTAGGAAGTCAAACTTTGTACTGTTCTCTTGGGTATTTTGTTTACTAGGACCCAATTAACTGAAGCGATTGGCGATGGCGTAAAGCACGACTGAGCTAAGAAAGAGAAACCTGCAAATAATCAGGGAACGCCAACAAGAAAACATGAAAAGCACTGACCTGACTATGTATATCTCGACCAGTTTTAAACAAAAGATAAAAGAGCAACGAAATCCTTGCCTTTTTTCGCAATTTAAATTCAGCCGCTCCATTATTGGCTAGGCATCTCTTTATTGCAAACTTTGTTAAGGTATATTTTCTAATGTCAAAACTTGCATATCAAATACTGTCAAGTCAAGTATCACTAAAGAGCCATTGAAGTAGTTTCTCAGAAAACCTCTTGACATTATTTTACTCAGTTACACAGAAGAAATTATCAATTAAAAGAAAATGAGATCTTTCGCATAGTTTTCACAACATGGTAATTGTGATACTGTATGAGAACAAGAACACATGAAGAACACGATGAACATCTAAAACTTAACAAAACGCCAAAAAGTGATTTTTCAGACATGGAAAATTCAAACAATGAGTGAAATGAACAAAAGAAACGATGTCAAATTATGTACAACAGAAAAAAGATCGCATGAAAACAGAAATGAAATATTCTACTGTAACTGCCATATAATGTTTCTGGGCTCTCTTTTGCTACCTTGAAAAGTTCTATCAACAATGCTGCAGTTCATAACAGATCTTTCAAAATAATAAAATCACACAGCTGTTACTGCATGTAAAACAAGCAGGGGTAGGCTAGTGTAGCCCCTTGTGCGAGGGGAAGAAGGGGAGGGGGGCGCATTGGCTGAATATGGTAAAACCTGGATAAGGGCAGGTATAACAACCAGTCATCTTTCCAGATCAGAGGATACGGTCTCCTAGTCTAATAAATATGCTATCTAGCATATGCTATCAAACCGGTACCAGTGATACGTACACACTTGTAAACTGTTAAGCATAAAAATTAGGGACGTAAAGAACTTTTCAATATACCATATATCTACCGTCTTTCATATTTCCTTATTTTTTAGTGCCACTGACTAACTTCCTCTAAGCTGCGACACCATTTGCGACACAAGCCAGTGGGAAACACTAAATGCTGAAAATAACGAAGGTTCAACATATGAACCTCTGCATATATCTTCCTTTTAATGTAGTCAATGCTCCAATGTAGAAACTTCTCTAATTGCTTCGGTTCTAAAATGCCAAAGCATTCTTCAGATCAAAAACCTCTCATGAACAAGCGTCTTTCGGGCAAGGTTTTTCTTTCCGAGGCTGTCTCTGACTGTCACGATCAAAATGTCAACAAAATACGTCAACACTGCTGCCAGAACGTAGTTCGAAGCCGCCATATCAATAAGTGCGAAGAAGAAGATATCGAAAAGAAGAAGACTCCATTCCACCCCATACAAAAGATTACTGGTGAAAGATCTGCCGCTGTCACGGTAAAAGAAGGCTTTGTCCAACGAGGCCTGTAGCTCCATATCTAAAATTCTTTCCAGCATTAACTTATCCTTCACGACATAGTCGAGTTCTGTCGACGAGTGCTCAACAAAACTTGTTAAAAACTTGTTCATCGTGTTGTAAGCAATGACGCTTCGCTCCAATCCCGCTGATAGCTTTGGTTCGTTGCCTCCTGAAACGAGTGTGATAGTAGATGATGTGTCTAGAGCTATGGTAGTAGATTGTTAGCCGTCTTATAACTACATGAGGAATAGCATGGTAGGTAGTAAGGGACATCGACTAAGGTTGTTACAGCTTTATCTTTACAGAAGCAAATCAATGTAAAAACATTACTCTGCATTCTTACAGTGGGCTTCAAATGTTGCCTAATTGAAAGGCCGAGAAACTACTCGACATGCCATAAAGCCTGTTTAAAAAGATCCAAATAGAACCAAATCTGTTTAAGCACTTTGCGTATTTCTGCGCAACAATGAACTCTCACTTGCGCTCTGAGAATTTGATATAATTTTCATGCAGGAAAGTGACCCTATGATTCTTATGAAATCTATTTGAAGAAATAAATCAACCTAACAAAATGAATGCAAACCAAACAAATTGAATGTAAACTTATTACTTCCGCCGTTATAACAATCATTTATAAATAAAACCTCCCAGATACGTCAAGAGCCAATACACAATCGAGCAATGGGCTACTGCAAGAGCCGACCAACTGAGATCAGCCGCTAATCGACAATTACGTCACGCTTACGTACCTGCGCCAGAGCGCCCTGTTGGCGGCATAGGATTCCTTCCCATCTGCCTTTGCTGCGGGTTCATGCCCAAGACATCTGTTATTTTTGTGTATTGCAGCCGGAACTTGGTCGGCAGAAGAACCTCGAAAGTCTGACAATCAGATTCCGACTCTAGGCCACGTTTGTCGCAAAGGTCGTCTTCTTCCCGCTTAAAGTTCTCGTACAGTTCTCGCAAACTCGCGTCCGCCCGCCCGTGCACAGATCTGCCGTGGATGTAGTAGCCATAATTGTCGTGGGTCAACAGAATTATGCTTATGTTGCTGATAGAGCAGAAGTCAACAAAGTCCTCGATTGCGTCAGCAACGAAATGCTCGTAGGCCATTCCGAAAAACAGCCACTGTCCAACTGCAACGCACACGAACAAAATGGCCGTAACCGCAAAGCGAAAAACGAAACCGATTTCGCCAACATAGTCCACAGCTCCGTTCACTGAGAAGCGACTGACTGGATCTACAGTAGTAAGGTGCTCGAAACCAATGACTTTTAGACAAAATAAAACCAACAAAATCTGCACAGTGGGATTGATTCGTTTCATTGTTTGAATTTCCCGCCACTCGTTTGCGACGAAGAGTGTGCGAATAATGCTGACTGGCGTCTCGGCATCATTCTGTGATTGGCCTGGAATGACAATACGACCACGAGGGCGCTCCCAGTCAATAAAAAAAATATCAACAAAAATCTGCGAAAATAGGATATAGCACACATCAACAAGCTTGAAGACAAAGCCGGTTATAAGAAGGCTGCGAAGGAGGTTTTCCTGGCTTGCAGACGGAAGCACTCGGTAGACTAAAGTTTGTTGCTTGAAGAACAGAAGCCACTGAAGACACGTGCATGCAACAACGGCAAAGAATACAACCGCCAGTGCACTGAATGAGAAGATGACAAAATGAATTAAGCTGCTTCCATCCAAATACAACTTGTCGTTTCTTCTTCTCCAGCTTGCAGTCCTCACCATGGCAAAAATAATAGCCAAACCTGACAAAACGCCAGTCGCAATCTGCAGAGGAGAATAACATACAGCAATCAGATTTATCAATGTGGAAACATTGCAAATTAAAAGTAGTTGCATAGACACCATGGTGGGGCACAAGCCCTCGAAAATGCAAAAATTGTTGAGAATGGAAGACTATGCTTATACTCAATGCTACTTGAAAAAAGCTTATTGGTTTATTTGAATTTTATTAGTGGCTATCAGTAATGAAAACGCTATATCCTTCCAGGCTTAAAATATTTTTGGTTTTCAAGTGCCATAAGTGCCATACATCTATCTATAAAAACTTTTAAGCCCTTCCCTTTTTTGAGCCCCCCTTATAAAGCAAAACTTTGTCCCCTTCAAATGGGCACCCTTCTCCTTAGCCAGAGATGTCAAAAAGGCTGAATGTGAGAGTTTAGATAGAGGGGGGGTGGGGTGGGTCTGATACAACTACTCAAGAATGCTATTCTTATACTGCCAGCTCAGCAGCCTCAACTAGAATCAGGCAACTTCCTGAAATTTTTGCAGACTTATCATGAAAATTTTTTTAAAAGCTTACCTTTACATTCTCTGTAATTTTGGAAGATGACATCTCATAAGTTGTTGAGAATGAAAGTTCCACAGAGCCTGACGATGGGCTAGTAACTCCATACTTAACTTTTAGATAGGGTGGATGGATTTTGCCATCAACATTTGTCAAGGAAAAGACAAGCTGGAAACTCTGTGCATATCTAATTGCTGTTGCAGGTTCATTTAGTTTAGTTGAGGCACCAATATTATCAACCAAAAAAAACCTGCGTGTCATCGTCCATTTACTTTTGTCATTTCCAGAATTGACATTGGATCCACTTTCTCTAAAATTCTCCACTAAAAGAGGCACAGGATACAACAGATCTCCAACATAATAATATAAGTCGTAAAACAACATTCTTTTGGCTACCAAAGATGATACTGAAACAGAGCAAGATATTTTGTATGTTGTCAAAAATTTAAATGCTGAAGCCATCTTTGGTTCCCTTTCTGGACACAAAGTAAAAATTTTGGTGTCATTTGCTATACCAACAAAAGAGCCATTTTCAGTGTACATTGCCACAGCAAATCTCATTACATCTCCTCTCTTATATCTAACATTAATGTCAACTCTTGTGAGTATGGTGCTTCCCTTGTCCGAATAATACAGCCATGGCATGAACTCTCTCCAGTTATTGACACCATAAACAGTACTGGCAACATTGCATTTGGCCGTGGTACCAAGACCACCAGTGCTGATTTGGACAAACATTTTACAAGCAGTCATGGTTGTGCTTGCTGCATCATTATAGTAATCTATCATTACGCACAGGTTACCAAGAAGCTGACATGCAGTGAAATTGTGATCTCGGCAACACAGAATTGCAGCAGCAATAAGGTTGTCTTTGAAAAAGGCAGAAGCAATGGACTGCCCACCATAACTAACTGTGTACATATCTGCAATTTCAGTAATATCATATTCCGTTAGGGTAGTTGTTTTGAAGCACACGCCACCAAAGCTTTTTTCTGCTGCAGGGCAAATACAAGAAGTGCTTGTAGTTGCTGTGACCTCCAGAACGTTTTGATGACATCTTTGACAGCTTTTTCTATCCAAACTTGGTTGGGTATCATATCCACATTTGATACATCTCCTTCTATTGTCAGTAAACTTCTGTCCGTTGATTTGTCTGTCAAATATTGCGGTGCTAGCATTTGCATTGCATGTACTGCAGCTCCCAGTGCTACTGAGAGGACATTTTACGCACGACCATTTGTCAAGGGACGTCACCTCATCGACCCCACAAGCTCTGCATTCGGTGCTATAGTCTCCACCACCTCCATTTTTGACAAAGTAGTATCCACTGTTACATTCACAACTCAAACCATCTGCACTCCGATTTGTGTTTACAGGACAGCTCTTGCATCGCAGGCTTGGAAACTGGAAAAACTCCCCAATACTGCAACGGGAAGGATCTGCATAGGGAATCGACGTACACCTGATGCATGGAAGTATACAGATGAAAGTAAAGCAAATAACTGGGATCACCTTCAGCAACATTTTGAGCGGCAAAATTGTTCACAGCGCCAAGCATCTCCAACAAACAATAATTCTCGTCAATACGAGGCCGTGACAGATCGAGGCCATGGCCTAGGAAGCATGTGAGTTGTTGTGCATGCTGAAATTAAAAAACTTTTCCTTACAAAATAGCATTTTTGCAAGACTGTGATTTTAAATGGGATGTGAAACATGCCGATAACTTGCAGATTTCGTCTGGTTTGGATGCTGAGGAGAGAACCATTCAATTCTTTTAGCTAGACTGAGGCCTCATCAACCAGTTGCAGCGCGGCCTGATAAAAACTTGTGATACTTACAGATAAATAGCTCTGCAAAAATGGTGAAGGAGCAGTTTAAGGAAACTGCAGTGGACAAAAAAATGTGAGCATTTCATCTAGCTATATCTGAACTTGGTACAATGACACCGCAATAAGTCAAGGCCTATTATTACAAGTATATAAACATTTAAACGAGTGTCCAGTGCATTATTATTGCAGATAATCATTGTTAAAAATACCCAAAAATCGGTATATTCTTTATTTTTTCTTTATTTTGATGAACTAAATGGATTTCAGAAGTATTGTGTATTAGACAACAATTTTAAAAATAGATCTTGCTTTAAGCATTTGCTTGAATGAAGCTTATATTCAAGCAAACTTACAAAGCTTTATATGGTTTTAATGGGTGGCATCCATAATCACCTCAGTTCAGAAGTTGGGTATAAAGACTCTAGCATCTGTAATTTTTGTGATATAAGCAAAATGATTTTTTGGACATGAATTGAAAGATTTGTGAAGACAATTTAGTTTGGGGACTGAAATTAAAGTTCTCTTAAGAATTGGATGTTTTATTTAGGGCTTCAGTTGTTTTTCAAATTGCTTAAAAGAAATTTGCTTTCAACTTTGTCTTATGCCAATGAAATCATAAATTATAAATGATAAGAGGAATTATCTTCTATATGACAAAAGTTTGATATTTCTTTGCACAGCTCAAAATATCTCATGACCGCAGCTTATTCTGGAAGCAAACATTTTATGTGCTTTTTAATGACTAGAGCCTCTTATTTTCAGCTGTCTTTGATTTTTTACACTCAGTTAGCCCTAAATAAGATTCAAGCTTTTGAAAAAGCTGTATAAATACACAGCATTAGCTTGTCTTTATTTTGATGTTTTTCAGAGGATGCATAAGTTTTGGGATCATGTCTCCAGACCAAATGCAGAAGCAAGCCAGTGTCCATTGTGTTGCCAAAAATCTATACAACCAAGACATAAGTAGGACACCTTTACCATTTGGTGTACTGGATAAGAAGTTGGTAAGAAGTCTATGTCACTATAAAAGATTCCAATATAAGCATCTAACTTAAATGTTTCTAAAAAAATAGGAGAGCTTTAAATATATAGCACCCTTTGTTTCTCATTATCTATAGCACATCAGTAAGTTAGTTTCTTTGTCAATGCTGTGAGAAACTTTTTACAGAAAATTTAACGAATTTTTTTTGATGAATTAGAAACAATTTTCTTTTAGAAAAACAAATGTATAAATTATGGTTTTCCATTTCGAGTAATTTTTGAATTTTGATCTAGGGGACAAGCACAAAGAGCAACCAATGTGAAACATGTGGGAAGGGACTTGCTGAGTGTGTTGGCCACTATGGCTATATTGATTTGCAGCTACCTGTTTTCCATACAGGGTATTTTAAGTTAACCATCAGCATTCTACAAATGATATGCAAGGTATGTAAACTCATATATGTTTATTTACATATAAAGTGGAGAATTATTTTTGTGTGAAATATGAACAATGCTTCTGCTATATCGAGAAGTAACTTTGTATTGATATTTTTGTTTCATGCTAGTAATCATGGTACATTGCATAAAACTCTCCATTGGAAACATGATCATTATGTTGTTAGAATAGCTCCCATTAAGCTCTTTTTATAGACATTTATTTTTGTTTTCAGTGGCCTATTACTAAATCTTGTCACTTGGTGTAAGCTGCTTTTAGTTTTCTTAGTTTAATTTGTCCATATAAAATTGTCCTGGTAGACAGAGAATGGTGTCATGTAAAATGTGTCAATATTCAGCTTTTATCATTCCTTGAAGAACTGTAGCAGAATACTTCTGTTTGATGAGCAAAAGAAAGGTTTTGTAACAGCACTGCGAAAACCTGGAATATCCTCATTGCAAAAGAAAGGAATCTGGAAGAAAATTCAAGAGAAATGCAAAAAGACTCCTAAATGTCACAACTGTGGAGTAGTCAATGGTTTGTGCAAACTTATCCACATGCTGTAGCTTTGAATATAATTCTAGATATATGTTAAAGGCTATGTGTAAATGATGACTTATACCCTTGGTATTTTATGATGTTCTTGTGTTGATATCTTTGCTTCCTTTGAAAAATAGAAATTTTCCATACCTGTGCTGTATATTTCTGGCATCATGTCTTTTTGAAAAAAATTAATTTTGCCGCATCAAACTTTTGGAGTTGGATTTTGTACTGGCTATGGAAGTTGCTGTAGTATCCATTGTATCAAGGATGTTTGCAGCCAAATTGCCTTATTTCCAGAAATTCCAATTTTTAGGCACTGTAAAGAAAATTGGATTGCTAAAGGTTATTCATGAAAAGTACAAAACATCAAGGAAGGTAGAAGATCCCTCACTTGCAGATTACCATGCATCATTTGAAGAGGCAATTTTGCACAATAAAGAAATAGCATCTTTAACAAACAAAGCTCAGGTAAACATTCCACAAATGCTATAACATAATTGTTTGAGTAAGACCCCTCCCAAATGAGTGCCTCTCTCAAAGAAGTGCCCCCTTCTTCTGCTTCAAAGAAGGCCAGCCTTGTTGAGAGAGTAATAAGTGGATATGAACACTCTAGAAGTGAACCCGTTTGTTCCTGATGAAATCGGTATGGTAGAAGCATGTTGTTCCAATATTGATATTTGTAGAGTGCCAAAATATAAATGTTTATTGGGTATTAATGTGTTTGACTTTTATTCTTCTGAGAGGTATATAACTTGAAAAAGAGACTTTGAATTTTCTTTATTTTTAAGAAATATTTTATAGGTGTCCTTTTTGAATAAGCACCAATCTCAACTAAGGGCCCCCCTTAAAAGCGGAAAACTTAAATAAGTGCCTGGGTGCTTATTCAAACGATTAGAGTAGTGTATTTGCTCATGGTCTAATGAATTGTATAATAGATCCGTAGTAGATTGCTATGGAAGCCTCGAAAATGCTGACAAATATCTTGAAAGCTTTTTGATTATTTTTGTGAGAGCATTTAATGCTTTTTGTCTCAGGTCATTCTCAACCCTTTGACTGTGCAGTCATTGTTCCAGTCTATCCCAGATGAGGTAATCTTACATTATTCTCCATTTCCAGCCAGCTTCTAGACAAGAAATTACATGACTGTATACATCTGGTCATTTGTTTTGTTAGTTTTTAAATATTCTTTTGAAATGTGTCTTGCTGTTTCAAAAAAAAGTTCTAGAGTGTTCACTAATTTGTCTAAAGCATTCTTTTTCTGTTAAAAAGACATCTCTGCATTGTATCTTTAAATCAGACATAAATGATAAGAGTTTAATTGTTCTATTCTTGAAGGATTGTCTCTTGCTTGGAATGTCTCCAGAAGCTGCAAGGCCTGAAAACCTGATACTGACTAGAATTCTTGTCCCACCATCTTGCATAAGGCCTTCAGTTATATCTGATTTGCAGGCTGGAAGGTGAAGTTTCCCGACTGGTTGTCAATGTTTTGCTACTTGTTAAGTTTCTTCTTACGCCCTTTTCAGGTCCTATTTTGTTATTGTTATCTGAAAGACCTTGGCATGTCTCTACTGAATAAAAATAAGTCTATTTTTGAAAAAGCTAAGAGTAATCTTTCATTTAATGTTTAATTCATCAACCAAATTTTTGTTGTGACATTTCATCAACATATTTTTCATTTTATATTAAGCGCATGAAGAATTGCTTGGCCAGAATTTCTAATTGCATCCAATTGTCCTTGCTACATTGCCCATATATTGCTTTCTTTTTCACATTATTTGTTGTAACATAACTTGTAACTTTCATTTTTAGTAATGAGGATGACATAACCATGAAGCTAACAGAGATTATATTTTTGAATGATGTTATTCAAAAGCACAAATCAACTGGGGCAAAAGTAAACATGATAATGGTTTGTATCTCCAATATTCAATTTTAATTTCAGACTTTTTAGTTTAACTATAACAAAATAGATTTCACTTCATTTGAATTTCAGCAAAGGCTTTTAGAAATCTTCTTCCTGAGATCTTTTTCCCTCATGTCCTTTTGTATCTATGCCTAATTAGAGGTTTATTTGGTTGTTTAGGAAGACTGGGATTACCTTCAGCTGCAGTGTGCTTTGTATATCAATAGCGAGCTCTCTGGCATTCCAATTAACATGCAGGTTTGTTCATTTATGTCACATTCTTTCTCATAAATGGCAGAGTATGTTTCAAGATCAATCCAAAACAAGATCTTTAGCAACATAGACTCTTTGATTAATTCTGAAACTAAAACAATTTTATTTGTTCTTTATGGTCAACCTTGCCACTGAACAGGCCCTTTAAAAAGCAGGATTCTAACCATCAATTTGACAAGTTAAATCGCTTGGAGAAATTTGTACAACTTAATATAAATACATTGAACAAAAATACTATCTATATATAAACTATATGGTTAAAGTAATGGAGTTTTGTTGACTGTTTGACTATTCTTTATGAATTATTGAAATTGTATATTATTAGAGGGATTTTAGATGACTGCCATTAACATAATCTACGCTTTCTTTAATCAACCACCCCTACTCTGAAAAACTTGGGGAATTTTACAACCCCTAACTTAATGCCACCAAAATTATTTTATCTAAAACTAGCTTCATTAGTAAATTTGATATTGGTATTTTAGCCAAAGAAGCCTATTCGAGGGTTTTGCCAGAGACTCAAGGGGAAGCAAGGGCGATTTAGAGGGAATCTTTCTGGAAAAAGAGTTGATTTTTCTGGAAGGACAGTCATTTCTCCTGATCCGAACCTTAGAATCGACCAGGTAAGTATCACTGGCTTGTTTACAGCACTGTCCTCTTTCATTGTTCCTTTATTTTACAAGTATGACTACCTTTATGCTAGGAGGGTACTAATTTGAAACAAACATGTCAAACAAACATTTCAAACGAACATTTAGACAAACATTTCAAACAAACATTTCAAACAAACATTTCAAATAAACATTTCGACAAACATTAGATTTCTATTGATCCTGTGAATCGTTATAAGGTTCTGTTTAGCAGTATATTTTTAATGGTACATAAAATCTAATCAAACTCAAGACCTGTTTCACGAAGGAATATCTCATTTCTTAGTATCTTTTGTGCTTGTTGATTCAAAGGAATCACGACTAAAACATGTTTTAAAGAAAGATACATTCATATCTACAAAGCATCCGCATCCTGGTTACTCTGTTTTTGATGGCTTCTAATGGGCAATTGATAACAGTCATCAAGATCATAGTCATCGAAATCAAAAAGCTATTAAGCGTGAGAAATTTTCTTTCGAAATAGCTAGTCGAAGCCCTCTTAAAGGATTCATGATTAGCAATATCTCATTTTGTCTCTTATTTAGCTGGAATAAAAAAAGAGGAAATAGTTAAATACCAATATGTAACACCTTCGATATTCAAGGCAACTGTTCTTACAATTTAACATTTGTCTAATTTTGCTTGGAATGAAAGCTCTTATTTGCCATCTTATAACTTAATCTGTCGCTGAAACATTTGTCATTCTTGTTATGATTTATTTCTTTAAGGTCGCTGTACCTGTTCATGTGGCGAAAGTACTCACCTTTCCTGAAAAGGTTAGAAATCTTTGAAATTAACGGGATGTAGCTGTAAACAGCAGTGATTGTGTTTTGTTAACTGTAAGGAAAATATTTGCTGGAATGGCACTAAGCTGTAAAATTTGTTGCAGCTGCTTCGATTTCGCCTGATTCCAGGGTTTTGAAAGCATACATCATATGAAAGAATAGAAAATTAGAAATGTTTATGTTTTATCCTTATGTCTTATCCTTATGTCTTATCTTTATGTCTAGAAAGACGTAACGAATGTCCACACGCTTTGAATGGTCGATGAATGATTTCCTCATATTTTCTTTATATTTTTTAACCATTTTCTCCTGATATATGAAATAGGTTGCATAAATTTAATAATTATTTATCCATTTGAGGCGTGATGATTAAGCCCAGTGTATCTGCAGCATAGTTATACTTTGCATGACGTCACACTAGTGTAACTATAGAGGCTACTTAATGGCTGCCAAGTATGAGTTTGTTATCAGCGAGAAAAGATGAAAGCCGCCAAATGCTAAATGATGTCAAATCTTAATGGATTTCGCTTTCACTTCACGATGCACGACCGAAAATTAAATTTTTTCTAAGATATAATTCTAGAACAGTTTTCAATGACGTTTTCTGTTCTAAAAGGTAACCAAAGCCAACATTGCATTGATGCGAAAACTGGTCATCAACGGAGCAGATACTCACCCAGGAGCAAATTTTGTTGATCAGAAGAAAGATAATATTAAAAGGTTGGCTTGAGTAGCACTTTATTAAATGCTTTTCAGTGGGTTGATTCTTCTGTCAGAATGCAACAGCAAGACTAGAGAATAAGATGCTTAATATATGCTTCCCTGTAAACATGGATCTTTTTCCAATCTGGACGCTAAATAGCAAGTTTCTCCTGCCTACTTTTTTGGTCTAATTAGTGACTGTTATGTTAAGAGAGATTTCATACATTTGTCTGCTTTTGCTCTCTACTCTCAAAGGATGCAAAATAGCATATCCAAATAATATATTAGGATGCAAAATAGCAAATCCAAATCGATACTTGTTGATTTTGTATCGATATTGCCATATTAATGTAATTATGGTGACATGCAGGTAGATTATTTTTTTTACCAAACTTGGGTTTGACAACTTTTTTTTCTTTATCAAGTTGGGTATCAATAGCGGCCAAGCTTATAGTCATAAGAATTACGGTAATCAATAAAAAAGCCAAACATTTATACTGAACTGGCGTTTCTTTACTGTTTAATCGTTGTCGGGGTCACCTTATCAGAATATGGCTTCTAATGGGTATTAATGCAATGAGCAATACCACTGTTCATCAGTGTCATCAAACCCCTCTCGGTTTATCTTTGGGCTTAAGCAGACACCACTGTAACTGGATTGATAGACTGTAGGTCTATTGCTTTGAAAGCAATGAAAACCAGCATACAATAAGAGTCTTGCACGCGCATGTATATTTTCGTCGTGCTGGATAATAGGCTGTAATATTTTGCTAATATGATTAAGAAAAGACTTACCAGAAGGCTGTGGCTACATTAAAAGTATTTGCAATGGATGATAGGCGCCTAAAGAACCTGAGTAAATAGGGTGATGGTTTAGAGGCTTTATTAACACACGCAATGATATTGATACTTTGGTTTACTGTCTCGCAATAAATTCCTTTGATGCTTGGAATCTCCCAGATCAACATTCAAAAACAAACTTTTGTTGTGTTTTGATATGACTCTTTTAACAGTCGGCTCTTCCCTAGTCACGAAATAATATTGGTTTTGTTTTGGAACAGATCAAACACGTGACAGTGTACTGAATACTGTCTTGCTGCCATTTCATTGTCGGTCAGATATCTGCCACACCCAGAAATGTGTTTTACTGCAATCAAGACGATTTTCCTTATCCATTTCAGATTTTAGGAGTATAGCATTGTTAGTAGAGGCTAGCATACACCAGTAGCAATGGCAGCAAAGTTCGTATATATCCATTAGAATTAGGAAGAATGCCGTCTAGATGACAGGAAGATGGCTAGTCTGACAATGTTTATGTTTGTTTCAACAATAATGTGCATTGGCTCGTTGCAGAGTCATGTTGCCCATGCTGATTGGAACAACTGCATTTCCTTCGATAAAAGACATGTAAATCCTAAAGAAAAACTAAGCATGAAATGAAAAATCCAGTTCTTTGTAGTCAGAAAAATTTTGTCTTTTCACTTCGACATTCTAAAAAGGTGTGAAGGGAATGCTGATCAGTCGCAAGGCAACCAATCATGCGCTGTTCTAAACATCCACTAGTATTTTCGATCCGCAACTGTCTATTTCAGCTTGTTGGGCATATAATTTCAGGTCCGCCCCTTCTATTTTATCGTTTTTGTTACCCCATCTTTTCCGCACAGCAGAATACGGAATATATTGCAAGTTAAGCTGATCATTTGTATTACGTATACCATTATGTTAAATAAAGTTGGCGATGTTATTCATCATCCTAGGTATCTTAAATATGGCAATAGAAGGGCGATTGCTCAGGAACTCAAGGTATGGCTACTACCAGATTCTACTTTTAATCGAACAATCATTACCAAGCGCAGTTGTTCGTGTCATATCTTATTTTAAAATTTTTAATTTATTAAAATCTTTGTTCATACGAAGCATTTGTTTGTCCTTCCAGTTCGGTGACATAGTTGAGCGACATTTGATGGATGATGACGTGGTTTTGTTTAACAGACAACCGTCCCTGCATAAGCTCAGCATCATGGCTCATTTCGTAAGCTACTGTTTTTGCAATCACTGTCGCTAGAAGCCATCCTTGCGAAACCTCAAAGTGAGGAGCGATGCTTGCGTTCGCAGCCAGATCTTCTCATGTCGGTGATTTTTGTTTTGATGTTTTCGTTTTTTGAATGATTACACCCTCTGTTGCAACAACCTTTGGAAACACGAAATGCGAATGTTTCTTCCGAGCATTAGAAATTAATAGCAAATAATGAAGCATTGCCGTGTTTCTTTGTCCAAATGTTTATTTGTCTTGAAGCTGACAAGTGTCATTAAGACAACTTTCTATCCATAGTAGATCTCTAACCTGTCATTTTCCAACATTCAATAATTCTAATATTTGAATGTTTAATATTTCCTCGTTTTCTCACGATGTTTCTGGATGTTTTAGAATCCCCTTCCTTTGTTATCATATCACCAAGAACCTTCTTCTGAGCGTCTTTCATTACCTATGGCCAATGTTCTTGGAGCAGTCTTTATTAAGACATTGCTAGTAACTCCAAAGCGCCGTTGGTGTCTTGTTTGTAACAATAACGAACAGTTTAGATCTTTATTTTTATTTGTTGTTGTTGTTGTTGTTAGGCAAAGGTGATGCCACATCGGACATTCCGCTTCAACGAGTGCGTATGCACCCCGTATAACGCCGATTTCGATGGCGATGAGATGAACCTTCATTTACCACAGACGCAGGAAGCAAAAGCCGAGGCCCTCATGCTTATGGGTGTATGTTCACATTCGAGTTATTCGCAAACCCATGCATGTATTAAAGTAAATCAACGGACATAAGTCCCCCAATTAAAAAATACACTGCAACCCAATACAATTCAGGCGATTGATTGTTGAGTCAAGGTGATCACATGGGGGCCGCATCGTCTTCTATTACACCACACGCAGCGATACTTGAAGTGATCACATGAGCATCTGCTGTTCTCAACCTTGATTGGATAGCTAAGAGTTTCTATTTTTCGGTGGCCCAGTCCTCTAAGCTAAGCTGCGTTTTAACTACGTTGATTTACTTTAAGATCATTTCAATGTTTGCTCGTTTTTGAGAGTTTGTCATATTCAAGTGTTTGTCGCATATCTCGCCTTTATATATTCGATCAACCAACTTGACCTGTTTACTCGTGATGCCTTCCATGTCCTCTCTATGTTGGTATTGCTCTCCCGTATACAATTACATTCAAGATGTGCTGTTTTATGTTGCGTACGTAAACATGTCCAGGTAGCTTAGTTGATGGCGCAGTTCGTGCGCATTTGCAGTGGCACAGGCATGGTATGCCCTGGTCCTGTCACCCAGTCAGAGCTGCAAGAAGTACCGGAACCTGGGAACTAGATTCCCTGAAATATTTTGGCTTGGCAGAAATTTTTCTAAAGAACTTGATAAAAATACAACTTTTTTATGTTCTTGTTTAATTTTTTGCATAGTCCATCTTTGCCAACAATAAAAAAGATCCAACAAGAACCAAATTACGATATTTTATTGGAAACTTTCTCAAGACCCAATAAATTAGAAGCTCTTAAAAACATGTATGCGTACGATTGGTAGAACTATTATACACAGTACTTTTACCTAACAGAAATTGTTTGCACTTTTTCTCGAGCTCCGAAAAGGAAAATACTTTTTGCACGTTCTTATTATTATTTCCAAACCTTTTTTTTAATTGAATCAGTGTTTATTTGTTCACAGGTGAAGGAAAATATAATCACTCCTCGCAACGGTGAACCGTTGATTGCAGCCACCCAGGACTTCATCACCGGTAATCTATGCATTGCAGATCGATCCGTTTGAGCATATGTATATCAAGACGAGTATATAGTTAATAAGTCAGGTTTTTTATATTAGTATTTAGTATGACTGGGTTACCAATTGAAGCAACTATAAAGGATATAGGGCTGATGTTTGAGAATCTACACCAAAAGAATTATATTTAGTTAGTTTAAGAAAATCCTCTTAATCAGCAAGTTGCTCTGCAAGCTGTCTTTAAAAGAACATCCTTCAGGTCTCCCTGACCATCTGGTTACTTTTGTAAGATTTGAGGCTTTGTGCCCGAGTTTTTACACCAAAGTATAATGCTATTTGTTGTGATTTCCAATTTGCAAAATTTCAAGCATAGTATTCCGATTTAAGTAGCACCTCTGACAAAGCCATCAATTTGCTTTCCTGCTAACCAGTATGCACCCTATTTATAGGTGGGTATTTGGTCACACAGAAAGATCAGTTTTTTGACAGGGGACAGTTCTGTCAATTAGCATCTGTCATTTTAGCTGGCAAAGACAACTCCATAAGTATCAGCTTACCTCCTCCAGCTGTGGTTAAGGTGATTATTGCAATGTTGTTTGTTGCCTGAAGATCTTCTTCGTAGTCTCTTTTCCGCTGAAAGAGTTCATAAACATGTAATTTAGCTCCCGATTACTATATTTTATGTGTTACGACCAGAAATTAATCTTCAACACAATGCATTATATGTAGTTCTGGCTCTATACTGATCTGTTAGTAGCAAACCATTTAGCGTGGAACTTAGCGGGAATTATGGAAACATAGAAACCATGATGCAAAGCTGTAACCTTTAAATGAATCCGTTTTATTTTTCCTTTTACGACTGCACCACATTTTCTATCTATATTGCACCAATTTTGTCCTTTTACGACTGCACCACATTTTCTATCTATATTGCACCAATTTTGTCCTTTTACGACTGCACCGCCCTTTTCTATCTATATTGCACCAATTTTGTCCTTTTACGACTGCACCACATTTTCTACGAGAGACAGTGCTTTGTTGCTTAGCTGTAAGCAAATAAAGGTGCAATTTGAATTTCAGCCTGCTCGCTTATGGACTGGCAAGCAACTGTACAGTCTAACTTTAAGGCCAAACAAGAACTCACCAGTTAAAATGAACCTACGTGCCAAAGGAAAGTCATACAGTGGCAATGAAGAACTTTGCGATAACGATTCATGTGAGTTTCTCTTTTCCTATTTATCCACTGCTTTAAGTCCGGCTGCTGCAGTTTCATCACTACAGTTAAAAAGTACTTTAGAAATGATACATTCATTGATCATTTTCAATTAATTGTCTGTCATTCGGCTGACAATGCTCTTACCGCGATTTCTTATCATCTTGAAATAATGTTTGTTATTTCGATAGTCTACTTAAGAGAGTCATTTCTGTAAAGAAAGGTTTTTGCTTCAGTGTAAATTTTCGCTTAAAGAATTTTTGACGTTGTGTGTAAAATTTTTTGATAAAACATCATACATTTGAAAATTTATCGAGTGGCTGGAAATTTCTAATTTTATGTGTAAATGTTTTTGATAATTTGATACCAGTTAGATTTTATAAGGGAGAAATAAGCGTGTACCAAGAGTCGAGAAACATGCTTATCAAAATTGAGTCAATAAACAAATATTAAGCGATTCGACGCAGTGATGAAAACAACAGAGATACTTAAGGGTGTGGCTCATTAGACAGCTGCGATGAATTTCAAAAGTTATAAGTATAGGTCCTATCGTTACTTTGAAGTTCTTGGCATTTCTTGTAAGCTGATAGCGTAGATCAAAGGCAGAGCGCCTTGCAATACTCGTTTATGGTAATAAACATTGTTTATTTAGTATCAGCCGCTTTGCCCGTTTTACAATGAGACGCATCAGCGATCTAAAAAGTTGTTGTGGATTGGGCCTAATTTTTGGCTGTTCTTTTGTTATTCAGACGTCGTTATTCACAATAGCGAACTGGTGGCTGGTGCCCTTGACAAAAGTATAATAGGCTCAGGCTCGAAAAGCAGCGTTTTCTATGTCCTTCTGAGGGATTACGGCGCACAGGTATACCCTAGAAAACACACTTTTCATTGCTGTTACCTTATTGTTGCAATGGGTCCAATGCAGTCCGTTTGAATGCCCGTGTTTTCAAATTGCGTACTTTTCAAACTGCTTAAACATTGTGTTTGGTATTCTCACTTGAGAATGATTGGTTTGCAAATCTTCTTTTTAGAGAAATAGGTCATGATTTGATCAATGCCAACAAATTAAAATAATCAATTTAGTAACATCCAATGAAGAATTTGATTTATTTTATTTTTTGCTATCTTCTTTCAAAGTGTTTTCAGGTCTGTTTGTTTGTAAGCTTTTTGCATTAGTGATGAGTAATTTTCTGCTCTTCAACTGCCTCATGGGTCTAGAACGATTTGAAATTGTCTTAAAAACTAATCAGTTATTTGTGTCGTTTTTTCTCAATTGTTATCTCAACATAGACTGCTGGTGTCTCCCTTATCATGGTAGCAATCTGATGTTTTTCTTCTAAGCTGTCTCGGACATCATTTTTCCTGTTTTTCTGTGTCGTGTTTTTGTGCATTCATTTCAATTGGGAATTTGATAGTTATAGATAGGTTTTCCAGTGTCGGAAAGCTGCTACATCCTGGGAAAGGACTCTTGCCTTTGTTTTGCGATTTCGTTTGGAAATACAATTTTTTTAGTGAATGTCAAGAACAAAAATGGTGTACTAGCCACTTTTCATCAAGGATTCGCCCTCCCCCCCCCCCCAAAAAAAATAGCTGTTGACCTGAACTGCTTGGCGACTCATAGTAAAATATCCTCGGCCTCTGAGAAACATCTCTTAGCAAGTATTGCTTTCAAAAGAGTATAACAGGCTTTGGACAGAATTAAACGAATGCCAGTTCATTATATTGTATTAACATTATCCCGTTCAATACTTGTTTAGGCCGCTGCAGATGCAATGTGGAGGCTGTCAAGACTTGCTCCGAGTTTTCTCAGTAAGAACAAATTCCTTTTATGAGCTATGAAACTTTTCAATTACTTCTGTCTCTTTTTAGAGAATTAATTATTTTATCATTTAAAGGTCTTAAGGATACGAACATCATCACTTGCATCATTCACACGTCTATCTGTTATTGTTTAATTAACTGCTATTTCAATTCTAAAGTTTACCTTTTAGATCTTTAGAAATCGTGGCAAAACAGTGTAAAACATTCAGTAATTAAGTTTACTTTTGGAATAAATTGCTAACAAACTTGCTGATTTTTTAGTGAACCGGGGCTTTTCGATTGGAATTGGAGATGTTACTCCCGGGAAAGGACTCATTACTAAAAAGGAAGAGCTTCTCTCTGAAGGGTAACTTTTGAGTTTATCATTTATCATAGTAACTCGAGTTGGACACAATGTGCGATGTTTCAGGCCCATTTTTAAAAGTTTTCTCTCTGCTCCTTCTTTTTTATTAGTTTTCATTGTTTAAAGCTGAATCTTGCGAATGCCTTGCATCATGCTCTTGTCTATTCAATGGTGTTAGGTTTTTTTGGTTTTCCTTTAAAAGGCATATTTTAAAAGGCCCTTATCGTTTGTGTTTTACCATTAAGCTTGTTATTTGACCCTGGGCATTTTCAATGAAAAGAGTTGTTAGTATTGCTAAAATGGCACTTAATGCAGAGAGATATTGCATTTGCATTGAAGCACTACTAAAAGCCCATTTAGTTTTGAATCAAACTTGATAAAAGATGATTAAAATTCGAATAATGTCTTGAATTTGTGCATAATATTGGATGAAACTTTTGTAGAAATTTTACCAATTTTAAAGAGTGCAGTAAAACATGCTCGCTGAGGCAGAATTTTGAACGAAAACTGCTTCTCAGATTACGTCACAAGATGGAAATATACGCTATAGCAGTTATTACTATTTGTTGCTGAGTTTAAAGAATCATGTAATTGCCTTTTAAAGCAACTTTTTGTTCGATACAGCCCCTTGCTGTGACATTAAGCCTTCTCCGATTCAGTGCTGCTGTGAGGATCACTCGCTTCCTTAGTTTTGATGACAAATAGCATCATTTATTGCTTGTCGAACCGATAATTTAATGTCTCTTCAAACCCAGGTATGCTAAGTGCAAAAAATTCATTGAAGACTTTGAAAATGGCAGGCTTCAGACGCAGCCTGGTTGCACTGCGGAGGAGACACTCGAGGTTACCTAGTCTCATTGTTGTTATAATTTACATCGTCAGTGTCAATGTCATCCAATAATTTCTTTGTCAGCTGCGTAATGCCATGCTTCGGAAAACTGGTTCGTTGCTTGTCATCCTTGTGTTCATAAAGATACAGGTGTATTTATTAAGCTGGAAAAAACCCGTCTTTTGGTATTTGTGGGCTGTTTCCTGTTAGGCCAGGTTTTTAATTGCAGTGTTATTCCGTTCTTTCGCTTGATGAATTCAATGCAACGAGATTGTTAGTATTCAATGCTTAAAGAGTTTTTAGTAAACACCAGCGTGTCTGCAGAAGTCTTGTTTCCTCCCTTTTTATTTACCATCTGTTTTGCTGTACCTGTCGCTAATTGATTCTGACCTTGAATTTTTGATCGTCGTTGCTATTTTAATCCAATTTGTTGTACGATTTAACCGTCTAATTATGACCGCCCTAACCATGAACTAAACAAGCAAGCCATCACACGCTCATCGTGAATCGGAATGCAATCGATGCTTTGAATTGTCAGCCTTGTTTGGCATTAATATGAAAACAGAGACCTAAGACAACCAGAGCAATTGCAAAGCATTGCTGATCGAAACTTTTGTAGTTCATACACAAGTCTGTGGACTTTTAATGAGACTTCACCCTTCATATATAATACAACTCAAGGTATGCAATAAGTAAATTACGCAAATTTTACATTTTGAAACTCCCTTCATTAATCCCAATTTACAATGCAGCTATTAAGTCGAAATTTTTTACGGAACTAAATACGCTACTATTTCGTAAAACGTTATTTTGGTATGTATCTGAGATTTCTTGGTGTTTTTTGGTTTCTTTGTTTAAAGTTTTTTGTGGATTATTCATTGAAACTGCGTAAGTTCTTTGCAACCCAAAGGAACACAGACTTACATAGCGTGGGATAAGGCTCAATGCTTTCATTTAGCTACTAATGTGTAACCGTGTATGAACACTTGTGCAAAAATCCTAGTGAAAGGCATTAATTTGGCAGCACCAAGTTCTCCCTTGTGTTTGGATGCCAGAACTTTCCAATTCATTTTTCCTTTGCTTTATTTAAAGACATTCTGAAGCCACCTGTCAAGAACATTTGCCTAGCTTGTTGTGATTATACATTTTTCAAATTTACATTTACTAAGCCCATCAGTCATTTTCCTTCGTCTTGTCACTATTTGGCAGTAGCTTCCCTTTATGTGCTAGCCTTCATCCGATGCATTTTTCCTTGGTGAAATTGTTTTTTCGTTCCTCTTTGTAGGCGGTCATTTTGAAAGAGCTCTCTGTCATTCGAGAGCACTGTGGGAAAGCATGCCTGAGCGAACTTCATCGGTCAAACAGCCCTTTGACAATGGCCGTTTGTGGCTCTAAAGGTTTGCTCATATCTACGTTTCCCACATTTTTATTCTGAGCATTTGTCCAATGTACTGTGAAATTAACGGTCTTTTATTTTATGTCTATTTTTGATTGACCTCGGACTTATCAAAAAGCCACACATTGTTGTTATCCTCAAATCAGGTTTCATTTAAAAGGCTTTGGCCTATCAGAAGTCGTTTAAATCAATTTCACTCAGTATTAGTTGGAGTGGAACACTTCCAAATACAGAACAGTAGCAAAACATCCTAGGTACGAATAGGTGCAGCCTTATCGGCTGTAGATCAATTAAGACATTTCGTTGTGTTTTTCCATTCTGTCTATATTTCTTTATGATTTGTAGCCGGAAAGCTTAGGGTCAGGTCCTTGGCTAAGAACAATTCTTTATGGAAGGGAAGGGCAGGAACAGCTGTCGAAAACTATGTGTAACTCGCTGGCCCATTGTGTTATCTACATAGTTTTTATGAGATGCATAATCACTCTTATTTGAGTCATTGCTTGAAAACTAGTTGCGAAGACAAGTTTCAATGTTGCAGTGTTTTGTTATATTAGATATGCATAAAATGCCGCCAACTGACAGGATAACGCACCTGCCTGTTAAAATTTCCATTTCTAAATATTTAAAGAAATCTACTTCGATTGACCACCACTTTAGATATTAAGCAGCGATGCTTTTCATGTAAGTAGTGCTGCAAAAAGTATCGGAACCCGGGAACTAGATTCCCAGAAGAATTTCAGCAAAATTTGTTAAAAACAGCTGTTCTCTGTTCGTGCTTAATGTTTTTGCAAAGTTCATACCATGACCCAAAAAATTTGGAAGCCCTTAAAAAATTTATGCAAACTTTCAGAGCAACTATTGTACACAGTACTTCAACGTAACAGAAAATTTCTGTCCTGTTACCCAGGTTCCCAGAAAGGGAAATAGTTAAGAATCAAATTTGTGCCATTATGAAGGATCGAAAATTTTTTTGTACGAAGAAAGATTATTTGAAGCATCAGTAGATGCTTTAGGTTTTAAATATTTCGATATTGCTACTAAATCCTCCATTAATTGGATTCTTCGAAAAAATGCCGTGTTAATTGGATTTCGGGGGCTGATTTTCTACATTGAGATGAAAGGGTAGAAATATTTTAATAATTGCGATTGAAACCACCGACTTTCAGCGCAATGTCGTTTGTCATCCACCAGTATACCGCAATTTTTGATAATCCATCCTAGCAAACAGACTTTTGGGTGACGTTTGCTAGTACCGACAGGTATTGCGTTATTTTTACGAATTATTTTTTACAACTATCAAATTGTTGATATATTTACAGAATCTGAATGGTCCTTTCAGAGATGGATCTATCATTTTTTTCGGATTGGTTCGGCTGGGCAGCTCCCAGACTGGTTTCTTTAACTAATCGTTTGTCTTTATTGGTTACCTCTCCTGACTCAATGATGCTATGTGCAAAGGTTGGGTTGGAGTGATTAGCAATAGGCACTCGCATCGCGTCTCTTTTTCTCAGTCTGCTATTCAGGGTGTTACGTGTTCGACCCCGTCCGACACAGTGCAGCAATAGTCTCTTAATGGTCTGCTTTATTTCTGTAGAATGCCGTGCGTAGATGGGCGGGTCTAGGACTGCGTTCAGATATAGTATTGCAAGGCTGACTTCCACGGCCACGTGTAGGCCAGCCCAGTGAAGGATGATATGTAAGAAGTCGAGAACGACGATTGGCGTTAGGCACATCAAATGGATGCCGAGCACGAGAAAAATCCCTTTTGCTAGTTTGATTTCCTTCTTTCGGAATGTGTTCACGTCCTTAACTCGTCTGCTGCTAGCTAGTCCCGGGAGTGTATCTGCAACACAGTTATCGGATGGGTTTGGTATGACGAATTTCCACGAGCTCTTCACTTTTTTCAATATGTATATGTAGATGGGAAATATCATTAGGAGCGGTATGATGAGAGCCAGTGTATAAACAAACAGGGCATACCCTTCCCTGAAAACAGAGCCATACAAGCAGCCAATGTCATGTTCGTGGTCGTCTAAATCCTCCTGGATGCTTGGGACAAAAGTGCCACAGCTACCTACGACGGCTGGAACAAGCCAGGTGAGGATGATAGGGATAATAAAGTGTCCTTTGTGTATACCAGTGCGGTATGATAACGGGAAGCGAACGGCTAAAAACTTGTCCATAGTCATTAGAAATACACCATAACACGATGCCCCCAGGAACATGACATTTACACCCGCGGTTATTCTGCAGTACAAGTCTGATGATATCAGCGACGATTCTACGAGCGATTTCTTGACACTCATCCTGGCGATGCGTAGGGGTAGAGAAATGGCCACGAGCCCTAAGTCCGAGATGGCTTGATTGGTCATCAGTGTGTGGGTTGGTCTTCGATGCGGCTTGAGTTTAGCCATGGCGGCCAGGATGCAGAGGTTGCCAAATGTGCCTAGTATGAAGAGGAATCCGAAAGAGGAAAATAGAACTATATCAATGCTATCCATGCTGCTCGTTCGAACACCATCCAGTGCAATCGTTCGAGTATTGTTCGAAGCAGGAATGTTTACAATACGGTTCGCGCAGGCCCGACTTCAGAAAGCTTGTTTGATGCAGGTGCCTCTGGCCGTTAGCGTGTTGTCCTGTCAATGCTGCATGCACACTGAAAAGCCTGATTCGCCAGATTTTTCGGCATATGGCAACTCACAATCACTTAGACATATGGTCGATGTTCTCCTTGATATTTCTTCCAACATTTTTGCGAGTGTCGTTTGTAACACTCGAATATAACACCAGCATATCTGATCCTACCTTCTAAACAGCTGATCCTCTTAGTCTTGGTCGAGAAGCCAAAAACACATTTCCCTCAGCACAGGGATACCGCCGTGATGCCGCCGTAGAATCTTGTGCAAATTTCTATGTTTTCCCCGCCCTGCACTTTCTTTGATCATTCGTAGCGACATAGAAGATACCACTCAATTGAGTGCAGTAGTTGTTCTTGCTGCCTGGATGAAATCCTGATCGTGCGGCGGAAATTATTTGCGGCGATTGTTTTTATGGCTCCGTAGCCCCGTTCGACTTCGAGCATATGATGATGTTCTGTTTTTCCTTTAAGCTGATTCAAATTTCCATTGCCATGTTGTCTGTTGCTGTCCAACGTTGAGATTTTATCGATGTTTTATCACTGAGCGAAATTTTGTTCGCTCAGAACAATAAGTCCTTATCACACATTGTCATTTCCCCCACTGTTAATAAAGCCGTCCTTAGCCTGTAAGAGTACTCCGCGATCTTTTGTAATCAAACAAACTTTCAAGAAGCGTCATTCTCCATCGATTACTCCCTGTTTATCTCGTCAGTGAATTACCTGTATCCTGCTGAAAGCCAAATCCTGTGTTCTCTGTGCCACAAGAATGGAAATTCTTGGATAGTCTATAGAGTGATTCTAAAGCCCAATCTAGAAGTGATCCTAATTTTCCGCCTAGTGGAGATTGGGTTTCAGATCGCAGGAAATTTGTCCGCCTCGATATTTTCCGCCTAGTGGAGATTGGGCTTAAGTCAGAAAACTACCTATGTATTTAGTGCTTCACAATAGACACCTCTGCTCAACCAAACCTACATTAGGATGAAGTTCTAGTTCGATATCAATTATTAAATTCATTCTGGTACTTCAATGCTATGGTAGCACGCGTTTGTGCGTATTTGATTGTTATTCCATCAATTATAATCAAGCCTACACGCGGGTCGCTCGGGTCACAACTGCCTCATTATGATTATTATGTCAACAAATGCTTGTGGATATTATATGCTTGGTAGTCTTCTTAACTCCCCTTAGGCGGTTAGCACTTCAAGCCCTTTTGGTATCATGCACGGCTCAGTTTAAGGCGATTCCTGAAGGACAGGGGTAGTCGACCGCGATGAGTTTAAAAAGCATTATTTATTTTAAGTCCATTACCTTGGAAAGTTACCTACGAAGATAAAAATGTACCTTCACCAAGGCATTGATGAATTGATAAGCTGCAAATAGTTTGCGAATACCCCCAGACATCATATCCAGTCATAAATGCCCCTTATTTAAGAAAAGAGAAACGGAAGGCCCTGCCTATGAAAGGATCTGATAAGGCAACCCAAAAAGCCCATTTGATAAAGCAATGTTCATTTTGAAAGTACTATCCTTGATAAGATCACAACGCCGGAAAACAAAATGAAGCTTTGTTTCAATGTAGTTTCATTGCCCCATACTTGAATTCAAATCTCTGTAATCCGTTTGGCTGGAATGTGAGGTGAAAAGCCAGTTTGCTCTACAAAATCTGCCTAGTCATCTTCCTTGCTTGATATGTGACCTTTCATTACTCTCTTTTCCTTGATAGCCCAATGGCCTTCAATTCCATTTTTCCCTTTCCTTTGACAGTATTCCATTCTTCTCTGCTCTTTTATGGCCTAAAAAAGCCCTCATAGTCTTTCTTCGTTCTCTTCTCTTTGATAGTCTGATATCTTTGAAAGCATGGTTCTTTTCTCTTTGATATCCTTCTATTGTTCTCTTTTCCTTGATAGCCTAATGGCCTTAACAGTAATCTATTGTTCTCTGCTCTTTTATGGCCTAAAAAGCCCTTATAGTCTTTCTTCGTTCTCTTCTATTCGATAGTCTGATATCCTTGAAAGCATGGTTCTTTTCTATTTGATAGCCTTTTATTGTTTTCTGCTAAATATGCCCTAGGCATTTCTTTAACAAGAAGTATAATTCAGCGGGCGTTCGCTCCTGTCACCTACAAGCAAATATTGTTTACATGGTTAAAACCGTAACACCGTCGTCTCTAGGTTTCATGCAGTACATTTATTGACAAGAATTGTTCCTTACTATTTTACATCTTACACCATATAGACATTCGAAGGCGCTGGTAGTACATCTTCTCAGAAGCATATCTCTTAACAACGTCATCTGTGTATCATTTCTATAATTTCCTGGTGTCTTTTAAGAATGTCTACTCTTTAATTTTCAGGTTCATTCATCAATATATCACAAATGATAGCATGCGTAGGACAGCAAGCAATATCTGGAAAAAGAACCCCTGACGGATTCGAAGGAAGATCTTTGCCCCATTTCAAGAAACGCTGTAAGCTTTACACTCAAGCTTTGGTAGTATTGTTGAACATTGAAAGAAAAAATATAAGCTTAAAGAATTGGAAAGCTAGAAAAGTTTATTATTGTCATATTTGACCTGATGTATGTTTTCATGAAAGGGCTGTTTGGCGCCATGTAGTATTGAAGTATTCTTGCTAGGTATATGAAAAATTAATGAAGATTTTCATTTGTCCAAATATCCCCATTGCAAGCAGAAACTTGTCGTTTTACTTTATAGATGCTTTTTATCGTCTTCTTCGATAGTTGCTTAGCAGGGAAGTACATTTTCATTTTTCTAATTTCTCTAGCCAAAGCACCCGAAGCGAAAGGGTTTGTTCAGAATAGTTTCTTCACTGGCATGACTCCCACAGAATTCTTCTTCCATACAATGGCAGGTCGAGAAGGTATGCTAAGTGCGGTTACTATTTTATTGAAAGTCATATTTCTCTTGTATATCTCATGTGTAAGACTGGGACCCAACCCGCAAAGATGATAAGAGGAACCAGGTCATCCAAATGATTTGAGCTGGGAAACTTTTACTCGTTTCTGTATTATTGTTGTACTCGGAACTTGTGAGTTGAATCGGCATACTGTTACTGCATACTGTTAAGATATGAAGGCGATGGAAAATCCCATTCTTTGTAGACAGAAAGAGTTCGTCTTTTCCCTTGGGCTCTTCTAAAGTTAGGTGTTAAGTAACGCAGATTGGTCAATTATAACCAATCACGCGCTCTGCTTATCACCCTCTAGTGTTTTCGATCCGCATCTGGCTATTTATTCGGTCAGTTTTTGGTTATCTTCCGACGTTTGCATACTCTGAGGAGTGTCGGGCGAAAAAGTACTCCAAGTATGCGAAAACTATTCCGCTTTTTCTAGCCATTCTACATTATTTTGTTATAACACACACCAGGGTATTGCCAACAAATGACGTGAGTCGAAAGGCGTTTCTGATGATATGGATTTGTTTCTCTAGTGGGAAATTTTTGCAAAACTTTACATTCTCTAATGTACAGATTCTTGAAGGCAAAAAATGGACCAAAGGCTAGCAGAAACAACATCTGAACAACAGCATAAATAAAAGTTTATGGATGAAAGCATCAAAGTTTGGCTGAAGTTCAAACTGACCCTACAGTCTCATTAGGAAATACAATAATTATGTACTTTATTCAGTGTAATGAAACTGAAATCATATACTTTGATCAGACCTGATCATTATTTTTATTTCAAAGTGCTGACATTCCCAACCCGCGTCCTTGTAACAACTTTCAATCTAGGTCTTGTCGACACAGCTGTAAAGACAGCCGAGACAGGGTACATGCAAAGAAGACTGGTCAAGGTGAGGGTACCTTGTGTAATTTGGGATTCCTTTTTATTCTCACTTTCATTGTTTTGGTGGTAACTTTCCCTGCAAATCATGGTTTTGGCAGGAGTTTGTAACAGCAAGCAAAGCAGTTCTTGTATATTTTTATGCGAATGAAAACGATGAATCTCTATTAAGGGGTGATAAAAGTGGCATTTTAGTGAATTATTAGTCGCAAGAAGAAGCTTTACAGACAAAACACAGCGCATTTGGCAAGAATACGCTCCATCACGAACCCTAAGATAATACATTTTCTACCGACCAGAACCTTGTTGTCAGCATTTCATTGATGATATTTGCTTGAACTTCGTTTTGCTTCGTAGTCCCTTGAAGATTTGTCTTCGCAATATGACTGCACTGTTCGTACTTCGACAAACGACATTGTCCAGTTCATTTATGGCGAGGATGGCCTTGACCCCGCAGCAATGGAGGGGAAAGATAGGCCCGTCGACATCCAACGGATCTTTTCCCATTGCAAGGTCTCACTGTCATTAACTCAAACGTGTTTTCTTTTCGACATTCCATTGTTTTCACTTTTGTTGTCTTTTGGGCCCATCAATGGCAGCTGCAAACTGGCCTATCTTCAGAATAGTTTCTTCCTACCCCATGCCTCACGAGTTGTAATTTTTCCACATTGCTGTTTGCACCTATTTCAAGTTGGTTGATCTCCTTTTCGAGAATCCACCCTGAATTTCATGCCCTCTCCCCTATCTTGGTATCTACTCGCAAAATTAGAAAGTAAAGGTCGAAAATATTAAGGCAACAGGATTTCTTACGAAGGATCATAGAGAGTGCGGAAAAATAACCGACCCGAGCGGGACTCGAACTCACGACCCTTTACTGCAGAGCAATGGATTTTGTCTCGATTTCCACTTAATGTATTATCCAGCGCTCAATATCAGAAAAAAATAATGTTTGAAAATATCTAGTCAGATATTCTGCATATTTGGTCATTTATTGGATGTTCAGGACCTGAATTTGGTTCTTTAATTGAATGTTCATTGTTTCGATGGAAGCGGTCCTATGACGTTCAATCTTGTAGTGACGAACAGAGCTGCAAAATTATCGGAACACGGGGGCTAAATTCCCAGCAATGTTTTTGACTTTGCAGAAAATTTTGAACAAAACTTGATAAAAGCATTTGTTCTTGTTTAATATTTGCAAAGTCCATATTTGCCAACAATAAAATAAGTTCCAACAACCTCCAAATAACGAAATTTCATTGGAATTCTTCTCAGACCCAATGAATTAGAAGATCTTCAAATGTTTGCTTACTATTGGTAGAACTATAGTCCACAGTACTTTTACCTAACAGAAAGTGTTTGCCCTTTCTCTCGGGCCCCTAGAAAAGAAAATATTTTTTTTGAAACTTGGTGACGAAGGAGCAATGCGCCTCCGCAACTGTCTGAGCTTGTGAATGGCCTAAGATATAGTGCGGCGGAATATCATTTGCTAGTGCCTTGCTACTCAATCGCAAATTTAGGACTTTATTACCTGAATTTAAATCTAATTTTTGGAAACTGTACTCTTTTAGAGTAAAAATATTTTTCGGGAAGAGAACGCCCTCTCCCCTCATGAGATTGGAGTCTTTGTTGAAGAGTTCATTAACACTGAGGTAAAACAGTCATGCGGAGGAGCTTTTGTCAAAGAACTCAGGTTGGTTCAGTTATCTTTTCCTATGGAATGTGGTGTGATTCCCGTGAAAATATCGATGAAGCTTTTGGTCCAGTAAATAGATGGTGTCTTGCTCTGTTTGCTTGGCACATAAACACTACTGGGATTTTTAAGAATTGGCAACTGTATTATCGTTAAGAGAGGCCTGTATTTTTGTTAATGTCAAAAATTGGCTTGTCGTTATGTGTGAGTTTGTTTTTATCGAAATGAAAGGCTATTACCAGTGTCAGCATGTTAATATACCCATCCTTAAGGGGACCAAGACAAAGGCTTTACTATTAGGTAGATACGTGATCTTCACTACTTCTCCTATGTCGATTGAGTTTCCGCTTCTCCCAACGTCGAACTACAGTCGTCTCCAACGTCCCCTACGACCAAATCGTCGTATCCACCCTGCATGCTATTGAATACAAGCACATTTCATACCTACAGTGAATTTTGCATCGCTTATCTGGGTGCTTATTTTTCAGAGACTTCTTCGATTCTGTCGCAGACGGAATTAAACGAACCAGACAAAGGCTTGGTATGGACAATGCCGGGTGCGTATGCTACTTTGAATCCGGCGCCTGCATTGCAAATTACACATCATAGGTCTGCGTTTATCTTTTAATCCGAAGGCGTACTCCATTAAGCCCTAAAGCTGCGTAAATTGTTATGATTTAAGCAGATTAATTCCAGAATTTTGTTAAAATTCTATTGAAATATGCGAACTTTTTAAATTTACTCCCCTTTTGCAAACTGTATAATGCTGAAAGAATGGAAGGCCAATATTTTAATCTAAATGTTCTTGCCCTTTACTCAACATTCATTGTATACTTCAGAAGCTTATATTCTAGCTGTTTAGCCAAAATAACTAGCCAATTGCCGATGGGATTCAAATCGCCCTTGCCCATTGCCGGTTCATAAGCCACGATCCAAGAATTTTAAGCCTTCTATTTGTTTACCTGCACAGAGGACAATGTTCACGATTTTTAGGTTTTTCTAATCTGTCTTTTCATGCGACAAGTAGTGTTAGTGACGTCATTTTCTTCTAGTTCCTCGCCGGAAGAGAACCAACGAGGAAATGGTAAATGAATTCATTACGTTTATTGAACATTTTGTAACCTGAGTGGCTTTATGCAGAAATGTGTAGTGCAAGAAAATTGTAGACTAAATGTAAATTGTTTTTGTAAAACTCTTCACACAAATCATAACATTTTAGTTTGCAGGGTTGTTAGCTCAACTTACCCAAAGAAAAATTTTCATTATGAATAAGAGATTGGCACTTATTGCATTTTTATAATTTACGAAAAACTATTCTTTTTTGACGAGCATATCCACCCCTTCGCGTTGTCAAAGTCTCTCATATCTTTTATTTGTCTCTTTAGTTTTGTATGAAGTGGATCGAGTGACAAAATCTCAACTAAAGAAGGTCTTGCAAGTCTGTGTAGACAAATACATGAGGGCCAAAATAGAGCCTGGTTCTGCTGTAGGGGCCGTCTGTGCCCAGTCAATCGGAGAACCCGGCACACAGATGACACTCAAGACCTTCCATTTTGCGGGTGTGGCTACTATGAGTATCCTTACGTAAAGA
Source organism: Nemopilema nomurai (assembly GCA_003864495.1). Taxonomy (NCBI): domain Eukaryota; kingdom Metazoa; phylum Cnidaria; class Scyphozoa; order Rhizostomeae; family Rhizostomatidae; genus Nemopilema; species Nemopilema nomurai. The sequence continues at coordinate 2,443,762 of ML133443.1, forward strand.
CATTTTACACGCTGCAAACAACCTGTCATTTGCTCGAAAGGGAATTTCCCTTATTTGTCATATGCCAGCTGTGTTTTGGTTTTTCAATAGGTTTGGAATTTTTTAGCTTTTCATCAAGAATATGTTCTTTGGACATGTAACTATATCATGTTCCAGGCGAGAAATTATCTGATGTACAAGGTAAATTGGCCTCATCGAGTCACATGCATTTAGCAGGCATCACATGCTTTTATAAAGACCGATTTAAAGTTTGTATGATGATATTTTCTCCTTGTAATAATCGCACGTACCAATCCAGGATGAAGCGATATTCACATCTAAGCATTCTTAGGGCACGTGTACCTAAATGCATGTGCATTCGAATGGGCGTCTACGATCCTCTTGATTCCGCTTCTTAACATATATTATTAACTTATCAACATTCGGCCTATAAGCCAAACATTTGATTTTGCCTTTCCAAAGCCAGTCATTGAGTTTCTCGTAGTTTAATGAAATTTAATTTACAAGGCAATTCAAGTATTCTCGTTTTTTGAAGAGAGAGAACACCAAAATTTAAAAAATGTTTTGATTAAACATGCAATTCAGCCGATGATGCCTCAAAGTTGCACACAATAGGAACTACTGTAGGATTGGGAAAGAATTGAAAAATTATTCATCCGTTCTTCCGTGTAGAAGGAAATGTGGTTGGAGTTTCAATTCATGAAGGACTTTTTCATACTTAGCAGTAATCAAGTACAGGATGTTTTGAGAAATGTTTTCTCAAATCTATAAAAATGCACGATTTCCTCGGTTATATGATCGATACATGGCTCTCCCAGGCCTCTCCTGAGGTCATATTGATTGTCAACAAAGGCGTTACAATAGCTAGAAGCAGCTTAACCAGTTTTTGCATATTTGAAGTACTTTATGCGAGCGTCGGAAGAAAGCTGACTTTTGAATTTTGTAGAGAATTTTTGTGTCGGTGGCAGTGAATTTTGTGCCCCCGTCTTTGTTTGAGCCTTTAAGTATCACTCCATTATTGGGTGAAACCCTTCACTGTCATCTCAAAATACCGCCTTTGCTTGCCTTGGCCTTAGGCCGGAACTGATTCTGTTTGCCTTGACGCCATTTTTCGATATCACGCTTGGTGTGCCGCGCATCAAAGAGATTATAAACGCCTCCAAGAACATAAGCACCCCAATCATATCTGCGCCATTGGAGGTTAATTATGACATCGAGGCTGCCAGAGTGGTGAAAGGGAGGATCGAAAAGACGACTTTAGGCGAGGTACGTCGATAGCCTTTGCGAGTATTTTTGCACTGTAGTTTGGTAGTATGAAAAATCATCTCAGATTGTGTATGTTTCTACCAGGTTGTCAAATGATGCCTGATCTTTAAATGTCATGGTTGTCAGTTTTGTTTTTTACTGTCATTGTCATTGTAAATTGAACTTGTCATTCCAAATTGAACTTGTCATTCCAAATTGAACTTGTCATTCTAAATTTAACTTGTCATTGTAAATTTAACTTGTCATCGTAAATTTAACTTGTCACTGTTATTTGAGCTTTGCGTTGTAAATGAAGGATAACTTCACCATATCGAATCGCTTTATCTCCAAACTGATAGAATGACTTCCTTGTTAGAAAGTCACGAATTGTTTTTACAAATCTTCAAGACCCTTGTCAGGTTTTCACTTCAGCGCACTTTCGCATTTTCGACTTTCTGTAGTGAGGACTGACGACCAAACTTTTTTTTCTATTCCAACGTGAACTCATGCTCGCCTTATCTCAAGTCTCATCTTTGTACAATTCTTATTTGTACTTTTGTTGTTTTTGCAGATATGCGAATACATCGAGGAGTGCTTTTTACCAGATTCCTGCTATTTACTGATAAAAATCGATTTGAATCGTGTTCGCCTTTTAAAGGTAAGCTCTATGTTAGGCCCTGAAGTCTTCTAAAACTAGAATGTTTTGGTCTTTTCGTGAAAAGCGATGCCTGACTGTTTATTTGCTTTGTACGGCACCTCATCAATTGCAACAAAATTGCATTAGCCTTGCACAAGAGAGGAAGCAGCGTGCAACATAACTAATCAGTAGGCCTAAATCCGAGAATATGCCGTCACTAAAACTATTTGAGTATTTTCTGCTTGCTTTTTTATTGTCATGAGATGCATGTGCAAATCTTTTAGTCCAGATACATTATGACGAATAGGATGTTAAAGAATTGTAAAATATCTTTTGAATAATTGCAATCTACGAATACAATATTAGAATCGTAAAATAACCTTTAATAGTTATTGGAAGTCAGAACAGCACTCAGAAGTTCTCAATCAACTCTTATAGACAAGATGGCATTAGAGAAAGGATAGACAAATGCGCCTTGCCACTTGATGTGTGAGATGCCTTGAAACCTTTTTCTTGGCATTGAAATACGACATTGGGCCCGAAGCATTCGCCTGTTCTTGTAAAATTTCATTTAGCTCCATATTGTTATCATCAACAAGCTGTCAAGATCAATTTGCGTTGTAGCTTGAAATCGATGCTTATTCAATCAAGTTTGCTCTCTGCACTGCTCCGAAGTTAAAGATAAAGCCACAGGTTTGTCCTTTAATCATTTTATGTACACATTTTTATACATACGAACAAATTAATGTTGTGTATAGCTTTTAAGATTATTTTCCTGCCATAAGACCAAGGTCTGCCATTCACCAGTTATGGTAGCTAATGTTAATATGAAATGACTTTAAAACCTAGTAGCAATGTTTTAGTTTTTTTTTAAAAAAAAAAGGTCCTATTTGTTTACAAGAATTTAGTTTGATAAAAAATTCTTACGGTTTGTTTAAATTATATGTAGCTTTTTAGTTTGTTCCTAGCAATATCTTTGTTAATTTTTTTAGAAACGCGGCGAATTTAGCGTCTAAAGATAAACTAAGTCTTGGCAGTAGTTGTTCCATAAAATGATGTACAGTGGACTGTTTTGTTGTTACATAGTTGGTACTTTTTCATCGCCTTTGTGACATCCAGTTCAGATGGCCATGCCACTATTTATTAAGTATCTATTTATGATAGATATAATGAATGATAGTTTTGTTTAAAGGGCGACTTCTTGCAAAGAATATTCCAGGAAAACTTTCTTGTTCGGTTTATGTTTAGCCAATACTTGCTAGTTTCAATTCATGAAAAGCCTCTTCCTTTATCAGCACGTGTCAATTCACGGCGATGACGTCATCACTCTGTACCCACAAGAAACGACCAAAAGCTCCATGTATTACGTCATGCAGTCGCTTAAAGGAACCCTCCCGTCCGTTCTAGTGAAGGTACGTTCTTCAACATGATCTCTTGATCTCTTGGCAGAATTGATCTTTTTGGAGAATATCTTACAGCCAAAGTACTTTTAGGGTTGGCGAAATACCAAGGGTACCTAGAGAAAGTAATCATAAAGCTTAGTTTGGGGTCGTTTAGTCTGGTTGAAATAATCAACTTGCCGGCCACTGAATTTCTAATCTTCAACTTTTCAAATCGTTCCTAGAAATAATTTTTATAAACGCTCGACAACGCTCTTCGTCCATTCTGAAAAAAGTTACTGCAATTTTCAAGCTTTGAATTCTTATCTATCAAAATTCAAAATTTTAGCTCTTCAAATTGAAAGTTCGTTACTTTCCCAGGGCTACGGAAATGTTAGCCGGGCAATTGTGCATGAAGACGAGGCTAAAAGAAGTGGAAAGGAGACTTACAAGCTCCTTGTTGAAGGCGACGACCTGAGAGCTGTCATGGCAACAAGAGGTACGAGTTTTCCAGAGTTTTTTGAAACATATGGAGGTTTTTTTCTCCGTGAAGCTAAATCTTCAGCAGTATTCTTCTTAAACCATTTGGGATACATTCCTTAAGACTGAATGCTACGACTGTGAAAGCCCTGTCCTATGTGTGAGAGCTCACGGTAAAACATTTGTGGTTTTGAAATAGAAAGATTCGATCAAACCCAAATGACACCATAACTTGCTAATTCAATGCTTGCTACTTTCAAGTTGGAACTAGTTTATTGTATGTCGCAGTTTGTAGCATGGTTGAATCAATATTGGAGCGGTTGAATCGGTTAACTCAAAATTGAATTGGCTCCCTTCGGACAGTCACTCAAGTCTCCTTTTTTCTTGGAAAATCTTTGAATTCTTATGTATAACTTTCAAATGTAAGCGGAATTTTTCCATTCATATTCAGTTTCATACTAACAAGGAGAGTTCTAATCTTTTCCTTCTAATCCGAAATCCATTTGTTCTAGTTCAGAATTTCACCGCTATTTGTCACAAAACCAGTTGCTTCACAAACTCTTTATCTAGCCCACGATGAGACGAGGGACTTGAGAAATGAAGCTTCAGTTGAGCTCTTTTCCTTATAGCTCCCTGCACCAAATCACCGCTTCGTAAAGTTCAGTGTCATACTTTGCTCTGTATAACGTTATAAAGTTTTGCATTGATTATGAAAGTATTCGACAAAGCTGACTGCACCCTTGCGTAACCTCATTCAAAAGATGCTTCATTGAGGCAAGATAGAAATTCGCTCCATTGAACGACGTATAAAGTTGTTTGGAAAACATATTTGCCTAAAAATAGAGGCGATGGCCTGTTTTGTGGAGACGCCAGGACCAGCTCCATTCTGACCATCAGTACTGCTGTCACTTTCAAATTCATTTTGATAGTAAGACTGAAATTAGGGTCATTGAATCAGAGATTTGTTCTAAAGGTGTTTGGTGGCCTTGGGGTGTGCATCTGTTTCGATTATCCTGCAAGTCAATGCTGTGTTGTCCGTGATCATGTTTCTGAAACAATTTTGTGATGGCTTTAACACAGACTAGACAAAGGTGCTATTTAAAATTCACAATTCGCTATCACAGGTTTAAGGCTCCTTTACCGACAGATCAACTGTGTACTTGAGACTAGCATGAAATTACAAACTGTTGGTTTGCAATACTGTGTTTACTGATATACTGTGCTTATAACAGGGCACGATGATATGTTGTGTTCATGGTATTACAAACGGCTGTACCGTGTTTATAATATCATATGCAGATATATTCTATTCATAATATTATGATATTATAAACACAGTTGAACACTATTGAATGGGTTGTGTGTTATCATTCTTCATGCCTCCAGTTGCATTATTTTTTTCGTTTGTTGATAATTCCTATATTCTGCAGTCATGCTTTGAGCAAGTTATGTATAAAGTTATGCAAGTTAAAACGATCTTGTATGACTCTTCAGTATTCTACACCAATGAATTCTTGCATGTTTCAAGAAATAATTTGGATTAATGTGCTGAATTTTAGTTTTTTGAAGATTGTTATGAAATATCACACATTTCTCATGGTGTGCCTAAGAAAGATTTATCTTTTTTGAAACAATGTTAGCAATCTGAATTATTATTTGGTTTGTTTTTCAAGTGGTTGCTTTGAGGATATGACAATTTAAGTTGTGTTGTGATATCATTGATTGGAATCTTCATAAACCATTTACATAAATATTCAAAAAGACCAAGTTTCTGTGAGTAGGGGCTTTCTTTAGAATTTTTTTAGTATTAAGATTTCTTTGCGCCTGAGCTCAATTTCATGGTTAGTTACAAAGCATTGAAAACGGAATTTCACACGATATACAGGTTGACCGATAATCTGGCCCCCGGCGCAAGTAGCCTTATCAACTGATCAGCTCCCTCCATTGTTATAACGCAAACTAGTTGAGGGCCTTCTCGCTCAGCCTAATGTGGGGCTTTTGTTTCACAGAAAACCTCTGATTCTTTCCCCACTCTTTCTTTTTCTTAAACTTCCATACAATGTGAAACAGTTAATTCAGCTGCTGTGTCATCGTGTCATATGGTAATTAGTTATTCCTCTCAGCATGCAAAAGAATCAACCCACACTCTCTGTTAGTAGGAACTTAGAAAATGGAAGCAATTTTTCCCAAGAATTCGTCGATTTGGTAGAGAGCTCCTTTATACAGAATCTAAATCGTAATCCGATGATATTCTTTGTATCAAAGTTGCTTTGAGCAAGAAGGCGGCATCACTGAGCGACCTTCCTTTCCTTTGACCATTTCAACGAGCTTAAGTCTGCGTAGGAATGCACGTGAGAGTTCTTACTCACGTGGAATTCGTATTCACGTGGGGCTCGTACTCAATTTTCTACCAGCCTTCGCCCCCATTGTCATTGTCCAGGGAATACAAATGAAATTGCTTTCTAGTGATGACATTAGCTCCAAAGACTAGCACACACAGATATCCTCATTGGTCCCCCATTTCTAAGCTTCTAGCTTTGTAACGACCAAAAGGGAAGTATACGACCTAACATTAGTAATCAAAGTGCGTCATTTTCAATTGATTTTCGTCAAGCAATATAAAATCGTTGTTTGGTACGCCTGGTGGAAGCTGGCCGCGAATTTGAACACTCCCTGCCGAGTATTGAACATTTTTGTGCCAAGATCATAGTTTACATAGAGACAACCCCAAAAAGTATATCATTGCACCTGCATTATTCATTTTATCTGTGTATGCTACAGAATCGTTCAATATTTCCTCGCAGTTTAACAGTTTTTGAAGTATTGCAATGCCATTTGTATTAATGCCGGTTTATGATTTCACGGAGAGTGATTTCTCTTGAAATAGCCTTTTGAGCCCCGATTGATTAACGTGAGAACAATGAGTGTATTCAGCAAGCCCCAAGTACTTCATCAGTATTTCTTCCAGGCGTTTGCCTCTAGATTATTCCTTAGAAATCTTTTCACTGGAAGTTGATATTGTTTCACTGGAAGTTGAATACTTGGAGTCGTGCGTCAAAAATCAATTTACAGTTGAAGCCGGGAAACGTTCTTGCCATTTCTCTTCAAGTGGGTATTGAGGCTCGGAGACCTTCCTGGCTATCGAAAACATCAAGTTAACGAATATTCCTATCTTGAAATCAGCGATTACCTTGCCAACTTTGCTTATTTCGTATACAGTCTCTCAAGCAAAACTGATACCTTTAACATCAACTATAAGATCTCTACATTATTTCCAAGAATTGATAACCTTTGAGTAAAATCAGAAGTCACATTCTTCATTTTCTTAACATTGTCCTTTGGAGATTTGACTCTCTGAATAGATTAGGACCAGGATTTTGTCAACCTTCTCGAGGCTGTGATTCCTATATGATACCCTATAGTAGTCCATAATTGATACAAACGTCCCATTAGTGTCCCATCCCACTCACAACCAACCTTCTAAACAAGCTGTGAGTAGTTTCGTATGGACCCTTAAACCAGAAATCGGCTTTGTTTCCGCGTTGACCAAAGGCAGCATTTTTACGTGTAATCTATTATTGTACACATTACAGGAGTACGAAAAATTGGTGTAATAGGGGTGTATGAAAACGAACGTTTCCACCCACATGTTCGATTTTTTTTGCACTATAAATGGGGGTATTTGGTGCCAGGGTTTCACAATCCAAGCGCAAGGAAGAGAGAGACCTACACAACATCCACAAAGACCTCTGGTAAACCTATCAAAGAAGATGGAGAGCTCTGCTTCCTGCCTAACAGTGAGTGTGTTTTGGGATATCCACCAACTCGATAGTCGAAAATCTCTTTCTCTTTTAGCAGATTCGTCGTTAGGGTCATTTAGGTTCCTGCTCCGACTTTTTGCGACCCTCAATGTAACGTTAATCGATCGGCTCTCTAATGTTCCTAACATTAGAGTATTTCAAGTTGAAATGAATGCAATTTCCTTATGGAGGAAAATATCAAATAGTTTTACTTCGTTTTCAAATTGAAGATTTCAAATTTATTGTTCTCATTGTGCTTCTCCCCTCCAGGTTCTCATCGCCCTCTTAGCTGCAAGCGAGGCTGTACCTTTGCGGTGTGCCATGCCATCCAGCTCTACGGAGGCTCTGAACTACCTCAAGTCAAGTGATTACAGGCTTGTCAGAGAGCAAAGCACGACAACTGAGATATCTAACCTCTCATTCAATTTTGTGCTGAATGGAGCCTGCAGCTATAAGTTTGTTGAAACAGAGAAGAATGCTTTCCAAGTACCAAACGCGCTTGTTACTGCACGCTGCGTAGGGTTCTTTGGACGATGCAGCCGCAGGTGCAAGCCCATTTACTACTATGTGCCTGTCTTGCGGAAGTCTTCTAGTTGCAATGGCATCATTGGCATGCCAGACTGGAAGTTGCAACGAATCCCAGTGGTTATTGGATACCGGTCATGATCCACGTGATCGAACAGTGCCTAAGAAGAAACAAACAGTTAAAATATCGTTTAATATTGTATATTTGAGTCAAAATGGCAAACTTCGATGCCTCTTATTATTACAGTCAATGGTTTTATATTTAAAATCTGTACATAATCTACTACTAGGCTATTTATTAATGGGTATCACCGTTTGATAATGTGAATGATATAAGATTCCCAAGACAACGCACACAACTCTTGCTTTATTTTTTTGAGTCGAGCCAAAGCTGCAGATTATTGAGACAGAAGTACTGACTGAAATCAAAGTCTGCTTATCTTCAAAGAGAATTTTTGCAATCCAGCCAGTTTCTGATCAGTTGTTTAACTCCACCTGCATGTCTCTCTGTTCGTTTTGATGTATTTGTGACTCGTGAGCTCTCCCCCCCCCCCCCCCTTTATATTCATATTTATGGACCATATTGGAGTTTATTTCAAAAAGACTGACTGGCTGTTATGTTTGAACGAGAACGCTTTCAATCAGGACCAGAGAGCGAAAAACCAACACCCAAAGTAAGAGGAAGAGATTTGTCGTCCAGTGATACGGGCTATGAATCGATGACGCGGTTGCCTTAATCTTTTTTTGCCAGTTGTTTTTTGAGGTTCTTTTGTCGCCGCAAAGTTTTCTAAACTCTGTTTACGAAAAATAATGATGGCGGAAAGAATTGGCTGCCTTTCCATGTCCATTTTTTTAGCAATGGGGTGATGTAATTTGTTATCAGAATTGGAATGCTTGCAGCTAATATGCTCTTGCTTTGTTAGCAACGTCAAATGTTCAAAGGACAGTCGAAAAGAGAGAGACTTCTTGAAATAAGTGTGAATGTTTCTTTTCCTCACGCAGAAGCCAAGGTGCAAAGTCATTTATAACCAAGGTTTAAAAACTGTACCCTTTTACAGTGACGACAATTAGAGCTGTGGGTTAATGAAAAATCACACCCGAGTCGCGTTCGATATTCTATGTAGAAGGTTGTTGCATTTATTTAATTTTTTTGATAGTGGAGAGAAGAGAGAGGAGTTTTCTTAGCAAAGGCCTTTTTGTCCAAACGAATTGAGGGTTTAAGTGGGACTTTACCTTGACTACCAGTGCTGATAGATAATTCTTTTGAACAGTGTGTGAGGACAATTGGCTTTGATTTCTCAGTTGAATGAACAAGCTCTGAAGAGTCTGCTCTCTGCCACGCGTGAAGCCTCTACAAGAGCTTCCTTTAGAGGTTGTAGGGAATTCATCCCACTCTCAGAGAAACCTGCTAGCTATAAAATGGCAGAATATCGAGACCTGGATATGTACATTTTCATTCGTAAAGCAAGGCCCAAGATTTGCTTCAAGTCACTTATCTTCGACGCATTTTTCGCTGTCAAATAACGATGTGGAAAGAATTGCTCCCCTGCATTTTGGTGAGTAGCCTATCGACTCGTTCGGATGCGTTGCTTTTTGATTCAATGAGTAAACTTTTAGAAAGTTTCTGATGATTACTTTTGGTGTTTTATATTGAACCGGAATCTAATGAAAATCGTATCTTTGGCAGGCTCTGGCTTCCTTTGCCCTTGACGTTTCCACTACCCCGCTGCATTGCACTAGGCCCGTGGACATGGCCTCCGCATACAAACTCATCAGGTCCCAGTATGCAGTTGTAACCGCCATCGAGTCTTCACTGGGCACCCAAGAGTCTGACCCTGCTCCATTTCACAATTTCATCACCAGTCCATGCAGCATGGAGCTCAAGCAAACGGAGATCAAATACAACGAAGTGCCACCAAGCCTTACTTATGCTGTTTGTAAAGGCTGCAGCAAGTGGCGCTGTGTTCCTATCAAATACCTTGTGCCTGTATTAGAGAAAAGCAAGGAATGTCACGAAGGAACTGGATTGAAGACATGGAAAATCAGCTATAGGTCAGTCACTGTCGGCTTTCATCGAATGTTTTGAGAATGACCAAGAACGACAGATCAAATGACTGTATTCGCATATATGAACGCAGACATAGCTGTATTGATATTGTTTATATTCTAATTTAATGATTATATTCTAAAGTTAATAGTTTAATAATTTCACTAGCATCATAATCTCTACGCGGATTTGCGGCCATTTTAGAGACAAACTGAACTGTGAAAATAATTCGGGGTATTTTGGATTTATGTTCAAGAAATTATCTTGTCCAAGACTTTCAAGGAACTGTCGTTTCTCGCTTAGAGTACTTGAATGGCCTTGGGCAATTTATAAAGTTCAATTTGAGAATCTTGATATGGCAAATTAGGAGAGTCGTCTCATGACATTATTTCAATTCTTTGTCAACAGACTCTGCCAATTTTCCTTGAAATTTCAAGTCTTCGCCTACTACCCTTACACACACCCCCCTCCCTACCTCCATCTCTCCAATATGGCCGCACGCAAGATTTCTGATGTTACGTGACAAAGCTCTGTAGTAGGTTTTTATTAAGAAAAGGAGAAATAAGTGTCTTACCATCTAGAGGTATTTAAAGAAAAGTATTGTATATAGTATATTTTTCAAAGAATTTGAATGCCAAATTGTTGGGACTATTTTCTTGCCACTAGTATTTTAGACTTGGATGTTGAAGTTCTGAAGTGTCTAGAGTAAGGGCTAAGATTAAATGATGTATGAAAATCCAGGTTTATTTCACCTGCTATCACCTTAAGGCAGTGGTCTCACAATCTGAAATCATGTCTTCCCTGGGTAAATAGCAGTTGCCATTAAATAGCCTAGCTGCCTTTTGTGAAGAGCCCTTTTGATGCTTGATTGGAAAGAGTCTTAAATTGTTGATTGACAGCTTTCCTTGTTTGTTAGCTGCCACTATCGTTTAAGATCGGTGACAAAATTGTTTCTCGTTCGTCCAAAATATTTGCTTTTGAAGGTTTGTGGAGACAAAAATCGTTTAAAACTACTTTTTTCACAAGGCCCTTCTTAAAGTTCCTATATCCTAAAAAATGAATACGGATTGCAAAATATGCTGCCTTGCCTTTTCTGTGATTTGTGAGTCTTTTTAGCTTGCAACCAATTTCACATTGTACTACCATCACATTCATTTCAATCTATTAAAAAGTTGAACAAGCAACCTATGCAACAAACAATTCAGAAAACAAGAAAGCAAAAAACAAACAAGCATTCAAATTCTCTACTTTCACGGAGTTCTATATATTTAGTCGCTTTCGCAGACGTTTGTTATTTCTGTCCATTAAATAAACCGGGTCTGGTCCTCCAAGGCCGACTAGATAAAACATTTCGAATCTGTAGAATTCAAACGTACTGCGTGACATCGCAGTACTCGCTGCTGCTAAACAAGACAACCACATGTAATCAACAAATGTGCATTGCCCAGTAAATGATTTCCCAATGCGTTTAGCAACCATGTGAATGTGGAGCTCGCCACTATCGTAGTCCTTTCCCGCTTCAAAACATCTGAAGTCGGCCGGTATGCATGAGTGGGCCCTTTAGCCGTCACGAAAATGCTCTATTATACAAAGAATTCGAAGTATTGTTTTGCGTTGCAATCTTCTGGCCTCTTTGGCGGCATATCCGCGATGCATTACGTAATGAGTTGCGAACTGCTGTATGTCTCACTACAGCTTTCAAATCCTGAAGCTATGTCGTCATATAATGAGGAGACTGGTGAAAGTTTTTGTACCATCGCTGTTAGTAATGCTGAACTGTTCCTTCTTCGATTAGTTTCTGAAGCATGCAATGTTCAAGAAGCTCACTTGAAGTTCTATGGAAACTTGCATCAGAGGGATCACGTAACTGCGTCTATTAATAGACCATTACATGTTAAGAGGGCCAGTGCTTATATATATGGTGAAATTCACCTTGATTTCATTTACTTTGTGGTTTGCCGACAGGCAGCATCTAATTCTTTAAAGCAAGCGCTGGTTTTCAAAGCTGATGGATTCGCGATCAGGGCTTGTCAAATTGTTGGCTATTTTTCTGGTGAGTTTATTTGTTTATTTTCGCGTCTGATATTTTCACTTACCGACTAGAGCGCGAATACTCCTGGTGAAACACCTTTATGTGTTGGAGAAGAACATGCAAAGTGTACTGACTCAAGGTAGAAAATCAACAATATAAATCGCACTTTTGTTAAAAAATAACTCAAATCAGACTCCACTAATTTGCATATACCTCTGCATATATTTTTCAAAAGTTAGAATATTTTTCTGCTGCTAATACAAATTCCTTCATACTGGGTAAAATGTTCTTCTTGCTGTCAATAGCAAGGATTTTTAACAGTGCTAACAGTCAACTTTGACCTACAAGTGTTCACGGGATGCATTTTCTATTTCGAACTGTATTTTTCTGGGCATGTGATTATGGTTTTCAATTTCCCTTTTCTTCCAGTTTCTGCTGTGGTCAATTACAGTATGTAGAGGTGCTCCTGCTCTCCTGAACAGTCAACCGATCAAAGATGACGTCATGTCCAAGTACTTGCTGGTTAGCAGAAACGTACTTTCTTACAAGTCGAGGCAATCGGTGGTTGAAGCCATTGATACTGTCATCGGTGGTGTTTGTCAATACAGATTCGTAGAAACTGAGAAGGATGCAAGACAAATACCTCAAACATTGCAGTCTGCCGAATGCGTGAAGCTTTCGCATGGCAGATGTGACCGGAGGTGCCGCCCTGTATTCTACATGGTGATGGTCTTGAAAAAACGGAGAGCCACCGTGGCCTCCTTCAAAATACACACGTGGGTCGCAAAAAGGGTCCCTGTCGTCATTGGTTACCGTTTGATATGATCGCTGACTGGGTTTCGAGTGATGTTCCTGCAGAGGCAAAGATAGATCCGAGATTTGCAGGCTGCATGGTGCCTATAAGCTGGTTAGGATGGTGAAAATGCATAAATTATTTCAAAGAAAATAACTATTTAAGTCTTGGGCGGTGGTTAGCGTTCGTATTCAGGACAGAAAGCGCCGCTCTCTTTCATAATGATGCAAAGCATGTAAAGGTTCTTTTAATGAACTGAAAACAATAGCGATGTAAAATATCGCGAAAATTATGTGATATATTAAATCAATTATGCATATGTACATATTCTACAATTTTTATCGTAGATTTTTAAAAATAGTGTTACACTCAACCCCTCTTGTCAGATATGTATTTATTTAAGATGAATTAAAAATGGGTTTTAAAGAGAAAAAGATTTTTTCTGCACGTGTGTTTCTATCATTTATCCTTTGTCCGTACCTGCGTCCACTGTAAAAAAGTAGCAAAAATAGCGGGTCCTGTTATAGCAGTCTCAAGGTTATTGGCTGCTATCAATTAAAGAACACCGAAAAATGCTATTTAAGCATTCTGTTGGGCTTTTACTTGAAATACAGTAGTTTAAAGGGAAATACAGTTACTGCTATGGTCCATTTTTTGGAAAGGGCCCAAACGGAAAAAGCCGTTCAGTTGGGCGAACGACGGTGACTACTGAACCAAGCCGAAACCAGATGCCGCCCTCAGTAGTGTAGACATTCACTTCATTGGCGCCAATAAACGCCTCGGCCGTCAATAGCCAATTTGTTTCCGCATTCTTCGCCTCGTTTGCATGAGCGGTGTTGTTTGTGTTTATCCGTATTGTTTGGCTTTGTTTCGAGATTTCGCCTTCAACCGCGAGTTTTCAGTGCTTCGAAGATGACGTTTTCATGGCTAGATAATGACCTAGCTTCCGCAGATTTTTTCCCCAGTGAATTTGGGAATGGATTATTCATTCTTTAAAAAAACGTCCAATGTAGAGCGCATTGTGCAAATTCCACAGGAATGATAATATAAGAGTACTGCCACGGCTCTCTGAAATAGAAACCCAGTAGTCAAGTTAGCTTACAATGATTAAATGGTATATGTAAGCTTATAATAGTAAATGATAAAACAAACGCAATTGTGCTTCTGCCATTAACCATTGTTGTTGTTATTTTACGTTAGGTGTTAAGGGGACCGGATGCACATCCAACAGCATAAACGAAGTAGAACGGACACTCGGAATCGAAGCTGCAAGGTATATTTCTGTTGCAGCAAATCGTCATTTTCACGACCTAAGATTTTAGCATCGTTCAAACTAAAGGTAATCAGAAGCGGATTCCATAACCGCGACATTGATTTTGCAGGGTGACGATCATGAATGAAATCACATACACAATGAAGAGCCATGGAATGAGCATAGACAGTCGTCACGTCATGCTTCTTGCTGACCTAATGACATACAAGGTTGGCTTTTTCAAATTGTTTAAAGTTTAGACATCAATGTTTGTCACTTTGTTTTTCAAGCCGGTTTGGAAGTTGTCATTCACCGTATTTGCAAATTGTAGCCACTTTTCATTATTTGTCACAACCACAGTGTTTACAAATGTCCTTAGCCTTTATCAGAATGGAGCAGTATCTGTCAAAGATCCCAGTAGACAAGACTTGTAGTTTTAAAATTTTAAGGCAATCCGCTCTGTTTTTTCTGACCACTTTAATTTAAGAAAAAGAGTCAGTGTTTTCTACTCAGGCTTATTGGTGTTTCTTCAAATTCGAGTATTCTTAGCTTTTTTCTTTTCAAAGACACGAGATTCTGCGTCCAGGCCAATCAAGACTCAACGTTTCTCCTTTTTACAGCTGACTCTAGCATTTTAGTATTGGTTGGATATGGGTTTTGCTAAAACAAGTAATGATTCCTCTATGGTTAGCAGTTTTTTCATATTTTTTCCTACTCCAGGGAGAAGTCCTAGGAATAACGAGATTTGGCTTGGCCAAAATGAAGGAAAGTGTTTTGATGCTTGCATCGGTATGTTTTCAAATTTATCCTTTCTCCTTTTTAATCAATTACTATTATTATTAATTTGATATGTCTTTAAAAGCCACATGTTTCTTCTAAGAGACACCAATAAGGTCGAAAATGTTTTTAATTTAATTCTTTGCGTGCCCACGCAAATTTGATTCACTACGAATTACCTGCGACCTGATCATCACAAGGATCCGCCTTTTTCATAGCTTTGATTGACGCTTTGATAGAAACTCTAATCTATTTTCGCTGCATTGAACGAACGTCGTTGTAATTTTTGACGATGTTGCACTGAATAGCAATACGATTTACGATAGAAGATTGAATGGGAGACCAATTTGGTTAAATCTAGTGCAAAGCATAAGCAAACAGAAACGTTTGATTTTCATAGTCACAAAAGCCTTTAGTCTATTAGCGGTGACTAGAAAATTGACGACTCCACGGCTGGGAGCCAGAGAAAGGTTTTGCCTGTTAATTTCATATTTGATGGAGTCTTATTATTAGTTTTATTCTAAATAATGAAAGTGATTTTAAAAAATTTTGGTTTAAGTTGGTAATGAGGAGTATTTGAATTATAAAAGTTGCAGGCAGAGGAAATCTATAACTTTTTCATTAGAAGAGCCTGTTAATTAGCAGAGAGTCTATTCGGTGAATAAATGTTCGTAGTACTAGACTTCACAACGATAGGAAATAGCAGCAGGGCCGTAAATCTATTTTCTCTCTTTTCATAATATAAAAAATAATCTAAGTATAAAGTAATATTGATTAAATTATCAACAAAAATAAAATTTTTTGTGGTAATTCACTAAAATGCCAAAGGTAACCTCAGGAGTAAAAAATCAACAAATCGAGGGGGCTTATTCGAGGGAGGGGGAGCTTATTGAAAATTTGTAGTTCTAGGGTGGGGGCTTATTCGAGGGGGGGCTTTTTCGAGGGGGGCCAATTCGAGGATTTACGGTATATAAATTGGTATTAGGCTCCAAAACACCAAGCACTTATGCGATAATTTTGGTTCCTCTAGTCCCGGCTATTGTAAAATCCATGGGGAAAGTCGTGACTCTAAGGGCATACGGCTCTGGAGCTTGTCGTAGCGTTAGCACTTTGCTTGTTTTTGTCGAATTAGCTAAGACGTACATTGGTTATGTTTGAAACTTGGTTTCTAGTTTGAAAAGACTGCTGATCATCTCTTTGATGCTGCTTTCCACGGGAAAACAGATTCGATCAATGGTAAGTTGTGTATGTTCCACTTTTCTATATTTTGGCACACGCGTCGCTGGTACCCCTTGATGAACTTTAGTTTTGTTTTGACCACTGATTCTTGTGTGCTATTTATAAGCCATGCAAGATTGTTTTGTTTGTTGAAGTGCAGCCGAAAGTGCATCGTAGACAACTTGTTTTGAAGCCAGCTGACCTGAACTGATAATTTCAATAAGGATAATCATTTGACAGGAATTGCCAGTGTCATTATCATAACTAATGAAATCCTAAATCCCTTCTAAGGGAACCGAAACTAAAGGGCGTTCTCTATCCACTATGGGCTTGTGATATATCAAACAGTTGGGTATTTGGTCCTTTGTTATTAGTTTGTTGCGTGCATGCTTCCATTGCATTTTAGGAGTGAGTGAATGCATAATCATGGGCATACCAATGAATCTGGGGACAGGCATGTTCAAGTTGCTCCACAAGTATCCTTGCCATGCAGTTTATGTCACCTCGGCTCTTGCAAAGGCCGCATTTTGCTTATTTTTAAAGGCAATTGCATGTACTCGCATTCAAATATTTCCTCTTCGCGTGAATGCACAGTACCAGCAATAGGTCTTTGTTTGTAGTTGGAACTGAATGTTTGGCGAAACCTTTGATTCCTTCTCCTCAGGGTTCCACAGAAATTTGCCTGTTCAGCAATATTAGGTTGGCAAGATGATGGTAAATAAACATGTACCAACGCTTTAGACATTCTAATATCAAGCTCAATTTGTCCTTCAGGGTGCCTGGGCATAGCTTTCTTCGCCTAATTAGTTAGGGGAAGTAATTCAGTGTCGACAATGATAGGACAATCCACTGAAACGGGTCAAGCTACGCGATGCCCCAATGGCGCAGCAGACAGATCATGGCTTTTAAAATGCGCCTTATTTCCATCATCTCTGTCAGAAAATGGAACTTACCCCTTCTCTAGCAAATTAATAAAATACGCGCGGATTGGCTAAGTTCTGCGTAGAGCCGTATCTCAACTTTCCATTTGATGCGGAGAATTTTTAACTGCGTCAACTTGCCTGATATGCTTACATGAAATGATGTACAATCTCTAACGAAGTCATGGAATAGTTTCTCTGATTTACGCGTTGCTATAATTGCAATACCTCTTCGCCCCACAAGTAGTTTTGTAAAGCGAAAAAGTGAACAATACTACAGACAGAAGTGGCAAATTTTCACACAGAGTCCAAAAAAAGTTATAACCTTCTTCTGTTTGCAATCTTTATAATTCAAACCTTCTTCATTACCATCCCAAAAAATATTTTTTTATTTCAAAACTACCAAAACTCCATCAAATATGACATGTATAGGCAAAACCTTCCTCCGGCTCCCAGCCGTAGACCGTCAACTTTTCTGGACTCTGTAATTTCACATAGCTATAGGTTTCACCTGATCATCCAACACTCTAATGTGGGGGCAAGGGGTATGCTTCAACTTCTTCTGGCAAAGATTTTACAAATGCCGAAAGTTTTGAAGGCCATTTGCCAGTAGTGCCTTAAGAGACATGAGATTATGGTCCGATTAATCAACGACCTTTGCTACATGTAAATGGCACTCTTATTTCATCACTCATTTATTTATTGTCCCTTTTTTCTTTTTTACTTCTCTTTTTTTCTTTATTTTTCTCTTTTTTTTATCTTTTATTTTCGTCCACTTTCTTTCATATTACTATGTTTTTTGCTTACTGTTTTTTCACAACTTTTTACGCGTTCGATAAAGTTCCTCATAGTTGATTTCAACCTTATAACGTGCCCATTAAATAATGTTGAGTAAAAGTGTCATCTCAAGTTAATCTTCGTGACAATGAACCAAACAAGTTTGCATTTTCCTTGACATTCATGACAGACCAGCTGTGAAAGCGGAGCCGAAGTTGAGGCCGCTTATGTTCGATCTTCCAGAGTTTCATCTCAAGGATGGATTGTAAAGTTAGCTTCAACGTGGAAAGAACGGACTATAACAAGAAACGGTTAAATAACCGAATGGAGCAATTCCAGATGCCTTGGGCTCTTCATCAATGGCAAATTGTTGTATGTTTATATATATATATATATTGGCAAGTTGATCTATATATATATTGTGAAGATTGCTAGGAAAAGGTGCTTTGTTATTATATATATTTTTATTTTAAATTTACACTCCTTTTCTCCTCGATTAGCCAAACATGATCAGAAAAAGCAGTAGGAGGGAGGGTGAGGGTACTTCGTAGAATTGAAACTGGTTTGGCCCCTTTTTGAAAAACTTATTTTGAATATTTCTCTTGAAGAGAAAAGAAGCCGCCAGGCACTGCCTTATTACCAGTTAAAACCTTTGTTGCAATGATTATGAAAAGAATAGCTTGACGATGTGCTTCCCGGAAGTACAATTCCCTCAGTCAAATCAACATCGTTAAGATGGAAATCTGAACCAATGGTATGAATTGGACGTAAAAATATATCCATCAAAAATGCCTCTTTTTCCAAGGCTATAGCCTTAGTGTTTTGTCGCGCTTTGGCCACATGCCTTTATTTGCTGAAATGCACATAACTGGACTATTTCGACCCTAGTAATGGACCCAACCAACGTAAGGGTTCACTTGCATCATACTCTAGCAGTCTGGGATGAATTGGAAGTGAAAAAATTTCATTCAAAAATGCCTCTTTTTCCAAGGCTATAGCCTTAGTGTTTTGTCGCGCTTTGGCCACATGCCTTTATTTGCTGAAATGCACATAACTGGACTATTTCAACCTTAGTAATGGACCCAACCAACGTAAGGGGTCACTTGCATCATACTCTAGCAGTCTGGGCTGAATTGGAAGTAAAAAATTTCCATCAAAAATGCCTCTTTTTCCAAGGCTATAGCCTTAGTGTTTTGTCGCGCTTTGGCCACTTGCCTTTATTTGCTGAAATGCACATAACTGAACTATTACAACCCTATAAGTGGACCCAACCAACGTAAGGGGTCACTTGCATCATACTCTAGCAGTCTGGGTTGAATTGGAAGTAAAAAAATTTCCATCAAAAATGCCTCTTTTTCCAAGGCTATAGCCTTAGTGTTTTGTCGCGCTTTGGCCACATGCCTTTATTTGCTGAAATGCACATAACTGGACTATTTCACCTAGTAATGGACCCAACCAACGTAAGGGGTCACTTGCATCATACTCTAGCAGTCTGGGTGAATTGGAAGTAAAAAATTTCCATCAAAAATGCCTCTTTTTCCAAGGCTATAGCCTTAGTGTTTTGTCGCGCTTTGGCCACATGCCTTTATTTGCTGAAATGCACATAACTGGACTATTTCAACCCTAGTAATGGACCCAACCAACGTAAGGGGTCACTTCTATCATACTCTAGCAGTCTGGGATGAATTGGAAGTGAAAAAATTTCCATCAAAAATGCCTCTTTTTCCAAGGCTATAGCCTTAGTGTTTTGTCGCGCTTTGGCCACATGCCTTTATTTGCTGAAATGCACATAACTGGACTATTTCGACCCTAGTAATGCACCCAAGCAACGTAAGGGGTCACTTGCATCATACTCTAGCAGTCTGGGATGAATTGGAAGTGAAAAAATTTCCATCAAAAATGCCTCTTTTTCCAAGGCTATAGCCTTAGTGTTTTGTCGCGCTTTGGCCACATGCCTTTATTTGCTGAAATGCACATAACTGGACTATTTCAACCCTAGTAATGGACCCAACCAACGTAAGGGGTCACTTCTATCATACTCTAGCAGTCTGGGATGAATTGGAAGTGAAAAAATTTCCATCAAAAATGCCTCTTTTTCCAAGGCTATAGCCTTATGTTTTGTCGCGCTTTGGCCACATGCCTTTATTTGCTGAAATGCACATAACTGGACTATTTCAACCCTAGTAATGGACCCAACAACGTAAGGGGTCACTTGCATCATACTCTAGCAGTCTGGGATGAATTGGAAGAAAAAATTTCCATCAAAAATGCCTCTTTTTCCAAGGCTATAGCCTTAGTGTTTTGTCGCGCTTTGGCCACATGCCTTTATTTGCTGAAATGCACATAACTGGACTATTTCAACCCTAGTAATGGACCCAACCAACGTAAGGGGTCACTTGCATCATACTCTAGCAGTCTGGGATGAATTGGAAGTGAAAAAATTTCCATCAAAAATGCCTCTTTTTCCAAGGCTATAGCCTTAGTGTTTTGTCGCGCTTTGGCCACATGCCTTTATTTGCTGAAATGCACATAACTGGACTATTTCACCCTAGTAATGGACCCAACCAACGTAAGGGGTCACTTCATCATACTCTAGCAGTCTGGGATGAATTGGAAGTGAAAAAATTTCCATCAAAAATGCCTCTTTTTCCAAGGCTATAGCCTTAGTGTTTTGTCGCGCTTTGGCCACATGCCTTTATTTGCTGAAATGCACATAACTGGACTATTTCGACCCTAGTAATGGACCCAACCAACGTAAGGGGTCACTTGCATCATACTCTAGCAGTCTGGGATGAATTGGAAGTAAAAAATTTCCATCAAAAATGCCTCTTTTTCCAAGGCTATAGCCTTAGTGTTTTGTCGCGCTTTGGCCACATGCCTTTATTTGCTGAAATGCACATAACTGGACTATTTCAACCCTAGTAATACCCAACCAACGTAAGGGGTCACTTCATCATACTCTAGCAGTCTGGGATGAATTGGAAGTGAAAAAATTTCCATCAAAAATGCCTCTTTTTCCAAGGCTATAGCCTTAGTGTTTTGTCGCGCTTTGGCCACATGCCTTTATTTGCTGAAATGCACATAACTGGACTATTTCAACCCTAGTAATGGACCCAACCAACGTAAGGGGTCACTTGCATCATACTCTAGCAGTCTGGGATGAATTGGAAGTGAAAAAATTTCCATCAAAAATGCCTCTTTTTCAAGGCTATAGCCTTAGTGTTTTGTCGCGCTTTGGCCACATGCCTTTATTTGCTGAAATGCACATAACTGACTATTTCAACCCTAGTAATGGACCCAACCAACGTAAGGGGTCACTTGCATCATACTCTAGCAGTCTGGGATGAATTGGAAGTGAAAAAATTTCCATCAAAAATGCCTCTTTTTCCAAGGCTATAGCCTTAGTGTTTTGTCGCGCTTTGGCCACATGCCTTTATTTGCTGAAATGCACATAACTGAACTATTTACCCTAGTAATGGACCCAACCAACGTAAGGGGTCACTTGCATCATACTCTAGCAGTCTGGGATGAATTGGAAGTGAAAAAATTTCCATCAAAAATGCCTCTTTTTCCAAGGCTATAGCCTTAGTGTTTTGTCGCGCTTTGGCCACATGCCTTTATTGCTGAAATGCACATAACTGGACTATTTCAACCCTAGTAATGGACCCAACCAACGTAAGGGGTCACTTGCTATACTCTAGCAGTCTGGGATGAATTGGAAGTGAAAAAATTTCCATCAAAAATGCCTCTTTTTCCAAGGCTATAGCCTTAGTGTTTTGTCGCGCTTTGGCCACATGCCTTTATTTGCTGAAATGCACATAACTGGACTATTTCAACCCTAGTAATGGACCCAACCAACGTAAGGGGTCACTTGCATCATACTCTAGCAGTCTGGGATGAATTGGAAGTGAAAAAATTTCCATCAAAAATGCCTCTTTTTCCAAGGCTATAGCCTTAGTGTTTTGTCGCGCTTTGGCCACATGCCTTTATTTGCTGAAATGCACATAACTGGACTATTTCAACCCTAGTAATGGACCCAACCAACGTAAGGGGTCACTTCATCATACTCTAGCAGTCTGGGATGAATTGGAAGTGAAAAAATTTCCATCAAAAATGCCTCTTTTTCCAAGGCTATAGCCTTAGTGTTTTGTCGCGCTTTGGCCACATGCCTTTATTTGCTGAAATGCACATAACTGGACTATTTCAATAGTAATGGACCCAACCAACGTAAGGGGTCACTTCTATCATACTCTAGCAGTCTGGGATGAATTGGAAGTGAAAAAATTTCCATCAAAAATGCCTCTTTTTCCAAGGCTATAGCCTTAGTGTTTTGTCGCGCTTTGGCCACATGCCTTATTTTGCTGAAATGCACATAACTGGACTATTTCAACCCTAGTAATGGACCCAACCAACGTAAGGGGTCACTTCTATCATACTCTAGCAGTCTGGGATGAATTGGAAGTGAAAAAATTTCCATCAAAAATGCCTCTTTTTCCAAGGCTATAGCCTTTTTTGTCGCGCTTTGGCCACATGCCTTTATTTGCTGAAATGCACATAACTGGACTATTTCAACCCTAGTAATGGACCCAACCAACGTAAGGGGTCACTTCTATCATACTCTAGCAGTCTGGGATGAATTGGAAGTGAAAAATTTCCATCAAAAATGCCTCTTTTTCCAAGGCTATAGCCTTAGTGTTTTGTCGCGCTTTGGCCACATGCCTTTATTTGCTGAAATGCACATAACTGGACTATTTCGACCCTAGTAATGGACCCAACCAACGTAAGGGGTCACTTGCATCATACTCTAGCAGTCTGGATGAATTGGAAGTGAAAAAATTTCCATCAAAAATGCCCTCTTTTTCCAAGGCTATAGCCTTAGTGTTTTGTCGCGCTTTGGCCACATGCCTTTATTTGCTGAAATGCACATAACTGGACTATTTCAACCCTAGTAATGGACCCAACCAACGTAAGGGGTCACTTGCATCATACTCTAGCAGTCTGGGATGAATTGGAAGTGAAAAAATTTCCATCAAAAATGCCTCTTTTTCCAAGGCTATAGCCTTAGTGTTTTGTCGCGCTTTGGCCACATGCCTTTATTTGCTGAAATGCACATAACTGGACTATTTCAACCCTAGTAATGGACCCAACCAACGTAAGGGGTCACTTGCATCATACTCTAGCAGTCTGGGATGAATTGGAAGTGAAAAAATTTCCATCAAAAATGCCTCTTTTTCCAAGGCTATAGCCTTAGTGTTTTGTCGCGCTTTGGCCACATGCCTTTATTTGCTGAAATGCACATAACTGGACTATTTGACCCTAGTAATGGACCCAACCAACGTAAGGGGTCACTTGCATCATACTCTAGCAGTCTGGGATGAATTGGAAGTGAAAAAATTTCCATCAAAAATGCCTCTTTTTCCAAGGCTATAGCCTTAGTGTTTTGTCGCGCTTTGGCCACATGCCTTTATTTGCTGAAATGCACATAACTGGACTATTTCAACCCTAGTAATGGACCCAACCAACGTAAGGGGTCACTTGCATCATACTCTAGCAGTCTGGGATGAATTGGAAGTGAAAAAATTTCCATCAAAAATGCCTCTTTTTCCAAGGCTATAGCCTTAGTGTTTTGTCGCGCTTTGGCCACATGCCTTTATTTGCTGAAATGCACATAACTGGACTATTTCAACCCTAGTAATGGACCCAACCAACGTAAGGGGTCACTTGCATCATACTCTAGCAGTCTGGGATGAATTGGAAGTGAAAAAATTTCCATCAAAAATGCCTCTTTTTCCAAGGCTATAGCCTTAGTGTTTTGTCGCGCTTTGGCCACATGCCTTTATTTGCTGAAATGCACATAACTGGACTATTTGACCCTAGTAATGGACCCAACCAACGTAAGGGGTCACTTGCATCATACTCTAGCAGTCTGGGATGAATTGGAAGTGAAAAAATTTCCATCAAAAATGCCTCTTTTTCCAAGGCTATAGCCTTAGTGTTTTGTCGCGCTTTGGCCACATGCCTTTATTTGCTGAAATGCACATAACTGGACTATTTCAACCCTAGTAATGGACCCAACCAACGTAAGGGGTCACTTGCATCATACTCTAGCAGTCTGGGATGAATTGGAAGTGAAAAAATTTCCATCAAAAATGCCTCTTTTTCCAAGGCTATAGCCTTAGTGTTTTGTCGCGCTTTGGCCACATGCCTTTATTTGCTGAAATGCACATAACTGACTATTTCGACCCTAGTAATGGACCCAACCAACGTAAGGGGTCACTTGCATCATACTCTAGCAGTCTGGGATGAATTGGAAGTGAAAAAATTTCCATCAAAAATGCCTCTTTTTCCAAGGCTATAGCCTTAGTGTTTTGTCGCGCTTTGGCCACATGCCTTTATTTGCTGAAATGCACATAACTGGACTATTTGACCCTAGTAATGGACCCAACCAACGTAAGGGGTCACTTGCATCATACTCTAGCAGTCTGGGATGAATTGGAAGTGAAAAAATTTCCATCAAAAATGCCTCTTTTTCCAAGGCTATAGCCTTAGTGTTTTGTCGCGCTTTGGCCACATGCCTTTATTTGCTGAAATGCACATAACTGGACTATTTCAACCCTAGTAATGGACCCAACCAACGTAAGGGGTCACTTGCATCATACTCTAGCAGTCTGGGATGAATTGGAAGTGAAAAAATTTCCATCAAAAATGCCTCTTTTTCCAAGGCTATAGCCTTAGTGTTTTGTCGCGCTTTGGCCACATGCCTTTATTTGCTGAAATGCACATAACTGGACTATTTGACCCTAGTAATGGACCCAACCAACGTAAGGGGTCACTTGCATCATACTCTAGCAGTCTGGGATGAATTGGAAGTGAAAAAATTTCCATCAAAAATGCCTCTTTTTCCAAGGCTATAGCCTTAGTGTTTTGTCGCGCTTTGGCCACATGCCTTTATTTGCTGAAATGCACATAACTGGACTATTTCAACCCTAGTAATGGACCCAACCAACGTAAGGGGTCACTTGCATCATACTCTAGCAGTCTGGGATGAATTGGAAGTGAAAAAATTTCCATCAAAAATGCCTCTTTTTCCAAGGCTATAGCCTTAGTGTTTTGTCGCGCTTTGGCCACATGCCTTTATTTGCTGAAATGCACATAACTGGACTATTTCAACCCTAGTAATGGACCCAACCAACGTAAGGGGTCACTTGCATCATACTCTAGCAGTCTGGGATGAATTGGAAGTGAAAAAATTTCCATCAAAAATGCCTCTTTTTCCAAGGCTATAGCCTTAGTGTTTTGTCGCGCTTTGGCCACATGCCTTTATTTGCTGAAATGCACATAACTGGACTATTTCAACCCTAGTAATGGACCCAACCAACGTAAGGGGTCACTTGCATCATACTCTAGCAGTCTGGGATGAATTGGAAGTGAAAAAATTTCCATCAAAAATGCCTCTTTTTCCAAGGCTATAGCCTTAGTGTTTTGTCGCGCTTTGGCCACATGCCTTTATTTGCTGAAATGCACATAACTGGACTATTTGACCCTAGTAATGGACCCAACCAACGTAAGGGGTCACTTGCATCATACTCTAGCAGTCTGGGATGAATTGGAAGTGAAAAAATTTCCATCAAAAATGCCTCTTTTTCCAAGGCTATAGCCTTAGTGTTTTGTCGCGCTTTGGCCACATGCCTTTATTTGCTGAAATGCACATAACTGACTATTTCAACCCTAGTAATGGACCCAACCAACGTAAGGGGTCACTTGCATCATACTCTAGCAGTCTGGGATGAATTGGAAGTGAAAAAATTTCCATCAAAAATGCCTCTTTTTCCAAGGCTATAGCCTTAGTGTTTTGTCGCGCTTTGGCCACATGCCTTTATTTGCTGAAATGCACATAACTGGACTATTTCAACCCTAGTAATGGACCCAACCAACGTAAGGGGTCACTTGCATCATACTCTAGCAGTCTGGGATGAATTGGAAGTGAAAAAATTTCCATCAAAAATGCCTCTTTTTCCAAGGCTATAGCCTTAGTGTTTTGTCGCGCTTTGGCCACATGCCTTTATTTGCTGAAATGCACATAACTGGACTATTTCAACCCTAGTAATGGACCCAACCAACGTAAGGGGTCACTTGCATCATACTCTAGCAGTCTGGGATGAATTGGAAGTGAAAAAATTTCCATCAAAAATGCCTCTTTTTCCAAGGCTATAGCCTTAGTGTTTTGTCGCGCTTTGGCCACATGCCTTTATTTGCTGAAATGCACATAACTGGACTTTTGACCCTAGTAATGGACCCAACCAACGTAAGGGGTCACTTGCATCATACTCTAGCAGTCTGGGATGAATTGGAAGTGAAAAAATTTCCATCAAAAATGCCTCTTTTTCCAAGGCTATAGCCTTAGTGTTTTGTCGCGCTTTGGCCACATGCCTTTATTTGCTGAAATGCACATAACTGACTATTTCAACCCTAGTAATGGACCCAACCAACGTAAGGGGTCACTTGCATCATACTCTAGCAGTCTGGGATGAATTGGAAGTGAAAAAATTTCCATCAAAAATGCCTCTTTTTCCAAGGCTATAGCCTTAGTGTTTTGTCGCGCTTTGGCCACATGCCTTTATTTGCTGAAATGCACATAACTGACTATTTCAACCCTAGTAATGGACCCAACCAACGTAAGGGGTCACTTGCATCATACTCTAGCAGTCTGGGATGAATTGGAAGTGAAAAAATTTCCATCAAAAATGCCTCTTTTTCCAAGGCTATAGCCTTAGTGTTTTGTCGCGCTTTGGCCACATGCCTTTATTTGCTGAAATGCACATAACTGGACTATTTCAACCCTAGTAATGGACCCAACCAACGTAAGGGGTCACTTGCATCATACTCTAGCAGTCTGGGATGAATTGGAAGTGAAAAAATTTCCATCAAAAATGCCTCTTTTTCCAAGGCTATAGCCTTAGTGTTTTGTCGCGCTTTGGCCACATGCCTTTATTTGCTGAAATGCACATAACTGGACTATTTCAACCCTAGTAATGGACCCAACCAACGTAAGGGGTCACTTGCATCATACTCTAGCAGTCTGGGATGAATTGGAAGTGAAAAAATTTCCATCAAAAATGCCTCTTTTTCCAAGGCTATAGCCTTAGTGTTTTGTCGCGCTTTGGCCACATGCCTTTATTTGCTGAAATGCACATAACTGACTATTTCAACCCTAGTAATGGACCCAACCAACGTAAGGGGTCACTTGCATCATACTCTAGCAGTCTGGGATGAATTGGAAGTGAAAAAATTTCCATCAAAAATGCCTCTTTTTCCAAGGCTATAGCCTTAGTGTTTTGTCGCGCTTTGGCCACATGCCTTTATTTGCTGAAATGCACATAACTGAACTATTTGACCCTAGTAATGGACCCAACCAACGTAAGGGGTCACTTGCATCATACTCTAGCAGTCTGGGATGAATTGGAAGTGAAAAAATTTCCATCAAAAATGCCTCTTTTTCCAAGGCTATAGCCTTAGTGTTTTGTCGCGCTTTGGCCACATGCCTTTATTTGCTGAAATGCACATAACTGACTATTTCAACCCTAGTAATGGACCCAACCAACGTAAGGGGTCACTTGCATCATACTCTAGCAGTCTGGGATGAATTGGAAGTGAAAAAATTTCCATCAAAAATGCCTCTTTTTCCAAGGCTATAGCCTTAGTGTTTTGTCGCGCTTTGGCCACATGCCTTTATTTGCTGAAATGCACATAACTGGACTATTTGACCCTAGTAATGGACCCAACCAACGTAAGGGGTCACTTGCATCATACTCTAGCAGTCTGGGATGAATTGGAAGTGAAAAAATTTCCATCAAAAATGCCTCTTTTTCCAAGGCTATAGCCTTAGTGTTTTGTCGCGCTTTGGCCACATGCCTTTATTTGCTGAAATGCACATAACTGGACTATTTCAACCCTAGTAATGGACCCAACCAACGTAAGGGGTCACTTGCATCATACTCTAGCAGTCTGGGATGAATTGGAAGTGAAAAAATTTCCATCAAAAATGCCTCTTTTTCCAAGGCTATAGCCTTAGTGTTTTGTCGCGCTTTGGCCACATGCCTTTATTTGCTGAAATGCACATAACTGACTATTTGACCCTAGTAATGGACCCAACCAACGTAAGGGGTCACTTGCATCATACTCTAGCAGTCTGGGATGAATTGGAAGTGAAAAAATTTCCATCAAAAATGCTCTTTTTCCAAGGCTATAGCCTTAGTGTTTTGTCGCGCTTTGGCCACATGCCTTTATTTGCTGAAATGCACATAACTGACTATTTGACCCTAGTAATGGACCCAACCAACGTAAGGGGTCACTTGCATCATACTCTAGCAGTCTGGGATGAATTGGAAGTAAAAAATTTCCATCAAAAATGCCTCTTTTTCCAAGGCTATAGCCTTAGTGTTTTGTCGCGCTTTGGCCACATGCCTTTATTTGCTGAAATGCACATAACTGGACTATTTCAACCCTAGTAATGGACCCAACCAACGTAAGGGGTCACTTGCATCATACTCTAGCAGTCTGGGATGAATTGGAAGTGAAAAAATTTCCATCAAAAATGCCTCTTTTTCCAAGGCTATAGCCTTAGTGTTTTGTCGCGCTTTGGCCACATGCCTTTATTTGCTGAAATGCACATAACTGACTATTTCAACCCTAGTAATGGACCCAACCAACGTAAGGGGTCACTTGCATCATACTCTAGCAGTCTGGGATGAATTGGAAGTGAAAAAATTTCCATCAAAAATGCCTCTTTTTCCAAGGCTATAGCCTTAGTGTTTTGTCGCGCTTTGGCCACATGCCTTTATTTGCTGAAATGCACATAACTGACTATTTCAACCCTAGTAATGGACCCAACCAACGTAAGGGGTCACTTGCATCATACTCTAGCAGTCTGGGATGAATTGGAAGTGAAAAAATTTCATTCAAAAATGCCTCTTTTTCCAAGGCCTTAGTGTTTTGTCGCGCTTTGGTCACATGCCTTTATTTGCTGAAATGCACATAACTGGACTATTTCAACCCTAGTAATGGACCCAACCAACGTAAGGGGTCACTTGCATCATACTCTAGCAGTCTGGGATGAATTGGAAGTGAAAAAATTTCCATCAAAAATGCCTCTTTTTCCAAGGCTATAGCCTTAGTGTTTTGTCGCGCTTTGGCCACATGCCTTTATTTGCTGAAATGCACATAACTGGACTATTTCAACCCTAGTAATGGACCCAACCAACGTAAGGGGTCACTTGCATCATACTCTAGCAGTCTGGGATGAATTGAAGTGAAAAAATTTCCATCAAAAATGCCTCTTTTTCCAAGGCTATAGCCTTAGTGTTTTGTCGCGCTTTGGCCACATGCCTTTATTTGCTGAAATGCACATAACTGGACTATTTCAACCCTAGTAATGGACCCAACCAACGTAAGGGTCACTTGCATCATCTAGCAGTCTGGGGATGAATTGAAGTGAAAAAATTTCCATCAAAAATGCCTCTTTTTCCAAGGCTATAGCCTTAGTGTTTTGTCGCGCTTTGGCCACATGCCTTTATTTGCTGAAATGCACATAACTGGACTATTTCAACCCTAGTAATGGACCCAACCAACGTAAGGGGTCACTTGCATCATACTCAAGTGGCACTCTATTGTATTTCACTAGCGTGGATTGTATTGTAAGTAAATAATTTTCTATCGAAACAAGCTAGTTTTCCAAAGTTATAGCCTTAGTGTTCTAGCCCAATCCTCCCCAACCATTTTTTTCGTACTTCCTGCAGCTGATTTAAAATACTTTTCATGGAAAGCTAATTTCTTTAAAATTACCATATGTGTTTTATTAACTGCTAAGATTTAGCTCTTATGTTTCATTCCATACTTTTTTATCGTGAAATTTTTCTTTTCTAACTTTTGACTTTTGTCAATCTTTAGAGTAACAAGCGGCCTAATGAAAAGGTTAAGTTTGATTTTTCATAATTTGCTCATAGTTTTCACTGCTCATAGTTGTACTTTTGTGTATAGTAAAAGTTTATATAAGTGATTTAATGATAATTCATGTCCTATGTACGTTTATAGACCCAGAGTATGAAAAAATCCGTAGACAGCAAAATCAAACTGCATTCCATACTCTATCAAGGTAGGCTGCTTCTCGACAAAAACATGTTTCGCCCCAGAGAAAGAAATTTACAGATTACACGTTAAAATTTTTCAGAGGGAGAGAGACAAGACTTTCTTGACAACCAGAGATAAAACCACTTGCGATCATTAACTAATACCTCTAACTTCATAATTTCTATAATTGACATTGTTGCTGGCTCAATACTTTATTCAAATTGCCTGATGATTATTACATGAACGCATCAGGTTGACTGAGAAGGCAGAATGCCTGGATTTAGGTAATCATACCCGCACTTTCTCCTTTTATTGTGCATGTTTATTTTTGAAGCTGCCTCTCTCAATGAGCCAAGAAACCTATAATAAACAAAAGTATAGAAGAGATCTGCCCAGACAGAATATTAAAGAGTCAAAGTGCTTATAAACAAACTGTTTATTTGAAGGTTTTTTTTAATTTAACTTGGTTCCATAAACATTTTACCAATTTGGTTTGCATAAAAGATTCTGTTAGAGATGGAAACATGGAGGGAAGCCAAATAAGTGTTTGCATGCTACACATGAATAACTGCTGATTACATAAGTATCATGGATACGAAAACAGTTCCTCAAAGTAATAAAGGAAGCATTCTTGCAATGAAAATTTTTAAGGGTAACTGGGAGCAAAGAAATGGGTCAACGAATTGCAATCAACTGAGTTATTACTAATAGCTTATTTTACAGCAATGTTTGTGAATGTTTTTTATAGACTACATGATGCTTACAAGAAAGGGGTGCTAGCATCCTCATTTGAAGCTTGCTATGATGGTGCACTAAATGCTATGTACAGTTAGGATAGGGTGCTAAGAAGAGGGCGATAGCAACGTGGAGGGGGGGGGGTTGGTTAACAAAGGATGATAGCAAGAGGACGATAGCAAGAGGGCGATGAAAAGAGGGCGATAAAGAGGGGCGATAGCAAGAGGGCGATAAAGAGGGGCGATAGCAAGAGGGCGATAACAAGAGAGAGACAGTAAGAGCTGTTCACAAAAAGGCTAAAATAAGAGGATGATAGCAGAAGGGCTGAAAGCAAGAGGGCGATAAAAAAGGGCGGTAGCAAGAGGGCGGTAGCAAAAGGGCGATAGCAAGATGGCGATAAAAAGAGGGCGGTAGCAAGAGATGCTGATAGCAAAAGGGCGATAGCGAGACGGTGATAATGAGAGGTAGATAACGAGAGGGAGATAACAAGAGGGACTAGATTGCAGAGAAGGTCCACTGACAGTGCTTACCTGTGCTTAGCTGCAACCGAGATCGGGTCATGTTGAAACTGAGATCTGGTGTCGGCCATTCCGCTCGTCTCTCTTTCGCTAACAAGTTTGTTGACAACTATGATTTCTGCCGTTGTGTGCTTCATTGGTAGACAGTCGATAATGTATGACATGCTCAACGGATCCTTTATTTTGATAGAGTGATAAAGGTCAAAGGACAAATCGATCAAAGGTTATAATCAGGGGTCAGAGGCCATTCGTGTGCACTTAGCAATCACGTTCAAAACATGACTCCGAGACACTGATAAGGCACCCGCTACAGATAATGAGCCATCTTCAAGTGATCCCAGGAGAAGCTTAATCTACTCTTAGGTCACATGTGTTGCGTTGCAAGGAAAGTAAGTTCATGATTCTTTTTACTCAAGCCTTTTGCTGGTAAAAGATGCTGCTGTCTTTTGCTTTTTGTCTTGTCTTGCGCCTAATATATATCGCAAAATGGAGCTCAGTTTTTAAATAGAGCTTTCTTGTGTGACAGTACTTTGAATTCTTTTAAAAATCAGAAGCAAATTTTTCCCTTCTTCGAAACATTGTTGCTTTATGATATCTTTAAGATTTGCTTTCCCCAAATCGAATTATTTCGTATAGTTATGAATATGTTTGCCATATAACATTATGATGCAGTTTGGGTCTCTGTTGCCAAATGTCTGTTGAACTTCCTTGTATGAAAGCCATTGAGTGTTTAAAAAGATTTAACCTGGCCGATACAAGATGGCGATTGTTGCAATAAAGAAGTCATACCTTTGAGTTGGGTGGAGCCCCTCTAAGGGCCATGGGGTAGTTGGGGATGAAGGCGCATTCGTCATAAGTTGGCAGGTTCACGGCCGCGTTCTCCACCGTGCTTAGGAATATGATGGAGGTAAGCGTCTCCACAAGCTGGCTTGTATTACTAAACTTGCCATCACCTGGGACACCCTGCGTTGAAAGAAAACTCGTAAGGTACTCCTATTGGCTGATAGTGGCATAAGATGGATGACAAGGTGGCCAAATAAGGATAAACAGAGGATAAAACATAAATACGAATATTTTATATGCTACATTCAAATGAAAATGAAATATTTTGTAATCCTTGACTTGTAATCCATGTTCCAACTTTTATCAATGCTCCTAACCTCAAGTTGTAACTTTTTACACCACTTCTTGCGATTCAGTTCAGAAAATGCTTATTGTGTGTAAAAAACTATTCGGTTCTGTTCATAGAGATGATTTTTATAGACATAAATGCGTTTACTAGCACGGAACAAACTTTTCTTTGTCATCACCCTATTTGACACCACTAGAAACGGAAGACATAAGCCGTACAATTGAAGCCCCCGGCGAAGCCTATATCTGATGCCATTAGTATATACTGTCACTCCGAAAAAAGCATACTGTTTGAAACAGCAACATTTGTAAACAAAGCATACGACAAAATTTTTCCGTTTAAATCCTTTAATGGCTTTTGTTGTGTCTTAATGCTTTCAACGTCGAAGAAAAATGGATTTCTCACCTTCAGGCTGCAGCCATCTTCACTGACCAATTCTTGGGCCCAATTTTGAATCTCGTAGTCATTTTGCAATTTCTCTTCACTATCTGGAAGTAAACATAAATTCCCGATGAACGTATAACATTTTTCACTTCAGGGAGGTTCTGAGAATTATCATCGGGTTGGTAAGCTTTCCAAAGCTAAACATAAAATATGAATGTGTTAATGCCAGTTTTTAGTCAGACCACCAAACACAACATGTGACATAAACATAATGGTACTAACATAAACATAGTAGAATGGTACAAAATTTGCACAAAATTGTCTAGAAAGCATTTATTGTGCCAAGACGTATCACAATCACATGAGATGAACAACTCGGAACCTCCTGTCGTCTGTATATCAAGCAAACTTTTGTTCTACTTAGAAGATCGCAGTTACTGCATCCAAATGACTAATGAATTGAGCAACCAATAACGCTTTAATTTCTGCTCGAAATCTGCATTAAAACTTTGATGCAAAGAGAAATTATTTCCAACATCTATCAAATGATGTCTTCACCACTAAGCAGATTGCGCTTGAATTTTGTTCAAATTCTAAGTTTAAACTTTGAATTATAATAGAGAACAACATAAAACTTATATTATATTGACAAAATATATTAGAATAATTTAAAAAATAATGGAATTATCTTCTGGTATGTAAAATGAGATTCAGTTGAATAGATGAGGAAATCATATTTGCCAATAGTTATAGAAATAACGTTATAACAGTAACTATATAAATGTTCCAATAGTATAAAAAATATAGTTTCTATAACGTTAAATTTTATAAATATTTTGTTACGAAACACTATTCTATTTAGAAAAAGGAATTACTAAAAAAGCTACGTACCATAGTTTCCGTATACAATGCTTGTTACATATTTTTCCATGACTTCATGTAAAAGCAAGCCATCATCTCTGTAGGGGTAATCTGGGATTGTTTCAGGGTCAGCCACCTTAAATTAAAAAGAGATTTTCAAAAATATAGACTCTTGAAAGCTAGATAGTTTTAAGGTAGCGAGAAGCAATAAAAAGTAATGTCAGAAAAAGCAGGTTAGAATGAGCATCATGACTATAATGTTATATAATATCTATTTGATGAAAAGCAACTTAATGACACACAAAATACTACACGCTTGGAAAAAACACAATTTAACCCTGTACAGTTTAAAACAACATTGTAAAGTAAAATGATATTTCAAGAAAAACAAGAAATGAATAATTCAGATTGCTGTAAACATTATATAGAATACAAGAAAATGCATAAAATGTAACAGATAATTAAAACGTAATAGTGAATAAAATCAAGCCACAATTCAATATGATATAGTATAATTTTATCCTTAACTTACGCCATTTGCTTCAAGAAATTTAGGAAGACAGCCATGAAGATCTAAGCGCCATTCACTCATACTGAAAAACATTTTATGTCACAGAACACACTGCACCAACTATCGTTAACAACTAGTTTCTAAGGAATAAGTCGAGATCTGAGATGCATCTGCAAAGAGAGTCAAAACAAAACAAAAACCATTAATTTCATTTATAATTACTTCAGTCAAAAAGCCTGGATCAAACTTCATTCTCCATGTCCAAGAAATCGAAGGTACAAGAATCAAAAGGGAAGACAAGGCTCTTTCGGAAAATATTTCCTCATTGGATGTTAATGTCATTGAAGCATCAGTTTCCAATTTACACTCGTTTCCATTGACCAGAATGATCCTAGGTCAATTAGAGTTCTAAATTGCAAGCATTTTAAAACAAAACATCATTCTGTAACACCAAGGCTGCACTGCCTTTCTCGTTATTATAAGGACCAAACTAGACATACTATCTCTTAATCAGCTCGTTCATTCCGTTAACTCCGATGTTAGTTACGTAGTCCATCCATCCTCCGGGGGCAGACAAAAAGCTCATCTCAAAACTGAAGTGACAAAATGAAAGATCAGATATGTCTGGCTATTCAAATCTAATAATGGGAAGGATGCTTGTTTTTCAACTATGCAAAACAGATGTAATCTAAGGGTAGGGTATAGTCGCCGATCACAAGTAGTGTGTTATCTCTTGCAAGACTCTTATGACTTGCATTTTCACACAAAAAGAAGCAATCAAAAGAATTATTTACGCCTTGTTTTACTTTCTTTTGTTAGTTCAATTTAAGACTCAGTAACCTTTTACGTAAAATTAACAACTTCAAACGAAGCTATTTGGAAATGATATTTAAATTTGCTAATTGCTCAGGCAGAATTAAAAAAGTAGAATAAAAAAACAAATTTGAAATATGCATAAGATATCTATGGGAATGTTGAAAACTTCAGGCAAATATATATAATGTGCTATTCTCTAGTTAATGCGTCTTGAGCTATTTTCAAAACAGATAGCTCGAGAAGAGACCGGTAAAGGAATTATTTACTTATTGATCGAAAGCACATATCGAAGGTATGGTCCAAGTAGGCGGAAAATGGGATGCGATGGTGACAAATGACGGTGCACTGAAATTGCGACCATTTCAAGGACCATGTGAGTTCCCGCTGAAACCAATGAAGAGCTTGAAGAGCATGACATGTAATATTTCAAAACAGAGACAAAATTCGACCGACAGTTATTCATAGATCACAAAAAGTTGTGAATTAAGACGTGTAATTCTTGATTAATCGAAAAAAGGCGTTGATGACTGACTCTTTTAAGTAGACTTGGCCAAGATATAGCCAAATGAGAATAAATAAAAATCATGACCTGGGTATTAAAAAACCAACATTGTTCCTAAAACTTGCATCCAGTGGTCAGAAAATATTTTATCGGTTACGCCAATTGCTAACATTGTTATCAATCTGGAGCACGTGATTGGCTTATGCACATTTAGATGCAAGGCGAAAACAAACCTTTTCACGACAAAGGTATGACTCGATTTAAAACATGAAGCTTTGCAACACAAAGTAGGAGGCAATGCCTACCGAAAAGCAAACAGGACCGGTGAAATGCCGAATCAGCACAGTTGAACCACATTTTAGCAGCCAACCAGACATGCTCTTGATCGGTCGGAAAGAAGACCTATAAGGCATTAATCCGTCATAAGTTCTTCTACATAAAAACTTTAATAATAATCGTACGAGGTTTTGGTAATTTCATCTAAAAAGGTAAATATAAATAAATTCATTGATGAAAAGTTAGAATGCTCTTGGTCAGCTGGAAAGAGCACCTATAAGGCATTAATCTGTCATAAGTTCTTCTACATAAAAACTGTAATAATCATCTTACGAGGTTTTCGAAATTCGACTTAATAAAGTTAATATTAATAAATTCATTGATGCAAAGTAAAAATGCTTTTGGTCAGTTTGAATGAAAACATTAACGACATAAATCCGTCATAAGTTTCTTCATATAAAACTGATTCGATAATCATGGTTCGCGGTTTATGTATATTGATATAAAAAGGGAAAGAATGGTAAATATATTGACTAACAAAGTAAAAATATCTTACTGGGTTGTTCTCCGTCTTCTCCTGATACAGCTGGATAGCAATTGGCATCAAGTGGTTCTCCGAGTTCAAATAAAATAATGCAATAGGACTTGGTATCTGAAATGAAAATGTTAATGATTATTTAAGAGAATATTATATGTCAAAAGTATGGGAACAGAAACAAATTATTTTGAAAACCTGCTATTTACACTGCAATGACATATGCATACTCCGAATATTTTGCTTGCTTAAAGATCAAGCTTCGAAGGGGTGTAGCACTAAAAATAAAATCTGACTCCAATCTTTTCTACTTTCTACGACATTAATTTGGCACTTTCCTCGCCCGCTCAACCCCAAACTCAACTCTCTCTTCGCGCTGTCTACTCTTTAAACTAGTTCCGGCGATTCCGGATAGCCACCAAACAAAGTCTTGTAAAAAGTGATTTGTAACTTTTCTTTAGATTGTGTCGTCAAATTGGCTTACCTTGTTATTGTTTTGGATGTCGGAAAATCCGTCGAGAATTTTATGATTTACTATAAATATCTTCTTGCTCTCTATCGCTTCACTGAACTTCTTTCCTTCGAGGAACTGTTCCAGCTCGCCACTATCGGCACCAAAACTATTGGAAAACATTAAAAAAAAGTCATTTTGAGAAAAGCTTCAATAAGAAACCTGGCCAAACGTCCTTCAAAAACGCGTCTCTCAGATTGTAAAACATTACACGGTTGAAATATAGAGGGAAAACATTGGCTCCGACGCAGGTTGAGGGGCCAAGGAAGATTTTAACAATCATAACAAAAGATATTTGGAAAAGCTCTATTGTTTTACAACAAAGTGCGGGGGCCATGGCCCCCCGGCCCCCCCCCCCTTTGTCAGAGGCCCTGGAAAGTTTGGCCTTAAAAATTCAATGAGCATGATTCATTTAACCTGTAATTGAAGAATCCATTTATAGGTGCATTCAATATTAAAAGGTTTGAATAAGCCATCAAGACAGAAGACAGGTATACAAAGCGTCTATTTTTCAATATGACCTTAATTCAGCAAAAACAACTTAGAAAAGATAAGCAATTATTCCTTTAGGGTATCAATACAGTAATGAGGAAAGAAGTTTTCAGAACCTTTAACGAAAATAATTAAATATTACTTTCAGCATTCCAAGGTTCTAGTCAGGATTTATCAACCTATCTTGGCTAACATAATTCCACTTTGAGTTACAAATTAACATAACATTCTTCTGATTTCGTTTCTAAGTCATAAAGTGAGGTTGAAATATATTCAACATACTTTTCGGGTAACTCTTTACAAAGTTGAATAGATCTCGGGTTGCATCCAATTATCCTTTGTTCACCAAAGTGAATGTCAGACTTCCATTCATCCATACACTAGACAATTGCAATGTTATTAGAAATGGCATCAGAGATTACACGACTTTAAACGTAAACATTTAATAATCAATGTTCTCTAGAAATATGAGCATTAAATTGATGTGAGGTTTTCATTAATCATTGCATAGAAATATTGAAATGATATCGGTGAAAAAATGCTGATAACACTTGAAACAATCAAAATGATATTGCGAGTATTATCAAATACTCATTATTTAAAGCATTATAAAATGTAATTATTGCTATAGATGCTATCGAAGCCCCATTCAGTCATGCGCTAGCAGATTCAATTCTTTCTTGAAAAAGTAAAAGTTTTTAAAACATTTAGAGCACATAAACAAGATATGCTATGTATGTGTAATTTACTTGTCATATATATCTTCTATACTGTCTGGCTTTGAATTTAGAAGCTTGTTAAAAACAGGTTAAGCGTGTTTGAACACTTACGGATGGACGTGATAATTTTCCCTTTTCTTTGAAAAGACTTTCTAATTCCTCGATTGATTCCCAAGAAATTGGCTCCACCACTAGCTGACGGTTTGTATTGAGGAAGGTTGCTTTCTTGGCTTTTATGTCGAACTGTTAACAAGAAACGCACCGTTATAAACGACGCAAAAACACATGGAAACAAAGCATACCCAAAAGAGCAATACATGCTGAGCTCATGCAGCCACTCCTAGCAAAACAATGGTCCATCCCACAGAAGATCGTTTGGGATGGACCATTTGAAAGCCTTATCAGAGCTGTATGTATTTCCAATTCAAACTCTGGCTCCACATATAATGTAAAGAAACTACTTAAAGAGCAATCCAAAAAGAAACATATTCACCTTGTGAAAATTGCTGTAGATTTCCTCTCTTGGAAGCATTCGTATCTATCACAGAGAATTCACAAATCAGATATCTTGTTCTAGCATATATAAGAATATTTGCGCCTGCGCAACGCAAACTTCCATTGTTAACTTGCATTGTGAACTGTGGCAGCAGAGTAATAATTGTGCTGTCTGTTATTTTCCGAATTACTCACAAATCAAATAAAACCAGTGGCTTCTGCATCTAGTCCAGTTTCCCTTATTGGTGCAAGGCACATCAGCATGATGCGGGAATAGCGATATCAATGTCTCCGAGGCCATGACGTCACAAGTGAAATACAAACAGCAAACAAACCGAGCCAGGCATTAAAGTATAGCTACACTTATATTTGTACTGAGCGTAGAATCGTGGTTAAATTGCATACGTAAAAAGTTCATTGCCCCTACCGGCCTAAGCACAATGCCGGTTAGTGCACAAAGGGATCGTAAGGTGGGATGTTGCCAGAAAATAGAAAAAGTCCAGCCGGTTTTCTATACAAATAGAGGTTTCAGTCTTTTCCAAGTCCAGTGCATGGATTTTCGATATGTCCTGTGTTCGGTCTTTTTGGTACAAGAGTCGAAATTTAAGTTATATGAGACCTATACACAACACATTTCATAAAATGAGGATGTTTAGAATAAAGGTATGACGAGAATTTGACGAACCTGGGCTGGTAAGTCCCTAACCCGGTGGTATCCATAGGCGGCCTGTTTCCGGATCAGCTCGCTCTTGCGCTGCTCCGGGTGCTCGTCGAACTGCGGCAGCGAGCTGTCGAAGGCGCTGATGGCCAGTGGTTTGTTAGGCCGCATCCACCGGTTGACCGGAAAGACAGCCACCTTGCCGTTGGCATCGTCGTGGGTGTGCCGGACGGTCACCTTGTCCACGTACCAGTCCACGTCGCCCTGCTCTTCGTGCTGTTGCAGGACGATGCTCTTTATATTTCCGAACCCGGACAGTCGCGACACGTTGAACTCGTCGGTGCGGCCCTTCTTGAACACAGTTACACAGCAACCGTTCAGGTGCACTTCTCTCGACTTCTCGCCTTCTTCGTTGACAAAAGTAACGTACACTGCGTTGTGCAAGCCAGCCCCTTTCGTGTCACCCGTCTTAATGCCGACTATAAAGTCCGGAACATCGAAACACTCGAGACAAGAGGATTTTCCTTGACCCATCTTAAATTGCAACACAAAAATGTTAAAAACTGTTTAAGTTTAGAAATCTAAACAAACTAATTACCCTGCAAATCTTCTAAGATGCTGTAATTGGTGCACGTTCGAATGAACTAAGTTATTAAACCGTAAAGATTCGTTCCAAGACTTTTTGTGATGATCCTCAGACTTAGATGCTCGTGAACTGTTCAGATTCTGCAGTTGAAAATTCTGTCCAAAGTGTTCTCTGCATCGTTAAGCTCCTTCTGGATTTAAGTCTGTAGTTTGCAAATCTCCTGATTACGATGCCGTCTTGAAACTCTTCTCCCATGGCAATTTCTACTTCTTCAAGGGCTACAACATCCTTCTTGCCTCTCTGAGCCTGACACTGAACACGAATTGGCAGTAGCGTCTATACAGAGCCACAGGCTGCCTGACTTGCGCGGGAAACTCAATTCGGGCATTAATTATGCAAATCTATTCAATCACAGATCAAGTGGGAAGCGAGCAAGCTTGTGCTACCTCATGCAAAATTATTCTACGAACATGACATTAGGCAGGTGGAATTAATATTAATTTATGAGGAAGCTACTGCAAGGGAAATAGCTTACTGTTAGCATGCAAGGAAATAGCTTACAAAACAACCTTGGCCTAAGTCTCAAAATTTGAATCTATTTACAATAATATGAGCTTTTTAGAATCATTTTTAAAAAAGAAGTGACTGGTAAAAGCAATCTAAAAAGTTGCAGAAATAAAATCTTTGGAGATATTTCACGTTAGACGGGGTTAAAAAGAATTGCAGTGAGGCTTTGGAGGCTTTACGAAAAACATTATCACATTCTAAAGGGATGAAAACCTAAGTAAGTTTACGCTTAATTGTGAACAAAGAAGCTAGGATGGAGATGTTACTAGCCCAAGTATATACACTTTCACTATCACTCCTTTAATTGAATCTCAAGTTAGTTGACATAGAGAGACACATTAGAGGACACTGTTAGCAGCTTGCTGCAACCAATGAGGGCTTGCAAATCACAATATGGTTTAAATTAGTAAAGCAACTTGTCGACCTAAAAAAAAAATGCACCAGGCAAACACGTCATTCTATCATGACGGCTTCTATAAGCTAGGTTTTGGTGAAAAATTAAGGCAGGTTGCGATGGTATTGACTTTAGAAGCCATCGTATCGCAGCGTTTATTCACGGTATATTGTCAAACGTACATACATGGCATTGATTGAGAATTCACGGGCGTTTCTTCCACGGGCCTATTTGATATAGTCTCGGATTTAAGATTTTTAATTTACACTCGGTACTATGAATGCGCGCTGAAAAGCAATTCTCGGTTCGCATACACCGATAAGAGCGCGACCTGCTTATAAAATGAGGCATGAAAAATTAAAAGAACGATGATTGTTGATTAACTGCTTCCTCGAGGTAGATTCAGCTGCTTCGGCCAAAGTTTTGTTGGGCCTAAGTGCGTAGGGGATGGGGGTTTAGGGAAGCAAAAGTGCTGAACATTTTCTCTTATAAAAAGCTACGTGTGCAATCTTGTTGCATCATCTCATGACCTTGCTAAGGGTAATCCACTTGTGCAATGCCCCACTTTTCACAGCACACTGGGTAACGGTGCAACGCGAAAGGGAGAGACTATTGCAGCCTCATGTATCCATATTCATGGATCAAGCAGCCAATGGCAACGACTTGAAGAAGAAAGCGGCTTGCCTATCATGACTACGTCCCTAGCTTTTGAGTAAAACTCAAAAATGAACATACGTCCTTAAGTGCCAACTTCTGATTACGCGCAATTATTTCGCATGCATAAAATACTTGTTCATAAGACACTCCTCACATTATGAAAACAACGGAAAATGCCAAAAATAAATAGCCGGTTGCAGATTCAAACTTGTGAGAACGATCACATGATTGGCTGTCTACTGACCAATCAGCGTCCACTTACACAGCATTTAAAAGGATCTGATGTATTGTGTTATTTTGAAGTTTTGTGGTATGAAACATTCATTCAAATGATTATATCAAGGGATTCTTCAATGGAGGGGTCATACAGCTATAAATGGTGCCTATAGATTTCCAAATAGTTCTTGAATATTCAAAGTCAGTAATTTCATGAGAGCCTCGATGTCGATGCTTCGGTAAACGCAATCAAAAGGGGAAGAAGCTTGGGCAGTAAAAATCACGTGAGAGAAAGATCTCGAAATTTCCCTGAAATTCTATTCAAGCATCATCAAAGTTATAAATGAATAAAATACACACCATTTATCCAAAACTAAATGAAAGGTTAAATTAGCTTACAATCCTTGCTCTAGGTATTTACAAAAGGATAAATTTCTGTAGTTTTAAATAAATAGTCCTTCTAGGGAATATTTGTAGTGATTGTCATCGTTTTGAATTCGACCTGCAAGAAATGATCAGCTATATACTTGACAAAGACATTAAGTCGGCTTCTGCTATGCAAAAAACACTTCACCAGTATAATAAAAGACAGAGAATTGATTGCGGATGCTCAAATCGGGCAGGTTTCAGAGAGTCAATCGCCAATGACGTCATGAGGACGCGGAATACGGCTACGTGCAGCTGCGCAGCACCACGAGATGCTCCGCGATTCATCAGTATTGGTTGCATTACGTCACATAAGCTACGTCACTCTACCTGTCGCTACGGTGCATGCAGATCACACTGTGTTGCTCCGAATGGCATTAAGACTTCTTTAACTTTGCAGTGAACACAACGCAAAGAACGTAGCTTGACCATGAAAAAGCGTCATTATATTTTCTTCACCTTTTGGGATTGAAAAATAAAATTGGCTAAAATGGTATCTTGCACATACCTTTCTTGATACGAATTGTCTTGACGACCGCCTGACTTTCGACTGCCATTTGTTTGGTTTTTGCGACCACTTCTTGACCCTTGGATGAAAATTAACACCTCCTAAATCAGATGCTGATAAAAACAATGTCCCGGAATAAGGCACAGAGCCTCAAACATCCCAGGAAAAGACAGCTTTAGAGGAACATTTCTATGATATAATATCAGAGCGACATCCCTAGAAAAAAGGCACTCTTCAGGCTAAATGTGAAGTATTTGAAGGCGAACTACAAATGAAAATGTCTAAAATGATAAAAATTAATGTGCAAAATTACAAGCCTTCTATTCTTATGGATCGTCTTTAAGCAATGAATGAATAGTTTAAATTGCCCAGTTACCTTTGCTGTTATCATATGTATCATTACCAAGATACGGTGGCGGAGTAGTGTTTTGCAAACGATCGAGACTGTAAATTCGTTGCCCAAGCTGATAGGCATAATCCGGGTTGTTGCCACTAAGCTGGACCTGAGTGACCTGTGAAAAAAGGAGAAAAGGATGCAAAACGAAAAGGAAAGTGCATCGAAGGAAAAACAGCAATGTATGTCAACAAGCACTCGTCTTCAAGACACCTAAAAGTTACTTTCATATGAATAAAGCTAAATCGTATTAAGAAGAAACTCGTATTACTTTTAAACAATTTCATCATTCAATTGGATATGTTCGTTGCTTGGCAGGCCTCGGCCATAACCCTAACCCTAACCCTAACCCTAACCCTAACGCTAACCCTAACCCTAACCCTAGCCCAGCCAGTAAACCGTCTGAGGGTCGTTTGTTTCAATTTGACTGGGAGACACCACTTTCCTGCACTGACCAAACTATCGTTGTTCGCCACAATTATTGTTTAAGAAAAGAGGTTCCACGGCCTCTCAAACTGGCCAACATATAGAC
The DNA here is from genome assembly GCA_003864495.1 of Nemopilema nomurai. Classification (NCBI taxonomy): domain Eukaryota; kingdom Metazoa; phylum Cnidaria; class Scyphozoa; order Rhizostomeae; family Rhizostomatidae; genus Nemopilema; species Nemopilema nomurai. The sequence continues at coordinate 2,487,195 of ML133443.1, forward strand.
TAACTAAATCTTCATGACAATAAGTGCTAATCTTTTAAAACTACAGTTGAAGGTACTGAGGTCCCTAGGTCACAAATCCATAATTGGAATCAAATACAAGGTTCCTTAGGTAAGGAAGCTGAACATCAGAATTGAAGACAAGGTCCCTAGATGAAGAGGCTGAATTTAGAACCGAGCAGTGACAGAATATCGCAACTTAATGTAGAAAACTGTTAACCGACAGAATGGCAAAGCAAGATTAACTGCTTAATGTCTTACCTTCAAGGGAACTTGTGCGGTTGATTTAGTGGAAGCTACATTTATTCCAGGCAAAGATATGTTGGCGGCACCAGCCAATGTCTGCAGTAGTTGCACACCACCCTAACGCGAAGGCCACAGTGTGACGTAATAAGTGAATAAGAAGTGCCAAGATCTGGCCACACCAAGATTTCACATGAAATAGGCAAAATGATTAAATTGCAAAGGAGTCCTTTCAGAGAGGAACGAATTCTTCCAGAGCCGAACTACATTCTTCATTGGGAACGCAACTAATAACTTGGATGCTAATAGCAGGATGCTCGCAATACGCAATTGAGGAACTTGTTACGCTGTAACCTTAACGCAAACAATGAATCTAGATTATTGAACGAAATGCCACCCACCGAGAGTAACACGTATTCAGAACGAAATCCCCAACGTTAATCGAAATGAGAGCCTGAGTCTTCAAGAACAGGACTTGGAGATACTCGACTGTACCAAAAATACATATATATGAACCAACGTTATTTTGAGCAAAAAAGAAATCTAAAGAGAAATCGAAAGAATTCAACCTTCAGGCCAGAAGACACTGGGTGCAATTTCTTGGAGAGCACAAATCTTACAGGAATGAACATTGCGAAAGCTGGTGATAACAACTAGTATGGGGGTACCTGTTGCTCCAAGAAGTAGAGTTCGGCTTTCGTTCGCTCTTCGTTCGTAACTGGCATGCCGTCGATACTCATGAGGTTCGGCTGGCGAAACACGAGCATCGGTCGATGCATCAGTCGACGGGATATCTGTGTGCACAGGGTGGCAACATTTAGCATTATCATTCGAGAGCACCGGTTTACTAATGGCATCTGTATCTTACTTTTTAAAATCAAATGAATATCAACCCGCACTGAAGGCTGCAGTAAATATTTGCTGCTTCTATCCATTATTTGAAACTGCATTTAAAAATAACTGGTACAATATTACTAAATAACACGCTGTACAATATTACTAAAAGAAAATTGATATATGACAATGAATTGGAACAACTTAAAACGCAAAAACAGAGAGATAAAAATAGACAGATAGATAAAATATAGGGAGACGGATATCACATAGGGATAGAGCTTACAGCAGAAATATGTAGCTTAAATGTAGTGGATAAAAGCAACTAACATCAAATATGATGCCAGTACACAAAAACATTTTTTGAAAACATTAGCCAGTACACAAAAAGGCTAACATGGTATATAGCAACTCGTAAAATAAATGCGAGTAGCAGATGATGAAAATTACTAATTGAATGAAGAAATCAGTAGCTATAAATGCAATATGATCTGATGTGAAAAAATATCATCCTTATCAAGGATTTTATATCAATAGTTGAAATATAATGTATAAACTCAGCGAACATCCAACAGCAAGTGACACAAGTGGAACACAATACCCTTGTGGCAAAGTATATCCAAGTTTCCTATTGTGTTCAATGCTACATTTCTGTTGACAAAGAGAGCAAAGGTGTTCTGGACATACTTACTGGGTTGCCAACAACTGACAGTTCAATTAGATTTGAAAGACCTTCTAGTCGCTCGATTTCGGCACTCTCCTAAATGAAGCAAAAAAATTGTGAAACCCCTGATTTGCACCAGTAAAAGCAAGATGAACAAATAGCTTCCGGGCAATAATGACATTATTTAACAACCTGTTTAGTCCTCAAGGCAAATTGATTTTGAAAGTATGACGACAAAAGTGTTCTTTCGCATTGCAAATCATTGCTTTAGATTCAATAACACCTCATTTTATAAACAAAGTCAACAACCTCTCCCAACTTGATGACGAAAATTATTTGATGTTCCTATGCTTTTTGCGTTATTAGACAAGTATTGTGTGCTAGCGAGGGTGAAATGCCGCTGCAGCTTTTCTCCATTTAATGCACACCTGAGCCTAAGAAAACTAGTTGAGCTGTCAATTTGAGCACTACCATTTGCAATAACGGTACCTGTATTCTATTCATGCCAAGGAACAGCCTCTGCAGGTTGGTGAGTTGCTCTAAGTTCGCAAGTTCACGAATCCTGGAACATGGCAAAACAAAAGATCATCAACGTGCAAATTAAATTGAAAATCAACTGATACAACACACAAGTGACAATGATAGTGAGAGATGCGATTTAAAAATGCCTACAGGTGCTTCTGTCAAGGTATCTCAATAGAATTGATATTAGAGAAGAAGATATTGACATAATCCCCAACATTCTTATCCGCAACAAAAATCTATTGTTGCCAATTTCTAGTATTGATTTTGGTAATTCAAAAGACATTCACATACACACATTTCGAGCGTTTCTCGAAGTAAAAGTCTCTATTTCACTATCTCAGCATTATAAGTAATAATTACAGTAACAATTTACAATAAGTAAAATCAGGCTTTCCAACTAAAAGGGGGATATGTAGACCCCAAAACTCTCATAAACCCTGACCTGTTCTCTTCACAGTGTAATTCAGTGAGTTTCCATTGGCTCGCAAATGAATACTCTCCAAAACTCTAAAATATTGGCAGACGAAAAATTAAAATTGTTGAGAATCTGATACTTCAGCTTGTTAGGTGAAACGTAGTGAATAAACACTGAGAAAGGCAACTGGGGCCAATATGCCTCAAAGCTTGCTTGCTACATTGCTGAGGAAAGCGGCTTTGGCTATGGCATAGCTGTTTATTAACACCTTTCAGTTTTAAGCATCCAAAGTAGCTTAAGACTATGCTTTTAGTACTTCTTCCATCAAGCAGCAAGCAGCAGTGAAGAGGTTTTCAGCTGTACCAGATAGCAAACATAATGTCATGCAGAGCAAAATGTAGCAGACACTGCAAATTGTACTCAGTAGAAATAGAAAGGTAGTAACGAAGTCAGTTAACTTCAAGCTTATATCCCGGTGGAAGTAGCTTAGAAAAACGCAATATCAAAAGTGCTCTTAATGATTGGGATGAACAACTGGTCATTTACTACCTTTATTTTGTTTTTGTCAAGAACCAATTCTCGTAATTCTGTTAGTCCTTCAATACCATCAACCTTGGATATATCGTTTCCTAAAATAAAATACTTATTAATATGCAGTATTCAAGGAAGAATACATGTCCATGTCGATTATTTTTCGAACAGGACATAGACCCTGATCGAGCAGCTTTGTAGTGAGTTTATGATAAAAGCAATTGGTATATCTCCCCTGCATAAATTAAAGTCTAGATAAATAACAGGAAAGAGATTTCCTCACAAAAAAGAACTCACAATAAAAATTGGGATGATATATAAACAAACAAACATTCAAAGGTACATAGATATAAACATATATCCTAACAAATAATAAAAATTAGGGTAAAAAGATAACCTTGAAGAAACAGCGTTTTCAAATTTCTCAATCTTCCAAGTTGAAGAGCGGGTATATTGCTTATTCCGTTAAACCTGAGCAGAAAAGAAATGATATATCTGCAGTTTTCGAGACAAAGCCAAAAAAGAGCCGATTTTATGTGTTGGATATAACTGAAAATAATAGCGAATTATGTTTGCAAGCTTGGAAATGCATCACTATGGCAATAAAAAGGAAGGGCATAAAGCAAGCTTCAAAATAACACTTTGCCATGTGTAAACCTCTTTCTGGGCATTGAAAATAAGGCTGTTCTGCCGATCAGGATCATGGATAAAAGCTTTTCCACTTACATAGGAGCAGAAATGAGAAAGCAGTCCTTCAATAACAATTATAGGTATAAACATAAACTTCTGTTTCAGGCAAAAAGCAAAAAGCCGTGTCATTTTAAAATACCATTGATTTGACGTTAATTTGAAATGGAGAGGACGAAATAATCCTGGACAGACTCACCCTAGATGCAGCACTTCGAGTCTGTCCAGAACAGGCGTGTGATATTCACTGTTGGTCAGCTCACTGATGACCTTTTGCGAAGGATTTGTTGGCACCTGTGTCACCTTTGGCTTACCAACAATACTATCCACGTGATTGAAGTTCAGACACAGGACCTTAAGGAGATGAGAACGTCCTGGGTCAAAAGCATCTCGATGATCAGGTAGAGGTGCTCTGTATGCAATATTTTTAGCTCATAGACATGAGACAAGTAAAAAAGCTCTATATATGTATATATATGCATAACTAAAGAGGCTCTGCCTACCAACAGCTAAATCAGAAGCTTCTTGTTTCTTTAGAACCAACAGTTGCAGTAAGAAAATTACAAACCTTTAAATTTGACAAATGAATCAGTCCTCCGAAGTTTGTCAAACTGTTATGCTCCAAATTTACACTGCAATGAAACGTCGCTATCAATGTCTCGGCATAAAACATGATTCGCTGGTATATATAAAATGACAAATATGATATCTCAAGTGAAAGTTTATGGCATTACCATTGTTATGGAGAAAACATGAAAAGAGTCAGCAGACCTTGTCAAGTAGCTAAACGAATCTCCATTGCCAAGGTCGATGCTTCTTAGTCCCTGGTTGGGCAGGTCCAGCTCACAAACATCGACAAAGTTGGAGTGACCGAGTCTCTCCGCCACAAGATCTTGAGTCAAGCGGCCTCCGTAGGTATCCTTGGCGATAGTTTCTTCCATTTGATCAACAGCCTTGCCATCCAGCGCGCGCAATGATTGGAGATGGTAAATGATGAAGATTCTGTAATCCGGCGACTCATCTGCGATTGGATTGCCAATCAGATCAAGGATTGCCAAGCACTGGATGTTCTATACCAAAGGAGGTTCGGATATTTCAAATCAAATTCAAATCAGCTGATCAAAACCCATTTGTGTCAAGAATAGAAATGATGAGAGTTATGGCGTGCAGGGTTAGAATAACTGCTATCAGAATTACGAAATGGCATTTAGATAGAAATTAAAAAGTGATGATTCAATTATATTAAAAGAATAGAGAATATTTGGCTTCAATTTATGCAAGTTGTATATGTTTCGCATCCAATATCAAAAGTCACTCCAGTATCACTTTTTGATTATAAAAAACATCGCAAGGTATGCCAAATATTCCTGCAACATGTGTGGCATTTGTCTCAATCAAAAAAAATGAGAGCTTCAAAATCATACTTTCAGGTGGAATAATTCTCGCATGTTTGTAATCTTGTTGTTACCAAGAAATACATCATGGAGAGACGTTGCTTTCTGAAACAGAAAAGATTCCATTCTGAATGAGGTCCTCTAGTAACAGAAGTTGTTTCGTTCACTAAAGATAACTAACGAAGACTTTATCCCAATAGTCCATTTGATAACCGACCTCTGATCATAAAGCCGTAAGGACAGATTCCAAACGCTATTGTGACAGAATAACTAGAACAAATTTCTTGAAAACGCTTTTGCTTTCTTCGGCAGAATTCAAGGCATGCGAGAGACAAAGTACAAGCAGGGAATTAAAGTTGACAGGGAAATAGAGAATGCCTTCTTCCTTGCACAGTGATAATTTGCCTGCCTGTCACAGTTTCCGAAACCAAAAAACAGGGTCAGTGCTAGAAGACTGATTTTTAATGCTTTATTGATTTTTAAGCTACTTTGAAACGCAACCAGCCCAAAACTTCACCAAGGCTGTAAAAAAGGAACAAAACAGAGACGTAAAAGTAACTCTGCAACATTCTCGCTATGTATTTTCTCAAACCTGAAGGCTCCTGATTCTGGCTATGAAATTATTCTCCAGTGAAAGATGTCTAAGTTCGCTCAGTTTTTCGAAATTCGTGGCGTCTATTGACATCAAATTGTTGTTATCCAAATTGAGGGATTGTAACTTCAGAAGGTGGTCAATGCCTTCCAGCTTTGAGATACAGTTGCCAGCTAGAGAAAGTTCTTCGATTTGCGGGCAGCTTTCAAGACCCTAAAAAGAAATTAAAAACACGATTAAAGCTACCATTATGCAAATCATCATGCTCTGAAAAAGAAACTTACCAAAGGAGGTTTGTAGACTTTCAGAACAGATTACAGGTAACAAATGTTCTGCATTTGCATGAGGCAAAAGTGAGGCGATTGAGAGTGAAAACAATAAGGCCTACCTCTATCTTGGTGATGTCATTGTTGTTGAATGAAACATACTTGAGGTTATCCAGATGCTCCAAGTTTGAAATCTTACTCAAGTGCTGGTTGTCTAATTGGAGGCACGTGACCTGGAAGAGATGGAGATGTGTCAATCCGTTGTGTTGAGAAAACTGTCTTTCTTCCATAAGCTGTTAAGGGCATACATAAATGTGCAAGCATGCATTTAGCACTTTGCATGTGTAGAAATTTTGGAAGTAGATAGACAAAGAGTGCAATGTATGTATATATTTTGTATATCGTGTCAATAGATACGTCCTTCCTGCAAAAATAACAATCAGATTCAATCATGACTGATTAAATCCTAGGTGTCCTAAAGTACCTCGGTTGTAAACTAGACAAGAGATGAAATCAAATCAAATGAAGCCGAATATATTCTGGAGGGACAAATTAGACTGGCCATGAAGCGGGACCATGCGAAATGCGAAAAAGTCTCAGATGAAACCTTGAAAAACCATTTTTTGTCATCTTCGTATAGCTTGACAGGTTTGTGTTTACTTTTGGCCATGATGACACTACAGGTGGATTCCAAGCTGAGGGTCCGTGGTTTACACGTGTCTGTCCTTGAATGTGCAAGGACCGTGACGTAGGCGATTCGGGAGCAAGCTGCCATTCTTATAGCCAGCGTTGTCTCCTCCTCAGCTACCTCTTCGCCATTCAACACGTTGAGGTTTCGCAGTCGGCCAATACAGCGCAGTCGAAGAGTTTCAGGCTATGAAGCAATGCAAATATTTCTATCAAACTGAACCATAGAGCCGTGGCTTCAAGAGAGCTTCCAGTTGTGCTTTCCAGAGACAACTGATATGAATCCTTGCAAATGTATAAAATATATTCTTGTCACAACATGGGACAAAGATAAAACGCTCTTGCAGGTTCATAACAATTTGTTGACAATGAAGGATCACAAATCAACGTTAACACGGGTCTAGACTACAAATTATCAGAAAGTACCCTCTAACCTTTAAAAACGAATTGTGTTTCAAAATCAGGGTCTTGATCGCAGGCAGATACTTCCTAATCAAGCCGACTTCCTCGCGGGTGTAATGCAGTCGGTTCCAACTGAGATCCAAATGTGCAAGATGGATGCATCCCTGTGGATAAACAGAGCCATGTCAAAGTTTAGACAAAAAAAATTATGCATTGTTTCTAAGACGGCTATGATCTATTAAAACTAATCCTGGTAGTTTTGTGAAGCGAATAAATCAATTTGATATTACTCATAACGTCATATCCGGCTTACAGAATATAGATAACAGCAAAAAGTATTCTCAATTACCTTTATAATCAAAACAAATATAAAAAATATAAAAACCTTCTTTCTTGCTTGAAAGATAAAGCTTAAGTTCGTTTAATCAGTTGCTGGTCCTGCGCCACGGGTGTAATAAAAACTATTTCCACTCGAAATGGATTCTTTTACGAAGAAAACGGTATAACAGACAAAATAACCGACTATTCACACCTTAAATCCATCAACTGACGCTATTTTATTGAAACTTGCGTCCAAGTATTCGAGACTACTCTGCAAGATAAATTAGAAGATATTCCTACAAATGACATTACAAAAATATCACCGACGCAGAATGCTTCTACAAGAGCAGAAAATAAGACCATCAATTGTGAACAAAACAGGTAGCTTCTAGTTGATTTACTATCAAGTAAACCGAAAGGCCTCTACACGCTGGATACGTGAGCGAAGGATGCAGCGCCGTGATACACACAGCCAAGAAGATGATTACCAAAATACTGATATAATTCACTAAAAATTAAACTTTTGAGGCAAAAAGGTGACATTATTTGACAGCTTCTTGAACAGCTGCTAAATCGCCAATGCGGCCACTCGTTATGTCAATTCAAGGATTCAACAGAACATCCCACTGACAGAGAGTATTATTCTGCAAGTCAAAACACAAGTATTCATACCATCCCTGAAAGGTCTTGAAGAGATGTCAATTCGTTGAAACTGACAATCAGCTTTTTTAGGTTTGAAAGTGTCGATAGAAGCTTCAGCTTGGTCAACCCACTGCCATTCAGATTAAGGCTCTGTTAGAATTGAAAAAAAACTTCAAAGAAAGAGAAGGTAGGATAAAAGAGACTGTCTATAAAATACTACAATCATGCAGTGTATAGCATATTCTTCAGGAATAGCATATCTTGCAGCAAAACAATAGTTTGTTTTGGATCTACGCAATGCAATATGACAGCATGGCAAAAATTCTGTTATGGCTGATAACTTTGAAATTTTAAGACAAAATGAGATATTATTACAAAGCAGTATTTAAAAAATTTAGTTACTTTGTGAACGATAAGTCTACTTTAATTGCACAATGAATACAAATGAATCTGGCTGCACAATAGAACAATTTTATCGCACTGGCAATTCAAAACTCACAGAGATGCGATTGATATATGAGGCTCCTGTATGCTTCAACAGAAGGTCTTCAGTAAGGACAGTCAGTCTGCAATGACAGGGTTCAAAGAAGTCATTAACTTGGATCATAGGAAACAATTAAGTGAAAGGGTTCCATAGCGTCGATAATTTTAATTTCAACACAGAAAAAAATCACAAAGTCAATCAGGTATCAGGATAACAACCATGAGAAGCACTGATAGTACATGTAAAAAGAACTTAATTTTAAATGCAAGTAGGCATTCCATATTGTTCCGGTATAGGCTGTTTATTCCCAAGGATCTATCAAACTAATGAGTCCAGTAAGCTTGTGATGTATTCTGCTTGACGTGGCTTCATCCGTTGCAAGAATGATGAGAAATCTATTATACCTAACTAGCTGCGGGAAAGTGCCTGTTCAAATGATATACGACTTAACTTGAACATGACGTCATACGGCACTAGGTTGACCAATATAGCGATCGGACTATAATAAACAAAGGAGGGGATTACACGTGATGTACCCCAATGACCAATCACAGCACACAGTGCCAGCTTCAACAGAACAGCAAAGCAGCTTTGATACCTGGGCCTGGCCTTGATCATCGGCTCTAAATTGATGACATTCAGGTCTGTTTCCGTCAACGTCGCGTCTGCGGCTGCGGAATTTTCGATGTGGGGATTGGCCGAGTTGGACTTGTCGCCTCCCAGCAAGATCTCACTCAGCTTCGCTTGCAATGGCTCCGTATTCTGTAACAAAACAAAGCAGGCTTTACAAGTGGGCACCGAAACTCAGAATACATCTGCCTTAATAGTGAAATATATTGAAAAATCAAAATAAATTTGCTTCAGTGCACTAGCTTAGAAAGATATGCAAACAAATTAGCCAAAGGTATTGGAAACAAAATTAATGCAATAATGCGATGAGAGCTTCCTACAAAACGTAACTTAAAACTGATGTCCTGTCCTGCCGTATTAGGCTAACAAATATCACAATATCTTTCATGAAATTTGCAACGTTAGATTGACGATGTTTGATGTGTAAACAAGAATTACCCGCCACCATATCCAACTAGGGTTGTTTCACGATTTACCTCGTAGTTCTGTAAAGGCACTTAAGGCTGTAGCTGACCATATTAGGCCTAGAAAGCAGCCAAACATGCCATTATAAAAACAGCTCGTTTGTTTTCATTGTGACGTCATTTCTCCCAATACAATCTTTGTGTTTATTCTCTTCTACCATTATACATACCCTTGTAACATATTCGAATTCGACCATATACTCTGGTAGCACAAGTTCGGCGTTGAACACGTGCCAAGTGCACCTCCGCAGCGTACAGTCGCACAGCTCGGCTATACCGACTGTGCTTTTGCTCTTGGCCTTTGTTGGGCAAATGGCATGCCTTCGCGTCAAATAGGCTGCATCGTAATTCTGGTACTGCTGCTTGGTGACTCTTTAAATTAGGAGAAAATGAATGACAGTGAGCATGCGCAATCATAAATCGTAACACAGGCAGGTGAGGTCATATGTTCGCAAAAAGATCGACATATGAGATCGGCAGAACCACTTTCGTTATAATGTAAACAAAAGTACTGACATGTTCTGACCCCTGCAATATAAAATTACGCTCCTAAGCTAAACTTGCCTGTACTAGACTAAGCAATCAACTTGTTAACAATCAGTTCAATTACTATGTCTGTCTTCGAGACAAAATACGCCTTTCATATATTTGAATTACGTCTGACAGTTCAAAACAAGATTTTTCACAGTTGAATTTGACAAAAGCCTTTCCAACAAGAGAAATATATAATTCATTTATCTGGAATAATCATACGGACAGTGCTTTGTTTTGTTCTTAAAATAAGAGACCGTTGTCAACCTACCTTTTATCGCCTTTTGTTACTTTGCAGGTACGACCAAGAAATGTTTTACACACTAGCACACGACCTGCAAAAACCAAAATAGAAAATGTTCAGTTGTTATATAGAGCGAACTCTAAAACAAGCCACTTAATTAATAAATCCGAAACACATAAAGTTAGATTTTATCCCTTTAAATCGTGGAAATGATGTAATTTATCATATGATGCAATCACTGCTATATCTAAGTACCTAACTAAACCATCTGATGCGAAGTATATATTAAATGTGATATTCAAGAAACTTGGAACATCATCTAAAATTCACATCTGCTTACACCCTGACATATTGACAAAGGTTGATGATCATATCCAAAAAGGAACATTTCCTCACAAATGGATCAGCATGTAAAATATCAGAGTGGCTTCTCTGAACGAGCAAACGGCCTTGCAAGGTTGAAATGTGAGCTTCCTACCATATCGAAAATCTTCCTTATCGGCGTCCTTTTCAGAATTTCTTTTCAGAATGCATTTGATTCTTGACTTGTCAGCAACACCAAGACTGTTTGTAAGATGAATGGCACCATTGGGGTTCTGGAAAAGTAATAAAAGTCATATAACAATAAAATTGAAAAAACAAATGAAAAAGATCGGTAGATGTAGTCAAAACATATCTGATCATCAAAAATTTTCACACAGGATAGAAAAGACTGACGAAAAGCTTTATATATTGTTCAGCTGCTAGGTTTACAATCAATATACGTGGACATAACTACTAATATTCATTTGATGCTGTCAATAAAACACTTAAACTGGTTTTCACTTCTACCTGCTAACTAATTGCAGTAATAATGAAAATGGATAGGTTTTGACTAAATCACCCGCTAGGTCTAAAGGATGCAAAAACCAGACGTGAAAATCCGACTTGCAATTGATGTTGGACAAAACAAAGAAAAATTGTATGGCAAGACATCACTTTATAACAAAAAAAGGTCTTAGCAAACAAGACACTTGCATTTTCGAATCCATTTTCAACTTTGAGCATGAAATCTTTTTTGTTATCAATTTGCGAGTGATCCCAGACGTTGTAAAGGTAATCCAACTCTCTGTTTTCCTCTCTATAAAGATATAAAGCAAAATTGACGACATAATGCAATTTTGATAGTGAACACTTATTGATGTTGATACTTATGTAAAAAAACATAATACGATCAAATTAGTAGGCATCTCACGTGATCCATAAAGAGTAGCAAATAAATCACGTTCCGTTGTCACCAAGAAGTCTTACAAGAGCTAAATTAAAAGCAAATGGTTTAGTTAAGATAAATGCTATCAACTAGAAATATACGTCAGTTTAGATATGGCTCCTTTTAAAGAATCTAGATGTATTGCAAACCTCAGGACTAACCTTACACTGAGAACGCTATCATCTCTGTCGGACATTTGTTCCAACTTGCTATCAAACCTCATGTGAAGATTTCTATTATATATTCGAAGGATTCTCTGGATTTTGACAGATGTTATTGGAAGTTCCTAGATCAGAAAAAAGATTAGCAACTCAGCAATCTGAATTGGCAGGGTTGATGGAGGGTCTTCTCAATACCAAAGGTTACAACTATAAATAGTGACGTTGGAAACCCTTACTTTGCAATAAAAACAAAGCCTGGTTGTGAAGGTATTCTCCATAAGCATTTGGTTTTAGAACCATAAAAACAACAAATATACTAAGATGACTGACAGAGTACGAAAAAGGGTTTTAGCTTGATACAAATATGTACAATTAGTAGTTATGGCTTAAAATCGTGCCTGTCATAAATGCAGACCTGGAGAGTTTAAAGAAAAAACAGAAAAGTATCATACGAGAAATGCGCAATGATAGAGGAAATATTTACCCTGTAATCTAGTTCCGTGAAACGAGACATGAAAAGATCATGAACAGCTTTGTGCCTAAGAAAAAATCAAGCCAGCATATTATGGTTAAAAATTTGGCTTGATACAACAGAAAGATAGTCTACAGAATGCACAAACTTATGATATATCATAATGGCTTCGTAGGACATAGCTTCCATCTTCAGTAAGCCCCTTTAGTTGTGACTGTATTCATTGTGAACTTAAAATCTTCAAAATATAAAGAGCATAAGTATTTGAATCCTCCGATTCCAAAGACGATGAAAACAACAACAACAACAACAACAACAAAGATCAACAAACCAAGGATCCGTTGGGCCTCCTTCTTCAAACCTGACGTTGCCGGCCGTCTCCAGCTCCATCACCATCCGCTCAATTTGCTGGTCAGTGAAATGCCTTGCTTGCAGACAAACATCCTTACACGAGACCTCGATGCTACAGAATGAAAAACAACGTAGAAATAAACTGACCTACCTGCCGATTATAAAGAATGGAACCATAAAAACGAAGGGCAAAGAATAAACCAAGGCCTAAATTTTAAATGTTCTGAATAGATTAGAAAGTGATGCTTTAATTTGGAGCAACGAAACCTACAGATTCGACTAAAATAGGATTTTGGGTGATCTATTTGCTTGAATTAAACAGACGAAGATTATACCTATACGAAAGTACAAATACGCTTTTTTCAAAAAACTTACACGATGGCAAATACTATCAAACTGTTACAACGTGGTGTCACTAAAATTGTGTGTTCTGACAGCAAGAAAAGCATTTAGGCACATTCAGAGCTTTTGGTCCTTCCTTGATACTTGGCAAACCTGTTTTTCTACTCGACTTATTCTCAGCCTAAAAACGCACATTTTCTTACCATTCATCTCGTCTATCCCAGAATAACATTCTCTCTTGCAGCGCGTGCAGCTTCGACTTCAGTTTTTCTTTCCTGGAATCGACTCTTTCGAGAAGCTCCTCCAACTCATCTGCACTGGAGGAATCCTCGGAACCATACCCGGCCGCATCGTCTCCTTCCGGGCCAGCGTCCGGACTTGAAGTCTTGTCCGCTTCCGGACAGTTGGACTTACTTTCTGCAAATTTCGAAAGACTTTCATGAGCACATTTAGAACTAAAAATCGAAATTTGAAAGCATATCCATTTAACAATTTAATCCAAAATAGAATAGCTTAGCTTTAGCTTTAAATTAATATGAGCGTAGCTTTCAATCTAAAGTCTCTCTAATTTTCCATTAACTCTCTTCGAAAGTGCAAAAAGCTTAGAACTAGTTAATTTACAAAATTTGTGAACAGATAACAAATTGGAAAACTACTTGTTCCAGTTGTAAAATTTTTACGCGTGCAAACTTCCAAAATAAGTACCACTCGATCACATTTTCCTCCTTTCAAATAGGCCTAAATCTTCTTCCCTTAGAAGAAAGCTATAAGGGTCATGTCAATACCTTTAGTTTCACAAACAGCAAAGCTCATGGCCTTGGAGGGTACGCTCAGCTCATCAAGCTCCCGCTCAACCTGCAAAGACCGTTTTACATTAAGTACTTCATGAATGCAGTCTATGTCGAAAGCGTGTGACGCCTTTCAAATGCCTATTCCGCATTGCTTAGCTCAATTTTCATACTAAGTTTAACTGGCCTATTATTGCTACCAGTATCCAGAGTGATTGCGAAATCCTGATTTTAAACTTTAAATAGTCTGAAGAGTCTTAACTGGTCCATCTGAAGGGTGCCCATAATGGCATAACAAAGGGTTCTCGATTACTGAGAACAATTGTCTGTGGGATTTCAATTCCAAATACTGCGAAATGTATCCATACACTAGACCAATGTTCCTCAGAAATCTGGTTTCTTATTTGCAGGAATATTCTACTATGAAACATAACATTGCAGAATTCCACCTGTCTTTGATTAAGGTATATCCACATGTCTTTTAATCAAATCGGTCAGCATTTCAAATTTGTAGGTACGGTTTGTTAGCAACAAAGCTTTGAACTGACTCGAAATAGAAGTCACGTGAAAGCTAGCCATGCAGGGAAAACAGAATATTATCACCGTCCAGGAATCATTAGGCAGCTGAGGGACGTCTGTTCCTCGGCAAAGTGCTTCTAGCAATAAAGGGCGTAATGTGGTTTTATCAGCGACACCTCGGTAATAAATCCAGTGTTCCAAGGCAATATAAACATAAGATACCTCTTTTGCTGCAAACCAAAGCTTCCGCTGTATGCCAAAAGAGACAGACTGCAGCCTTAGCTTCGTGTCATCTAGCATTCTCTTGGTTACATTGAATCCTCGATCCAGGGTTTTGACTTTCATTTTATAATACATTATCTTCTTTGAAACGGTTGCCTGAAAAAAATCAAAGTGCTATCAAACCAAGCCCAAGCTATTGCTGGATTACGTAATATTGTGATGATCAAGAGCTTCTCTCAATTCAGTTGGGATGTGCTCTGATTCACAGTTATAATGAAGCATTATTTATATGAATATTCATAATGTTATGATCATTTTTGACAGAAGACCCTCTAGCTGTGAATCTCAGTCACATAGGCAATCGACTGGAAATGTGTTGCCTTTTAACACAACTGAAATTTATCTGCAAGACAGCTGGCTTCACAAAGCATGACGAGGAAAGGTGATGTGGAAGGAAAGGTAGGGTATACAGCAAACTGAAACCAATTGAACAGCAGTCCACAGATCAGTGCAACAAGAAAAGCATAAAACTGGATTGCGGTAATCAGTAGCTTAGCTAACCATTTGGAAAATGAGGCAACTTTTCTCAAATGAGTAAGATATTAATACTTATAATAAAATTGCAAATTTTATTGCTGGTAGCTCTTAAGCGATTTTCATCTGATACTTCCTTATGTTCATTGAGTACTTTCAGCTACTTTTAACTCTTTCAATTGGTGTTAGATTGAAAAATCGTTATCACTTTCACAGGTTTTACTTCTTATGTAAGGCAATGAGATTAAGAGCAGATAAAAAAGATTTATGTCCGGTAGAACAAGAAACCAAACTATTATAATTTGACATACCTCTGCCATCTCCTTCAAAGACTTGATAGAGACGTCATGTGAGTCGAGAGTGTTCAAAGCAGGGAGATGAAAAAGCACGTGGAGTGCATAATTGCAGAGAAGAGCTACAGGGCAGGGCGAATACAAGGGGTCTTTGAAACTCAGCGATTTCAACTTAAGCAAATAGCTCAAATTTGTAACGTCCTGTGGAGGAGAAAGTAGCTTTAAATGCAATAGAATTACATAATTTGACATAAGGACCAAAAGGAAATTCAGATTAACACAGAATAACTCAACATTGAATACTACTCTGTTTCTGTACCAATTTGCCTAATTTTCAAAATTTGTCTACAAGCAAAAAGAAATTGACGTTCTTAGACTAAAATATAAGATCTAAGATCTAAAGCATTTATCGTTACACTAACAATAACTCACCTTTATAGAACAAATTGGATTACCAGACAGGTTCAGAATCTCAATCTTTTGATTGCTTTCTAAAGATCGGCCTGAAAGAGCAAATAATTAGGTCACATTAAGACCAAACTACTTGAGCAATTACCTATTTATGAGAGATAAATGTCATTGACATATCGAAACTAAATCCAATTGATAGCAATGATTTTAAATAAACAAATATCAGGGCTACAGCAAGGCAAAAGAAATTTCAAAAAATCAAAATCTGACACATTCAAACATAATTTAAAAACAACATACTTACCAATTGTAGTAATGCAATTCTCACTGAGATTTAGATCCTTTACATTCTCGAGAGCATTAATACCCTTTGAAAATATTGAAAATGGTGAAAAAGAGATAATTCATTTGTAACAAGTGAAAAAAGCATGATGTATCAGTTCTTTTGTTGCAAGACTTTCAGTGTTAGCAGCACAAATATTAAAAAGTCTCATAGAAGTCTTAAAATATGACTAAGTACACAGGCTAAGTTTGAGCTACATTAAAAATCTAATATAACAGGATTACCATTTAATATAACAGGAAAACTAACAGATTGTTGCAACATTAAAAAGAAGTTATCTCACAGGAAAAGGACAAGAACAAAGCTCCATTTTAACAAATATAGTATAAATGCATAATTCTAATCCAACCACAAAATGTAATTGCAACAATAATAATTCAAAGTACCTCAATTTTGCTTATTCTATTTCCATTTAGCCAAAGAACTTCAAGAAACTTCAAATGTGAAATATTTTCAATCTTCTCTATTTCATTTTCATAAAGGTACAGTTTTTTCAAACTCCTATTCCGAGCCAGATTTTCCAAGACCTACAACATATAATAAAAAGATGCTTATAAAAATTCAAAGATTTGAAACTGATTAAAAGCAATGAACCTTTTCAAGAGCCTAGATGATAGTCTAAAAAACTAAATGAAAAGATGGATATAGCAAGGGTATCTAAAATCAAGGAAACACATATTGAATGAATGTCACAAACACATGAAACCTATGACTTTGCTCGAGCTTGTCAAAAGTAAAAAAGCTTAAGATTATGTAAAACACATCTTAATACCAATATAAATGTATTGGAATTGAAAGATTACTAATACTGGATATATAATCTTTGAGTACTGCTTCAAAATCTTGGGATCATTTCATTAATCAGAAATTAACCTAGCTCAACAAATTATTGCACAGTTTTTCAACTTCAGTTTAAATTCATTATAACTTGAGTTTCTTTTACCAAAGCAAACGGAAGATATAGAAAACTTTATCTAGCAAACAAATGAGCATTGTCTTGATGCACAGATAAACAAATTTCTCACCTTTACGCTACATTCACAAATCCAAAGCTCCTCCAGATTAATCAGGGTTTCTAAATGTTCAATCTTAGAAATTTGATGGCCTATTAAATGCAACTTCACAAGGGCAGGAAACTGTCTCATTGGAGGCATAGCTGCAATTCCATTTAGAAAAAGCTCAACTTCAAGGGTATGTTTGTAAATTGTCCTTTCAGAGAATTCAAGTCCATTTGATGTACACTAAAAGTCAAGAAATACAGATGCAAGTGATGCAGTCTGCAGTCTGCAGGCCAGTCTTAATACAGTCTGCAGGCCACATATCTACAACATTACTTTAGAATTAAGAAGCATTTATGCATTAGCTTGGCCTACAAATACCAACATAATTACTTCTTAAAACAAAAAGACAAGTCATGTGCAATGAAAAAAGCAAGGAAACACTGATGGAATGGAATATCAATAGAAGGAAAAAAACTTGAAGGGGTAGATGAATGCAAGTATTTGGAAAGAGTGCTGACACCAGGAAGTGAGATGGCTAGAGAAATTGATAAGTGGATAACAGTCGCCTCAAAGAGATTTCGGCAGTTCAGCATGTTCTTAAGAGAAGATCATGGATACTGTCATACTACCGCCATGACATATGGACAGAGACTTGGTCACTTACCAACTGACAAAAAGACAAGCTGGCAATCACCCAAAAAAGTATGGTGAGAGCAATATGGGGTATCACAAAATAAGATCAGGAACCAAGAATTAAGAGCAAGAACAAAAGGAATGGGTGTCATGAATGGGCTAAGAAAATGACAGAATGGACCCCATTGGACAGAAAGAAAGCAATAGAAAGGCCAAAAATAAGGTGGAGAAATGACATTGAGAAGAAGGCAAGCAGTAAACGAACAGGATTGTGACAAGTAGAGAGAGCTGTGGAGACAATCTGCTAACAAAGGCATGACATACTGAAGATAGAATTACTTCCTGGTGACACATGATCAACTATAAAATAATGGTTATTTTGAAAAAAGGATCACATTGTGTATGTATTTTTATATGAAGTGGCACATCAGCAAACTGGTTCAAATGTTTCTTTATTCAAAGTGTTGAAAAGCAAAATTATGGTTGGCAGTGGTCTGACTTTTCTTAAGGATAGAATAAAAAAAAACAGAAGGGGATGCACTAAACTTATCTCAAAATTGTACCTTAAATCCATTGAGGACTATTTGCTAACATTAATAAAAATTGTAATTCAGAATTATTTCTACAGAGTTCTACTCTTAAAAAACTTTTATAGATTGATGGATAGGAAGTAAATTGACAAATGTATAATCCATAATCTTACTATTTCTTCAAGGCACATCTTTTCCTCCGCACTGAGAGATTTAAGCTTTGGCCTACCATCTTCTTCATTTTCCATAGTTGTCAATAACATTGGTTCACAGCTTTAACATTTGATTATGATTGGGAATATTTGACTCCATGCTTCTGAATTCTTTCCAGTGTCATGAAAATCCACTGGAAAAGAAACAAAAAGAGACTGAAAAGAAACAAAAAGAATCGTAATCTCAAACAACCCAATATCATATTTAGGTCAATATTTAGGTGTCACACAAAAGCCTATAGTAATGCAAACAGTTTGTTTGCTTTGTTCCCCGTTTATCTGAGCCAATGAAAAGCTGTCATGTCTTGTATCTATTCAACTAAGTTGAAACGTCTTGAAAATATTAGATAGGCATGCATATGCAAATATGCCAACAATCCAAAGTGTTACAATCAGAAATTTCATTGCTTCTTGTCAGCTAAAAATTACAAATATACATACCTATCAAGTTTGTTATTTTTACCGCCATGTTTATTTTCACCCTTTTCTGTTGCCAATGTGAATCTGTTTTGGTTTCTTTGGCGCTAAGGCGAGACATCAAAAAGAGGCTCCATTTGAGACCTCTCATTGTTTATAAAGGAATTGAAAATGATCATATATTGATTGTTTTGATTGTGAGTCTAGACAGGAATTCCGATTTTTATAATTCTTCTGAAACTTTGAGGATGTTTTACAGCTTTGCGTTTACTCAAAATTATTGCGAAAGTTGAATAATTTGATGCTGCGCGGCAACAGTTTCAAAATGAGGCTCGAAGCATAGGCCTAACACATCATTTCATATATCATTTCATAAATGTGCAAATGTTGCTGTTCTGTCCTGTATGTGCAAATGTCTTGGTCGTAGAAGAAAGTGCTGGGAAGTCATCCTTTCGATTTGCATGCAAGACATGCCCGTTTATCTATGATATAAACAGAAAGGTAATTTTGAACAGATGACCGTTGTTTAATTTAAATGCGTACGCTATGTGACCTGATGTGCTTCATTACAACTGACACAATCCCGCACATAAAAAGTTTTTTAAATTAGTTCAGTATACTATTACTTATATGCAAAATTTACGGAGCCGGAAATCTGAGTCAAGTTGATAAACGAAAGATTAATTACCATTTTAGTATTAATGCGACCAGTAGGAAATTCTCAATTTATTTTGTGTGTCAAAACAAGCATGTGATCATATCTACATATACATCTTAATCAGTAAGACCCATAAGGCATCACACTGATGGAGATCAACCAATCACCCATGTACTACCATCGTATGTCATAGGGACAGTGAAAATATTATAAGTCTTTGGGAGTTGACTTTATGGAATAAATTTATGGAAGTTTGGATTTGTGATTTCAGATATCAGACAAGAAGTACCCCAAACTGAAGGAGGTTGATGACGTTCTTGGTGGCTCAGCAGCATGGGAAAATGTGGATTCAACGCAAGGTAAACACTTTATTATGGATTACCTTCACTTTATGTCATTTTTTATTTCTTACACCATGCCTACTAATATTTCACTTGATTAATTATATATTTGATCTTGATAAATTTCTTAGTTTGTTTTCATGCCGCTTCAGAAATAACAGCATGATTCTTCTAATTCCTCATATCTATGTGAGAACTGTGGCAGAGCCGACTTTAAGTTAGCTTATCTTTTCTTTTTCTCTTCTAACTAAGGATTTTTTGTTTAGAAAAATGTCCAAAATGTGAACATCCAAAGGCATACTTTATGCAGATTCAAACAAGGTCAGCTGATGAGCCGATGACAACTTTTTATAAATGTTGTAATGCTGAATGTGGACACCGTTGGAAAGAATGATAATTATCCACAACTATTATGCTCTGAAATGGATTAATCCATCCTCATCATTATTTTCAAGAAAATATTCAACACTCTACAGAAAGTAGCTCACTTTCTTTATATTTGGGATTTTAAGATGCAACATTGTAAAGATTTTTTTCATGGCCTGGAATGACAACTGGAGTTTTTATCTTCTATTTTTACTAAATTTGATATTATAGGTGAAAAAGCTATGGGAAGCTTTTTTCTTTAAGGTTTAGAAATTATCCTAAAAAAATTTGTAAAATATATAAGTCCTGTGAATGGTTAAATTTTGGACCCTAATTTTCACAAGGGATTTTCACCTAACAGAATGACTTATGGACCAACTGATGTCAAATCCACTAAAATTTTCCATCTCTGAAAACAGTATTTATGTGCTGAACTTTTTTTTTAATGTTTAAGTTTATGTTTAATGGTTCTAGGCTAGCACTTAGAGTTAAACACTTTGTGTGACCACCATGTATTACTTATGTTGCTCAGAACCTTGCATGATCAAAATTTTTCTGCATGTAGTCTCTTGTTTCAAATAATAGACAGTGTTTAAAAGTCAAAACAAATGTTACTGAAAATACTTACAAATATCACATTACAAACTTCAAAATTTCTAGGAATTATCAAAAACATCTATTGTACAATTTCACGTGAAAGTTAAATAAGATGTAATAAAAATATATTCAGGATGCTCTGAAATTTCCAAATCTGCATTCGATTTAAGGTACAATAGTCATGAACAGAATTTTTATAAGTTATGATCTCTTAAATTATGAACAAATACTTTCATTCAGTCATAGATTAAATATATAAATAAATCTTTATTAAATTGGTATTTGTTCCAATTTCAAGTAGCGTCTTAAGAATCTTTGATTAAATTTAGTTTGGGAGAGTTCTGGTTACCTTTCGTTAGATAGCAACAAATCTTTGATACCAAACTTTGTCAAAGAAAGGACAACTGGTTAAATTCTCTTTTGGGCAAAAAGATATCTTGGTTCTATTCTATTGAAAATCTTGAAAGTTTCATAATATGCAAGAGGGAGACCTTGCACTAATTCAAATTAAGTTATCAAGCTTTCATGTAGGAAAGTGTTGTTTACCTTTCCTGTTACTTGCAGCTACAAAGCAATTTGGCATTGATTAAAATCGAATAATTTCTAGCCATAAATAAATCTGGTTCTTAATGTAGTAATTTAACACGTCTTTATTATCACTACGAATGAAATTTCATTTCACAATTTAGAAACTGTTTAAAAGCGATTACCTAACTGTTGAGAGTACCGTATGATTGACGTTGCAGGATTTTCTATTGAAGATTCTTGTTTGGATTCGATTTTTAGTCAGCACAACTCTTGCGTAGTGTAGTCATCACATCGAAGTGAACGCTTCTGCCAGAACCAAGATAAGTGTTGTTAATATAACGATTGAGATGATGATGACTATAATTATTTTACTCTGCGGCGAAGTAGTAGAAGATCGACTGTTTCTTGAGTTCGATTTTCCAGTCACGTTTGATGGGTCCTACGAGGGAATGAAAGAAAATAAGATTTTTTAAGGCGATGTCAAAATGGGCAAAGCCTTGGGTGTCATCAATAATACTATTAAGCACATCCCTCGTTTGTCCCCCGTTTAAGGGAAGGGTGAATTGGAAAGATGTAGCCAGGGACAGACCAAGGGCCTCATGTTTGAGGGCAGACATACAGTTGCTTCACGTTTGTGCCAGTTAAACAGCATTCGAAATCAATGAATGATGAAGATGGCTGGAATGGGGACTTTGTGAAAGAGAACAATAAGATTGTGCAAAGAAATCAGATGTATTTTTGGTGGTGTTATGCGATGCAGAAGCGATAATGAAATCTTCAGGTGATAATTACACATCTAGAATTGATAGAATGAGCCATTTGCGTAAGACAAAATCTTAATGGCAACTTCTTCATTAAAGCCTTTTTAGCATATTACTAGTTCTTTAAGCCTTTTTGTCAAATCAAGGACATACTTGGAGATACAGGCAAGCTTCTTTATTTTCGGCACCAACCAAACACTTAACGGTACCTTGGTTACATTCGATACCTTAAGGCCCCCGACCAAAAGCGCCCCCTCCCCCATGTTTATATATCCATCGTTAAAGTTCACCTCATTTTTAAAAGTTTTAGCTTACTCAATTGACCCTTCTAGTAGTTAACTTGGGAAATTATCGTTTTGCGAATTGCATTTAGTGTCTTTCTTGCAGTCCGTTAAAAGGGGATCCTTCTCAGTTTTCCTTAGGGCCCCAGAACCTCTGTTACACCACCGTGCCAATGCTGCAGTATTTTCCTACGATTTGAAACAAGGGGCAAATCACTCCTGAAAATGGCGTACGAGATTAATAATCACTAGTGATTAATTTTTCTGTGATTAATATGATTTTTTGTGATTGATTTGTGATTTAAGTGTGATTAACTCCGAGAGCGTACGTGATTTTAAGCAGTGATTTGCCCCTCGATGTGCCGAAACAACGAGCACTAATGCAGATAAGTTCATAACAAAGGCATCCAATATCTTAATTGTTTTATTTTTGTTCCAAACTCGTTTCCGTTTATATTCACTGCCCCCGTGTTTCCGGCACTCCTCATTGTTTTCAATGTTTATCATGTTTTTCATTTCGCATTGATAGATAGTTTCAAGGGGTGATGCTCGCTGCCTCAGGACAAATATATATTCTCGAAATTATGATTTTATTTGATGAAAAGTAAGAAAAAAATATTCTATTTTGTAACGGTAAGAGTAGGATTGATAATCTAAAGGATAGAAGCAAGCAATTACGTGTGGCTTTTCACAAAAAACAACGTTTTGGGAAGAGGAAAAGTTGAAGAGTTAAGCAAATTTTCGTCTGGTTTAAGAGCAAGGCTTCTTTACTAAAAGCAGGTTAGAGTAATCAGTAGTCCGTTTAGCTTTGGGAAGCTCCCCTCGTAAAAGCAAGATGCAGGCTATTTATTCAATCAACGGCCTTTCTTATTGCTTTTAATTTTGCATAAATTCCCTATAACAAAAGGAAAAGGCCCTCAATTCAGGAAAATGAGAGAAGAATGTTGTTAATTATCCCTTGTTGACCATCAGCAAGCGCAAATTGTTTGTCTTACAATGCAAAACAAGAAGATCTGCTCATCAATGTTGAATGAATCTTGAGCAGGCACCTGCGAGCTTCGACAAACGAACAACTGACAAAATGTCCAATAAAAACCTCACCTGTGCAATATTCAGGCTTAGGCCGGTCACGCTCTCATACGAAGGCGGTATATCAGCCAGCGTCTGTTTTATGAGGCTTCTATACGTGGGCGGCGGGGTGGCGCTCGCTTTAGAGACACCCTCCTCTAAAATGGGTGCATCTGATGTAACGCTACCATCCGACCGGGGGGCATGACTGTTTATATAAACTGGTAACGTTAAATCTGCGACGGATAAGTTCGCAAAGCAAAGAGGCAGACTGTCAGAGCGCTGCCTTCCCTGCAGCCTTCCCTGCTGCCTTTCCTTTGCTTTTGTCCTGTAGAGTTTCAACGAGCACGAGCTCCGTGTTGTCTCAATGCTGCTGTTCAAGTCCTCCGAGCTGATAGCCCCCTGGTTTTCTAACACCGTAGACCCCAGATTTCCCTCTCTGCCTTCTTGCGCGGATAACTTTTCTACGACCGCAAGTTTTTCTACGCTGACAATGCTGTTTTCGCTTCCGTTTTGCGTATTCTCTTTGGTGGCGTCTGAATCGTTCAGACATGTTTCCGTCAAAGCAAGGGCAGCCGCTTGGTAGTTGCTTGGTATCGCAATTGCGCGATCCGACATCGGCTTAACAATAACCAAGCTGTTGCTTTTCCTTCCACTGGTTCTACTGACAATCGGTTGCGTTCTAGCAACACAAGCAATCTGGTCGTGCTCCATGCTAAGAACGTTCTGTTATCGCTCAACTTGCCTCATTTGCAGCTCGCCTTCCTTCCAGCTCAACCTGCCACAACGCCCTGTGTTTAATTATTAATTGCCGCACTTGTCTGAGCATCAACAGGCAAAATATTGATTTGCAAAGGAAATCACTTTGATCTAAGGGGCCGTCCTGATCTGTCCAAATGCTCGTCGTGGTAAGAGACAGGTGATTAAAGCTCTTTTAGTTTCGTTAGGAGCAGTTTGCGACTTTCTTTGAATAACAATATCAACGCCTTGCTCTAAGTGAATGCAATACACATGTGCTGTTATATTCTAATAGCCACGCATTTCGCCTGGGCGTGAAGTCTTTCAATGGGGCGCATGTGTTTTGTGATTGTAAATTGCCTCTAATCCCAGCTTAGCTTTCCGCCTTCTAATCTTGCCAGTATCCTCTTGGCTACCAGTCCCTGAAACAGAGAGGAAATGCTACCTTACCGTCAGGCATTAATTTAAGGAATATTCATCACTGCACAAAACAGCGTAAATTGCAGATTTTTGGGGCCAAGTAGGGTGTGGCTAAGTTTAGACCTCTTTTGGACGGAACAAAAACGTATCACATTATTTTCAGGGACACTTTCAGTGTAATTTAGCCTAATTTCAGCCACCACTGATTATGTATACATCTTACCAAAACATATCAAACGCGATCAAAGGAAAACAGAGTAGCAAACCTGATAATTGGGAAGTTTTTCTTCACTTCCACCCTATGGAGTCAATATAGTATTTCTTGGAAAAGGGGGAGATGAAATGGAATTCAAGTTACCGTGTTTATTAATTGATCCTTCAAAGGCAGATTAACAGTTTCTAGCTGTTTCTTTTCATAGAAAGCTGTCTTTTAGAAACTAGATCTCTAATCTTGTCAAATATTTCAATCTGTCTTAGAACTATCCTAAACATAGCCTTGCTGTATTTTACATATTATTTTATGTAATATGAGGTTTGTCTTCTTTAACTGCATAATACAAATCTGTAACTGCTACTAATCTTTCGAAACTACGCCTGGCTAACTTTATGAATACCGAAACCAAAAAGTTCTTATCCATATTCGCTCCAATTATTGTGGTGTATTGTGTTTCATACAAAACAAAGAGAAAGCAGACCATTTGATGGTGGTAATGGCCAGGGCAGACGAGAGGCGGCTTGGGCCCTGGGGCAAAGTCCCGGTCGGGGCCCTGGAGTCTTACACACAAAAAATTTGGGACCACGCCCTTTTTAGAATGGGAAACGCCCATTATTTCCAAACATTTGTGCACGTTATAGAAAATGAATAAAATATCCTAAAATGTAATAAAATAATTAATTCTAAAGATAAGCGATTTAAATACGCTCTTGACCACACCCTTTTAGCTGATTAAAGTGAAATTCAAAATGTGCTTCTTCAATTCTGGTTATTTTTTTCTAATGAGCTACACAATGTTAAAATCTAAAATGAAAGCAAGTATTTATTCTACGCACTTTTATATAGAAAATCACGATTCTATGCAACGATTCTAAATGCAAACATGACTCACTTGAACTGGCCATAGATTAAAACAAGATTATATGGGTTACCTAACTTTATCAAGGCTCCCTCCCACCAATAAGTACAATTTTGCGAAACTCAGGGAAACTCAGCTTAAAAGATGAATCCGTAAATTTTTCATGTATGTGAAAAAAAATTCAAGTTGAAACAATTTTCATCATAATTTGGGGGCCCCATTCAGACCGAGGCCCTGGGGCAAATTGCCCCCCCCCCCTGCCCCCTCTCTGTGCCACTGGTGATGGCATTGGGTCATCTTCGCCGTGCAATGCAAAGATGCCCAGTTTCTGTTCTGCAAGTCAAAGTAGGTTACAGTAGGTAGCATTTTTCTCAGCGTTATTCACTGTTACACATTGGTGGATTTGGCTGAAATTCGCAGAAAATCCACCCAGAAGTTGTCGAGAGGTTCTGTCACAATGCTCGAATACCACCAATATGTACCGTAACGGGCACAGAAGCGCGCCCGAAAGCAGAGGATGATCACGTCAATAGCGTAGCCCATAAAGAGACACTAAAGTGTAACGACACAGGGTTCCCTTACGGACAGTATCACGTGACATTTGCACCATTGCACTGTGATTGCATCAGCGTCTGTAAAGATGCTTTTTGTATTACGTATTTATTATTTCAAGGTTTGCTCAGGTTATATAAAGGGTTGTTTCATAAGTTAGGGGTAGGCTTGTCGAAAGTTTTGCCGTACTGCTAGGAGCTCTGTCGCTAGCTTTGTCGTGCCTGTTGAAGCCGTGTCGTTTTTTGTCGAACTTGCTGTTAGCCGTTAGTCGTATCATTGCCATAAAAAGGAGAATTTTGATCTTATCCGCCGTTGCCGTATTTTTGAGAATTTCTGCCATCACGGGCAGAGGAGCAGTGGACCATTTACAAGCGCTGAAGGATGGTGCAAGCGGTATGACTGGCTTCAGGGATGTTTTGAACATTGCCAACCATATGACAACAGATGGTGAAAATAAAAATGTGGGGCAACATAGAGGACTATGGAAGTTGATTGATGACGAGCGATCAAAGGATGACTTGAGTTTTCCAATGCTGAAATCGGTCTGTGCTATTCATTCTACTGTCTTAGCATATAAGAATCTTTGTATAGAGGTTGCAGAGGTTGACACACTGATTCGGAAAGCTTCATCCATATCCACTCTTTTCCATGCATCAGCTGCCCGTACAACAGAGCTAGAAGTGCTTGCCAAGGGAATGGGACTGTAGGTTCGCCGTTTCCCGAAATACTTCGAAATAAGATGGTAAGAATTTTCATCTTCCCTTATAGACCCCATCTTGATATCTTGGAGGGCCATAATCAGTTTTTGCCAGAAAAACGATTCAGGTCCCGAAAAAGAGCAAATTAAAAGGTTTGGCAAACTCTTGTCTAACAAGGACAATTTGCTGATAATGTGTTTTCTTGAAGACGTTCTGTACTTGCTTTGAGCGTTTCAGAAAAAGCTGATCTAGTTCCAGAAACAAATAGATTTGTTGCAATGCTGGAGAAGCTCAATGACCGCCCACTTGTCGGAGGTTGGGAGGAGAAATTCTACGACAGTTATGATGGGGATGACAATACATTCTTAGGGACAGTTTTGTGGCAGAAAGAGCGGCGCAGGGGGAATAGAAACTTGTTTGTATCCGAAACAAGGGCATTTCCAGCAATCAGGGTAGAGGTCTTGTTGTCTTTGCGGGAATTTATGGAAAAACGGCTTGTCGTTGATGATCGTGCAAAGGATAACTTCCGTTCCTTCGTAAAGCTTACAGCCAGTGAAAATGGTATACGGGAAATACATACCTCAGTTGCACCAGGCCTTTAAATTAATCCTTGCTTATCGTACCTGTACTCAGAGACGAAAAACATTGCAAACGTGGTTTGGAGAAAGGTTTTCAACTAAGGTTTACGAAGTTTCGTTGTCAAAAACTAAATTTCATATTGTGTCTGTAGTTCTTATAATTGGTCTAAGGTAATGGTCTTAGGAAAAAAGCAAGGTTTTAAAAATGACTGAGGATTTATGCAAGACCAAGCACCCCTTTTAATGTTCTCGTCCTTCTTACACATTTAATCAAATTGCATGTTCTGATGTACCATAGTTCGATACGACAATGTTTGATGTGCAATGGTGGCAAACGTTGGGGGTGAACAACTTTCTTGATAAAAAGGCTATATCAACCAACCCTTGATTTAATCAACGTGAAATAACATGACAGAATAAAAACGGAAATAGACTTTCCCATCAGGATTTTAATAGCGTCCATTTACTATTTTAAGACAATGATCAAAAGCTTCGTATCAAAACGGAAACGAGGTGATGCCAGGCCGCAGGCGCTGATCTAAAAAAAGACTGGATCGGGCAACCTATTGATTTTGGGCGCCAAAAATTGAAGTTGATATAGTTTCGTTGACGCCATATTGGTGAGAACCCCTCTTTGTTTGGTACAGGGCGATTCGAAAAAGTAATGGGCAAAAACGAAACGCAGTGATGCGAATTTAGTTACAATAAACAGAGAAGGACAAAGAGAGGGAGAATGCCAGTAATGACAGCGAAGCTCAGATGACGTTACAAGACCGGTGGCCACAGATGTCATTTTGGTTGGCTTCGAGCTGGTGAGTGCATAGCCTCCTGTAAACACGCCAATGCCTCTACTTAATATGGATTTCAGGCATATTGCTCTGACAGAGATAACTAACACAAGCTACGCAATACGAGGCAACTGTACGGTTTCACTAGCTGGCTCTAGTGTCTATCCGGTGTCTTTTGGCGTCTTTTGGCTTCCTGAGTGATTTAAGGGTCAGAAGTTCTCGCTTTTAAAAAGAATGAAAATCCAAATATGTAAAAAAATGAAAGGCTTTATCTCTCACAAAGTTCTAAAATAAAAGATATTGAAATGATTATATTACAATAAATTTAGCAAGTCTTTGTGACGAAACCTTAGCGCCTTCTGCTACCCTGTCGTTTTTTTACCGTTTCGCAATTTCAGCTACTGCTTCTTTCCTTGCTGGTTTCTACGTTTTATCGTTTCTGTTGACGTCTTACCGGCTTGCTCGTTTACGACGGCCATGCCCCCCCCCCCCCCCCACTTTTTATAGGGCAAAAATATTTCTAAGGATCTGTTCAAAGTAAAAGGAAGAATTTTGTAAGTAGAAGCGAAGAATGTAACATATTCTGTAATTTATTTTGCTTTTAGAAAAAAATTCTACACGAGGAAAGCATAAATTGCCTCTGTATGTTTTCCAGTGGGTGGGCTATGTAGCTCTGACATGGGGGCTTGACTGTAAGAACCTGCCCCTCTCTGACGCCTCGTTGCCCACAAGTATTATGTTGAAAGCGCCTCTTGAAAAGGCGTCAATGGATCACGGACGCTTACTCTTTGGCTCATCTTTGGCCTTGTTTACGGCGGTTTGCGTGTTATGAATGTTGGTAAACAACGTCTAGGTCAAAGATTCCGAAGGTGTGCGTAGGAGTACCAGTTATTGTAGGCGTAAAATGTGGAATTAAGCATCGCCTTATCGGCTTCAAGCCCCGATCAACATTTTGAGAGGAGTAGAACCAAACACCGAATAATTCTTATGATTTAAGTTGACTAATTGAAAAAATTGAATAATTCAGACCCGTAAGAACCAGGGGGCTGGGGGACTGCAGCCCCCCCCCCCCCCCACAATAATTGTCAAACTACAGTATGTTTCCTTTACAACGGTGTACTGAATTAGAGGGAATACAATGGACAGCCCCCCCCCCCCCAAAAAAAACAAATGTGTTTCGACGAAACTGTAATTGAAAGAGCCAAAAATTGACGTTGCATGTACCATGGGAAAAATTCCGAAGAAGGATCATAAATGGAATAAAAGGGGTTAGTGTAAAAAGATACTCAAGCTAGGTTTAGTTCTTAACTAAGTCGTTATTCGACATACCAAACTACCTACTTTGTTGAGCAGCTTGTCATCGAATTGCCTTGGTCTTGGCTAAAAGATTCTGGATATTTCGGGAACGACAAGGCACATCGATAGAGCGAAAAGTTTCTGCAGAACTGTCTTCACACAAAACGTTCCTACCGACATCGTTTGATAAGAAACCAAAGCCCTGTCTTAAGCTTCTGGAAGAATTTCACTTTCACCCAAGCCTCCTTCAACCTTATAAATTTGACGGGGGTATCTGAGAATGACGATGCTAAATTCTGCTGGAAGCCAGAATAGATTTTTCAATTACTTACTCACACTTGAAATGTGACGTGCAGTTTGCATTCATTCTCCATACAATTCAAACACTATAGATAAATATTAACAAAAGGTCTTTTATTTCCCAATTTACAATTAAATTCATAAATATATTTGACCGGTTGAGGTATTTTTCTGTAAGTGGAGAAGTGAACATTACTTGAAAACATCGTTTGCAAGTTATGTGGAGCAAGGTTGTTGAGGGACTTAATATACCATCGTTGATCATTCTTCAAATTAACACATCATATTCAAAAAACTCGTTCTAGCAAGATGGCCAGAAAAATTCAAGAAACTGACTACCAATAACGGACCTTAATTTTATATAAAAAATGAGTTATCTCCAAATGAAATTAAGATGAATGTAGGATATTTCGTCGACGTCAATTATCCGTCAACTTCTTAGCCATGATACACCTGAACTATTGCCAGGAGCTTTTGGACTTACTCACTCTGTTATCGCTTTTAAAAGAAATACATATTTTAGACTGTGATGGATAAAACCAGAAATAGCGGATAAAACACGTTAGTTTGTGCCTACATCCACTGTTTATAAACCTCCTGTTAGTATTACAAAAGTTTTGTGCAGAGCTGAGTGGAAAAAGGGTTTATATATTTAAAGTAAAACACATAAAAGTATAAATGTTTGCCTGGAATGGATAAGGCAAACGATTGCTTATTGTACCGTTCTACGTTCAATAACTTCCCTTCAATTGTTTCTTATACGCACTGTTTGCTTAGGTGTCAAAGAAACCCTATTCAAAAGGGCATTCGAATTCAAATGTTTAACCATGCCAATGATCGAAATGACAGACTTTCTTTTAAAAAAATGCTATGTCATTTCTGGCCTCAATAACAAAACTTGGCTTCGCTGCAGAAAAAGTACACAACACGATGACATTATCTTAGTTATCGAGGGACCATATTTCCGTTCCCCTTCTCGCTGACTTTCTGGAAGAGATAAATTGTAGGTTTATCCGGATTTGTATACTAATCTTGGCTTTTCGCAGACACATTTGCTAGTCTAAATTCAGGCACCAGACTTGCGTGTGAATTTACTGGATTTGTAAATTGGCTTCTTCATCTACAATTTAAGACCCCGTCTACACGGATGCGTTTTCAAAAAGTTGCGTTTTCAAAAGATTCCACTTTAGAAAGCGTTTTCAAAAGTTTGCGTTTTCAGTCTAAGATTTACTGGTGTCGTGTAGACGGGAGGTGAAAAGGCAAAGAAATTGTTGCGTTTTCATTTGCATCCGTGTATACGGGGCCTTATTTAAACTGATTAGAATAATAGCCAAACCTGATAGGTATGATATGTCTTATTTGGTTTCGGTACTCAGTTTATGACTTGCAGTTTAACTAATAAAAGTTAGATTAAAATTCACATTATAATCCTCTTTGATTCTCCGGCTTATTAAGAACTTTCAGGACCTCTGTTATATAAATCCAATAAAACCTATTTCCATAAGTAGATATAATTTCGTAGTCATGCAATACTCACTTTGCGTCAATAGCCTTCTCTTCGTCAGTCAACATCAAACTACAATCCAAGTGTCTTCTCTCACTTGAGTGATTTCTAATCGTCGCTTGTTCATTACCAAGTCCCAAGTGTACCACTTTGACAATAACCCTCACGTCCATGTAATTTTGTATGACAAGTCAGCCCTGTGATCCCCGTGACTCTTGGGTGTTTCTATTGTGTTAGGGATGATAACGAGAGTTCAAAATGGCGCTTACGTACGCAGGGTGTCATCTTACAAGGAAATACTCTATCCCCTCCGCCCATACATACACATTCGCAAATGACAGATTATTTCCGATAGAGCCAAAACGTCATAGCAGGCTCCAATATCTTAGAGTTATTCATAGGCCTTTGAAGACAAATATACGAGGCACCCAGAAAAGAAAGAAAGTTTCTATGGTCCAGATGAAATAATTGGCGAACCAAGCCGTGCGTCAAAAGGATTGCCAAACTTTTTAAAAATTTGTGGAGCAAAAGTTACATTCAGCTTTCTATCAAGATACAATATGTGGTTCCATTTTAAAGCAACTATCAATGGAATTGATGGTTGGTAAAGTGAGTGAATCAAGCTAGCCTGACTGAGTAATAAAGGACCAAAAAACAATTTGAAAGGAATCCTTTTAGATCCTGTTTACACTGCAGAACAAAGAGCGAAACTCTTTTAATTCCAATCTTTTCTACGCATGATACACTTAAGAGGAACGGAACCAAATTTGACCCCGCAAAGAACGGAACTTTCATTTGAAGCATGCGCAGTGACTATGTGAGTGCAAAAGCTTAACTGCTTTTTGAAAATGGCAACCGAATGAGCCTCAAGTGCCATTGCTAAAAGAAATGTCAAGAAGCAGCGAAGTTTTTGTTTGGACAGATGAAGAGGCAGCCTAGTTTATCACTAGCTTATCAAAGTCTTAGGCTGCGTCTACGCGAATCACAGCTCACATCACATCGGACTAGGACTTGTTTCATACTAGATTGGGCTCCTATTCACACGACAGTAGTAACTCTACATTATGGGATGCAACTTTTTGTTAAGGGGTCCCTGCGCTGGTATTTGAGTTGCACAAAGAGATTATCTGCCAGATCAGATTATAAATTTCGGTCACCTAGCAATCATACAATTTTCTTTAAAAGTCTTGAGATCATCAGCGTCATCGTTATCGATGTCAACATCATTATTATCACCTGAACAGACCACTTCCCAATGCCTATCTGTCCCTAGGAAATCTAGGAGTTCCTTTTAATTTTCAGTAAGGAATGAGAAGCTCACTATTAAACAGAGAGTCTCTATTATTATTTCACATATAGTGAGTTTGGTACCCAGGGTAGGCCTTGACTTTCATTTTATCATTAGAATATTTAGAAGGCATCAAATTTGAATTTACTAATAAATGAGTTTGCAGTTTAGGTGCAATCGTGAGAACAATTAGATTTGAGACTTGAAAAAGTCCCGTAAGTTGTCTTGAACTTTTCTACAAGAACTGAAGTCTATCTTGACAAAGTGATTAAGTATGAAGGGTCTAATGCTAACAATAATGAATCAGTAATACTAACTGCGGTAAATTTGACGTATTGACCCCTGTCTCGCTTGTGCTTTGAAATATAGCCTTGCTTTGCGTCTTAATCCGATTAACGTGTTTCCGTCGATCCATTCATACTCACTCCTAGCTTTGGAATAATTTGAATGTCAATCGAATTGGCAGCATTGCCTTAATAAGTTCCTTAATTTTCACTGCACATCAATAAGCCTTAACACTTAAAAGAGAGAGGGGCGAGATAGACTATGTGGAAACTACTCGATAAAGCACTTGACACACGAATAGCAAACAATCCATGCAAGTAATGGCTGCAAATGAATGGAACCGGCTTTTTAGTTCTTGATGCTTGCAATTATAAACATTTTTCATATTGAAAAGTTTCTTAGTGATTTCGTTTTTCTTAGTATAAGTTCCTTAAATATTTCGGCCTTCTACATGTAGGTTACTTATAAAGTGGTTCCTTATAAAAAAAAGCATGTAGTAGCTTTTGTGGTAGAAACTTGTAACAGTAGTAACCAATAACGATAGGCCGATTGTTCTAGTATAAAGTTTGGGTTTAGGCCTCAAAGTTATTGATACAACTAGGTTAAATCGCAATACAAAAGCAGGAAACAAAAATTACGCCAAGCTTTATGCTCTTGCAGTCGCAAATCAACTCGCAAAAATCCAATATTGTAATCCTTGCTTATCATATATTAAAACTACACGGGCTTGCAAATGCTGGTTTACCTAACAAGTGCTTGCCATAGAGGCACAGCAGTGCAGAATATAGTGCAGTAGGTAACAGTGATGAATAGGGCGGATAGTATAGTAATCAGTGCAGATAGATGCTGCATTACTATCGATTCGGCTTCAAAATTATCGACTTAACCAAAAGAGAAATTCTCCAATAATTGAGACACTTGAGAATTGATGGCAACTAGAATTAGCAGCCTCGTACCGAAAGAACCAAGAGCACAATAACTTTGTTTTCAAAGCACAAGGCTTGGTCTGAATGCACCCCAAGATTAATGCAAAGTTGACAATGTGTGGTAACCGAAGGGACAATGTTTGGCACCAAGTCGTTGCTATAATTCAAACTGCATCCCTGAGCCTCGTTAGGAAACACAAGAAATTAACGAAATGCATAAATCTCAAAGCATTGTTGGCTATAATGAAATTAATACAAATTAAAAGCCAATTTTGGAAAAGTAGAAATCAGTAAAAAATATGTAAGGCCTAGCAAGAAATGAACGAAGTATTAAAATAGACTGAATAAAGTGAATATATTTGTAAACTGCAAAAATACTAAAACTAATGTAATTAAGAAGAATAACTACTTACAAACTTACAACTATATTTGCTAAGCATGACCAACCATGTATGTGTCCTCGTGTGTAGCCAATTGACAAGTCTTCCGCTTTAGGGAAATGCCCTCTGTATCTTTTTACCTCTCCGCGAACTCCTATTAGCTATTTGCTAAAAAACAACGCCCAATAAACGCGTACACAGTTATGAAAACTGGGTGCGAGACTGAAGCCAAACAAAAAATATAAATTAATTCGAAACAAAGAGAGTCTGCAGAGTGAAAGGTTTCCTCTCTCTTGACACAACTTTGCAAGTTTACACACTGTATTTTACATTGTTGGTAGGACACCATGCTTGCAAAGATGTATTCAATCCAGATATTGGTTAAGTGTTGACCCTTTAACGAGACCCAGAGAATGGCGGAGACAGAAATGTTGTGCCAAATAATGAAGAAAGTGGGCATATTGTTGAATGTACCCCCTTTGGGTTATCAAAAGAGAAGACAAAAATGGTGTTGCAGTTTTTTGTGGCAAGCAAGTAAACGGGAGCTGGATTGGCCCTCTAGATTCCATTAATGCCTAAGTTATTCAAGAATCAAATTCCTCCGAGAGACCGAGAGAGTTGCTGCGATTTCGGAAATGGCACTTGTAAATCTGGACCACCTAGATAGATTTTAGCTTGATTTAGATTTTACTTTAACTTAGATATGAATTAAGTTATTTCCATTTTGATTTGAACTGTTATTAATTTTAAATCTAATCAAAAGTTGATTTGAAAACGTTTTTAATTTAAAGGAAATTTAGCGCTGCTCTCAGAAAAAACATAAGGAAAATTTTCATGGCAGGCAAACTGTAAATGGCTGACAAACTTGGGGCCCAAGCACAAAGGTTATTGTTATACTATGGATTTACTATGGAACGAAACTGAACTAGGGACTTGCCATGCAGAATTCTCTATCGCTGTGAAGGAGAAGCTCCTCCGCTTTAAGGCATGGCTTCCTTTTCTGTCGAATTTACCCACGCCAGTAGACAGGCAACAACATTATGGAACAATCTACTATATTTGAAAGATTTTGGAGTTGGCGGCTAAAGGAAAGCCCAGAGTTTGCCACAGCTATCGGTATCCACACGTTCGACGAGTGTTTAGACGATCTGAGCCCTGAAGCGTTTGAAAGAAGAGTGGACTATGTCAGTAAGCTGCTAGAGGAACTGGTAAAGGAGACAGCCGAATGTTCCGACAGACAAATGCTTGTGAACTACAATTTACTGCAGTCAGAAATTGAGCAGTATATTAAGGGGATGCAGTTTAAATCATTCCTTTTTCCCTTGAATCAGCTGGAAGGCCCGCAGTTAGATTTTCCTCGTCTTATATCGTGGATGAAAACGGAGACTGTTTCTGACTATAGGAAAATTCTCGCAAGATTTGACACCTTTCCAACACAGATTGAACAAGTTATTCAGCTCCTCAAACTAGGAGTTGAAACCAATTTTACAATGGCGATTGAGTCAATTGCTTCAGTGCCTAAGCTGCTCAAGTCTGTTGCTGGCACAGCATTGCAAGACTCACAGCTTTTCAAACCTTTCCTGAATTTCCCATTGGCAGTTGAGAAGAATGAGCAGGGACAACTCAAAGCTGCCTCAGACAAACTAATTAATGAAAAAGTTTTCCCGGCTTTCTTAAAGCTTGCAACCTATCTTGAGAAGGAATACATCCCAAAAGTGAGAGCAAGCCCTGGAATTGGTGGTCTCAAAAATGGTGTACAATTTTACCAGCAATGTCTACGCTTCCACACATCAACAGATCTTACCCCAAATGAAATCCATGACATTGGGAAAAGGGAAGTAAGCCAAATAAGAGAGAAAATGGAGGCAGTGATGAAGCAAGTTAAATTTGATGGTAACTTGCAAGCCTTCCAGAAGTACTTAAAGTCAGAGCCACAATTTCATTTCAAAAATGAGGATGACATGTTTTCAACTTACAAAAATGTTTGTTCAAAAATCAAGCCTCTTCTTTCTCAAGTTATTAAACACATCCCAAGCCAGGCTTTTGTAATAGAGCCAGTGCCAAAAGAAATTGCACCTGGGTATCCTGGGGCCTACTACTTGAACCCATCTATCGATGGCACAAGGCCTGGGACCTTCTACCTTAATGCATATAAGGTGGAAGAGAGATCAAACATTGAGTGTGTTTCATTATCTCTGCATGAAGCTGAACCAGGTCATCATTTACAATGTTGTTTTGCAATGGAACAAAAACAACTTCCAGATTTCAGAAGGTATATTGAAGACAGAGTCTATTATCAAGCTCCAGGAAGATTTGCTCTGAATACTGCATATATTGAGGGATGGGGGCTCTATTGTGAATACCTAGGGGAAGAGCTTGGTCTGTATGACAACCCATACAACTTTTATGGGAGACTTTCTCATGAAATGTTGCGTGCATGTCGTCTTGTTGTAGACACTGGTGTGCATGCAATGAACTGGACCCGGCAAGACTGCATTGATTTTTTGACTCAGAATACAGCTTTAGCACAACCTGATGTTGTTGCTGAGGTTGACCGTTATATCACATGGCCTGGACAAGCATGTGCCTACAAGATCGGTGAACTGAAGATAAAACAGTTACGCTTGCAAGTCCAAGAGAAACTTGGTACAAAGTTTGATGTGAGAGCTTTCCATGAGATTATTCTAAGCATGGGTACTGTACCACTGCACATGCTAGAACAGGCAGTAGAAAGTTATGTGAATCAACCCCAGGACTTGTAAGAAAATGCGAGGAAAGAATTGATTGTTCTACTAAGAATTTATTGATGCAAAGTTAGTGGAAATTTAAGATTAATGATATAGATAAATATATGAACAGGAAGTTAGTAAATAAAATGGAACAATCACGAAAGAATAAAATTGCTGATTCTTGTCTAAAAAAGTTATATTATTAGATTTGGGAAAGTTGAGTAAATTGAATGAATACATATATTAAAGTTATTATTCGTGTTTAGATGATAGACAAATTACAATGACTCTCATGTAGTCATACATTTTCAATTCCATTCACTAGAATACTGTTTCTTTTTTATCCATGCTTACACACATGCAAAGCCTAGTATACTGCTTTCCTGGGGATTTTCACCCCACCAAATTTAAAGAAGAGAAAACTACAAGTTGTTGTTACCTTGAAAGAATACAGATTAGACTTTCCTGTACATAATATGAGTTGTTATTATGGTGGCTCCATGAGACATTTTTCTCACATTTTCCTGAAATATGACTTAATAAGTTGACTTGGTTGTGTTGATTTAGTATCAGAAGGTTTCAACTAAAAAAAGAATGCTGGAAATTCTTTTTACTTTGGGAACCATGAGATGAATTACAAACAGTCAACTCAAAAAGATTAACATAATGTATTTGTTGCATGAAGCATGATCAAAAAGTGCCGAAAATGTTCTGCATGATTCAACAGTAGTGTATAATTTAACATTTGAAGCAAACATTTGAATTGTGAGTAAATCTTGGCTCGAAGCTGATGGTTGATCATTGACCAGAATGAGGGCCTCCGTCATTGCGGTTTTCTTGAAGGACCACGTTAATTCCAGCCTACTTAGTTAATTTGTTTGCTGTTTATTTCAGACTGTGGTTCCATAAGTACTTTTTCAAATGAAAATGGAGCGGAACGTCTCCGTTTTCGGCTTTACGTTTCTAAGGGATGGACTGACCGATTGGGCTACCCACCTGCAACCCGAGCGCACCCCGCTCAGCAAGAGCCAGGAAGGGCACCTTTTCTTGTAGGTAAATTTTTTTTAGAATTGTATGTCCTTACGATTTCTTTTATGATGAAACTGCAGGACAAAAATCTCAAGCAAAACTGTCTTGAGCAAACCCGCTTGGCTGCAATGGAAATGTAGCTGTTGTTGTCAACTCTGACGTCATCCCCAGCGAAAGATGTTGGTTGGCATAATAACAGCCAATAATGTTTTAAACCTTTTCATATACCTTAACTAAACTACATGCCTTGAATGATGATCGATGAGAGATATTTTCGTGGGTGCCAACTTTGTCTCAGCTTAGAGGCTGTTCAATAATTGTGTTTGAGGTGAGTGACGTAGTGAAAATTTATTGCAAGTTGTGTAGAGCAAGGCTAAATATGCCACGGTTTATCATTCTTCAAGATAGCAAATTAAATTTAAGAAACATGTTAAAACTATTGCTACCAAAATGGCCAGTAAATTTTTGGTCCGATGCTGGTAGGCAATTACCTACGTAATAAACTTTTTAAATGTGCTTACGAGGTAAAGTAGCAAGTTCTCCTTCATTAAGAGATTAATGTAACGTGCTAATTCTTCATCAATGTCAAGTTGAAGTCCCCCTAAAATTTTTAATTCTAAGGGGGCCCCAAGCAAAATTTTTTAAGCCTATACAAAGTGCTGTTGATGAATGACACAAAATACTTTGACATATTTTAGGGGGACCCATTGACTTTGGGCCCAGGGCCCCGGTAGTCGGTCGTAAATGCGGCCATGGTTGAAGTTAAACTAAATTCTTAAAGGCATCGCGTCATGGTAAATAGCGGTTTTCCACGGGCTGTTGTCTGTTTCCATGTGATAAATCGGATTTCATGTGATCAGACATCAACTGCGAGGTGTGCAGTTTGCTTGACAGCCAATCAGATTAACGGAGCTATCATAATGACCCAGCAATTTTTGCAATTTGTGTATACGCTTTCCATTTATCATGACTCAATGCCTTTAAATTGAAACGTCTTGAGTTTGCAATTTACGGAGAATGAATGAAACTGTATGGGAAATATATTGTCGCAATATAAACTGATGTTTGATGTTTCTTAGCTTTTCTCAACTTAAGTAGGCTTGATTCTTGTCATTTCTTGCAGCCTGTCACTTATAAAAAATGTGATCTTAAAAAAACCTGACACCAGCCTATAGCTCGACAAATTTCAAATATATTTTCATTGATACTTCAAATTAAGGGGGACTTGAGAGCTTTTGATAGAAATCTAGAATGAAAGCATCAAGCAAATAAAGAATGTATGATGAAAATCATCAAAATCTATTTCACGATAATTGTATCTTTAAATCTCATCATGTTTCCATTATAAATTCATCATCGTAGCCTACAATCATCATATAATTATAATGTTGACGTGCATTAGCCAGATTTCTGGCGAGTTTTTCTGGAAGGGAAATTTCTCCTGCAGCACCAAGTATTTAACGAAACCCCAGTGGTATGCATGCTTTTGGGTACAATCCTCCAGATGGGGGCTTAATGGGGGGGGGGGGGCAGAATATATATACGTGATTACACAAGAACAGTTCAGTTGCAGGTTATTACATTTATCAAAGCTTCTCACCTAGCTGAAATATAAACAGCACCAACAATGACCCGGGACGTTTATAAGGATAGCAGGTGATCCGTTTAAATTTCCATGAACTGCTCCGAAAACAAGGTCAACGATCACCAGCCTTGCAGGACAGCTCAAGGTTGTCTAAATGATAATAACATTGGATTGGAAATGATATGTTTATCGAGTTCAAGCTAATTCTACAGTGGTAAGATGTTTCCTTCTTCCTTGTTGTTGATAACCAATTATGAAAAATGTATTTTGAATAATCTGTAAAATGTATTTTGAATAAATCTTCTCATATAAAAAACTGGTTTCTGAATTGATGAGATTATTTCGCTACTGTTGTTGGGTGCCATTATACCACATCACACGATTTTTCTAGGATTTCTTGGGAGTTCATAGATAGCATATTACTAACAATAATGATATAATTTTACATTTTTTCCAGCGACTGTATAACTGGGAAAGAAGTATTGAAGTAAGGCCTTAGGAAGGTAGATTCGGCTTCAAGAAGATCTCGGGGCAGGTCAAAAACTTCCAGAGCGTTGCCTAAAGGATTATCAACAACCAATAGATTTTGGGAAAACGAAAGCAGGTTGCAGCACAAAATTCTTATTTAAACGCAGGTGAAGGCTCGTTTGACTTCGGGAAGCACTTTCGAAATGGGTGCTGGAGATGCAGTTTGTACTCTATTTTGGACTCTGGTCTGGATCATCCTCTTGCTACCAGCTTTGATAATCGGCTTTGTCTGCGCATTTATATATGTACTTCTTTCGCCAGCCAGTGCGTGTTGTGACTCTTGCCGTTCAATAACAGACAGCTTACGAAAGGGTGTGGAATTGCCTTATGACGTCACAACCAAAGCAAGAAATGGCACGAAGGGCTGCTAACGCCCGAAAATTTGTGATCGACTGGGAAGTCGAATGGTCAACGACTTTAGAAATGATGGCCAACAAATCTACTTAACCTAAGACGAAGAAAGAAATCACCGCTCCATGTTCTATTTAGAAAGAAGATGTGTCAAGGCAACTGAGGAGGAGATAATGATATCTTGCTAGCATAACTGGGAACAGAAAACATGTTAATGAGATTCTCTAGTCATTCAGAGAAGAAGAATGCACTCAGAAACGTATTACTCAAACTGACCAATGTTGATTCGCGCCAATAAAGAATATCTTGGTGTGGGACATCATGCCTCCATTAATCGCAAATTTTGGGTGAAATGACACAGTCGCAACCGCATTGTGTATGAAGTTCCTGACTAAGAACAGTTCAGAAACGTTATTCTTTGTTTGGATTCTTTACGCACAGGCTCCGGACATTAAGAACATAATTGTACGCTCGTGGAAGCAAAAAACCCTTCGATTGCACTTAGGAATCGCATTTTTCGTTAAGCCCCACCCCCCAAATATTTTGATCTGTTTTTGTCATGTTATAGAATTGCCTGTACGACAGGTAGCAAGATGTGACCTTCAATGTCTTAATTTTACAAAATGAGATGTCTCATTTAAAAAAACAAAAATACATTCCATGCCATTGAATCCGGTTCAACATAAAATTCCCCATGAAACACCCCTTCGGAATGATGATTGCTTCTAATTATTCAGATATATGAAGTAGCATACTCTTAATTAGAAAAGATTTTCTTAATCAATCTATTTGTATCCATTTTTACAAAAAAATTACTCACAAAAACATAAAATATTTCAATAGACATACATTTCAATAAACATATTACACTAGGCTTTACATTTGCATTCTCAAGAGCTAACCATGTAATGCGAACAATATATTCAACAAAGTTTGATATTAACAGCACATTAACCAAGATCATGGAAATTTCAGAAATAAAAGTGTTTAGTTATTTCAGTTTTTCAGTACGGGGCGGCGAGTTGTTGTATGGTTTGCAGGTGCCATGGTGTGAGGGTTTACATAAGAGCTGGCTTCAGATGAAAATGGCTGCCAATTCCAGACGAAGATATCAATCACAATTGCTTGGAACATTACACAAACGCCAACAAATATCATGAAGTAATAGGCACTTGCCTGCAACACACCATTATGATACCACCAGGCCTAAAAGTAAAAAATATTGAATTCAGACAGGTGTTGAACATTGAGGATTAACATAATAAATGTTATTATACTATAATATATAATGTCTGACTAACATACCAAACTTGAGCTTATAAAATGTAAAACATTCTGAAAATAACATTCAGAAGGGGGAGACAAATATTTAAAAAAGTTTTCATTAGTACTAACTTTCATTTCTTGTGTAATTATTATTATCAGAATCAAGTGTGCCCTGATTTCTTCCCTAGGCAAGTGTGCCCTGATTACTTATATATCGAGGTGGTGAAGTTTGGAAAAGAGAAATATGCTACCCTCAAAGCTCATATCAGAATTGCTTGTTGGTATACTTTCACATACTCAACACACCTTATGCAGGATTGCAGCTCACATATAGGAGAAGTTATACTTGAATTTATGATGGTATAAAATTTTAAAAACTTACCAAAAAAGCAGCTATTATACTGCTCACTGCAAAGCAAATGAAAATTTTTCAATTGTGATTTTGATCAGCTGATCAGTTATTGTGATTCCTTATACAAAAAATTTCAGTAACAAATAGATAGGATGAAAGGAAATTGAAAGCACAATAAAAAGAAACCTAAATACTTTTACACTTCAACTTTATTGATAAGGAAGAACTAAAAATAAATCTCATTAAATATGAACTTGGGGCAAGTTGATTTCTGACTAGGACTGTTGATGCTAAAAATTGCCTTTTAATGGTGCTGCAGTGGCTTGTTTGTTTGTTCTGCATTGCCACATCATGTCATGCTGACATCTTCTCTTGCTCTTAAGCTTAGGCTTTTTCATCCCCATTATATAATCATTTCATCATCCTCTCTCACCACTCATTATCAAAATATATTTTTAGAACAGTAGTATGAATGTATTTTGTAAAGTTCAAATAAGTCAGTCTGAGTTATAGTCAGATTCAAATCTATACAATACAACAGGCAACATGTTGTTGCCTCTCTCTTGGCCAGGCTCAGTGTTCCCTGACATTAAATAGTGACTCAACAACTATGGCTCAGATCGTCCATAGAGGTTGAGCAACGCAGTCAGTAGAAACCCATCAAAAATTTCTACAGTGCTGCCTAGTCAGTGCACAAAATTTTTAAAAAAAATGCAAAATGTTGTTTTGATGATAAAGTAAATCAAAACTATACTCACACAAAATGTTTATCATGCAGAGATAAAGTGTATGTTTCTTTGAACCTTGCACAAGGCAAAATATTATCGCCAGCTGTCAATAAAGAAAACAATTGTTAGATTTAAGTGAAAATAAACAGTGTTCACTGTAACATTCTCTCTATTGAAAAGCTTTTAGTCTTAGATAAAAGTGCTCTCTCAACCAGAGAGGTAAAAACACTACCAACATTAGCAGAACTTTTAAATACCAAGTTAATGTAAATTCTTTCATAGAATCAGCCAGATACAAAAAAGTCTGGGATGAGCTAAAAAATACATGTATACTCACTATTACAACTATTGCAGTTGCCCCAGTGAAAAATCTCCCAAAAAGCACCTTGAAACAGAACAGAAAAAATATAAATTGGAAAAAGGCAATTCAAATCTACATTCGAAAACAATACAAGTTTACATTCAAGTTTAATTGTTCATTGTATTTTTTAAAAGAATGTACTTAATATGCTTATTCCAATTGAAACTCTTTTCAATTGTAACACCAAGGCATATGCAGATTCCTTCAATCACTTCTGCACCAAAGGTAAGTCTTAGAAGCAGGCCTATGAATTTGTTTTTTTTTTCTACCCAGCATCAGTAGGTAGCTTTTAAGGACACTGAGAAGCTTTATGCTTATCAAGCAGTGTCCTGGTCCTTCCTCTCGATGCGACCACACCTCGTTAATGGCTGCATGATAATAAGCAATGCCTAACTTATTTGAAATGCATGGTTGGTGTATGATCTACAGCAACTTCTTCAAATCGTCAAGAACAAATTCCATATTCTCAAGAACAAAATATCCTGTAGTTTTATTTTCATACATGAATAGTTATTCATCTACCATCCTCTCTGGTAGGTCAGCTGAAGATTTTGAAAAATTTTGCGCCAAGAATTTATCCCTGTGGATCACTATAAGATATATCTATCATACTAAAAACTGGTCCACATAAAAATGAAATAGATTGATAAACTTATCCAGCATTTTCTTTTTATTTCCATATGTTTTTATGGAAAATCCCGGGCAGAATGCATTACAAATTGAAAAATTTACCACTCTAAGGTGGTATCTCTCCATCTGATACCTGAAAAGTCGTCGACAAAATTAACAACAAATGGAAATCAAAGAACAGAACTAAAACATTTCTTAAATTAACTAGTGGTGAATGATCCATAT
Source organism: Nemopilema nomurai (assembly GCA_003864495.1). Taxonomy (NCBI): domain Eukaryota; kingdom Metazoa; phylum Cnidaria; class Scyphozoa; order Rhizostomeae; family Rhizostomatidae; genus Nemopilema; species Nemopilema nomurai. The sequence continues at coordinate 2,531,436 of ML133443.1, forward strand.
GCTTAATCCATCAATTTTCAAATCAAGCACTAAATACTCTATTTTTCTTTAATACAGGTCCCTTTTTATCCTAGAAAGTCATTGAAAAACTTACCTTTTTCTTAGAAACCTCGTGAAATAAGGGCTCAATATCTTCAGCCATTTTTGCCGTATATTTACAGCCACAGAAAAAATCTCCTACACACTTTGAACTTTGAGTTCACTGAGCTCCCCCGCAGTTTTCAATGGTCTGGTGGAATCAAGTGGCCAGAGAGGGAAGCGACTGCTTGTAAAGTTGTTGTTGTCAATTTTTGTGAACTTTGAAATAAATTCATGCAAATGAACTGAAACAATGGGCATTATACCAGTGTTAGCTCAAGAAATACACTAATACTCCGATATGAAATGCTACCTTTTTAGCGACGGTAGCAACAGGAGGGCCACGCCCCCCCCAACCAATTTTTTGCCAATTTTATTATTCGGAAACACATAATGAATTATTTTCATGAGTCATTCATCAATTTTCCCAATTTCACCTTTTTGGTTTCATTGGATCGGGGGCTTTGGTATATGGTCCCCTATGGTCTCAGAGGGGAGAAACGTATATATAGATTTCACAATGATTGCCATTGGCAAAAATGCGCGACTTTAAATTCATGGTTGCTTGAGGCTGGATGTCAGTAAATTTGAATGATAGGTGCCAGGAAAGATATTCAACATAAAGTGAAGAAGAGGGGCATTGTGAGAATTGGATGTCGTCACCCACGAAGACTTGGTCAGTGACGACATCTTAGCGACACCCGGAAGTCATAGGAGTCAAAGAGAGGTTGATAAAATGGCGACGACTATAGACCAACATTACGCTACGGAAGAAGAGAAAAGGCCGTTTGCTAACGACGAAGAGCCCTTTAGCAGCAAATATGTTGGAATATCGAATGTCAGGTCAAGTACCAGTGAATCATATGAGCCATACACTGAATCGCAAATGTTGCGGGATCCAAGAATGGTTCGTAATTTATTTTCGCATTGAAACTTTCTACCCACTTTAGACACTTCTGGGGGTATTGCATCCAAGTATAATATAGCATTTTTTGAACCTTTTTGCAAGTCTACACAAAAACTTGATTTTTTGTCTTAGAAACTTGATTCTATTGCCATATTGCCTTATTTTGTCGAAGGTTTCAGCCCAACCTAAGATTTAATACAAGACAGAAAACTGTCACATGATTTGAAAGTTACTAACAAATATTTTTTTCGATTTTTTTCTGAGAATTGGCTGAAGCCTATCAAGGCTTTCCAAGTTCATTCATTTTTGCTTTCTTTTTCTCCACAGAAATACACCATATTGATGTTTGTATTTGTTGTTGTGGCAGTTGTTTTGGTAAGTGAGAAGTTTAGTGAAGTTTTCTGTTTGCAGTTCCTATTTTCAAAGCTCTTCTATCTATATGGCTTGGTTCTGTGATTAAACTAAACTAAATTGAGTTGAATATTGTTTAATCATAATAAACTCAAACAAATGCCAGAAATGTAGGCCTTTCAATTTGAAAGTATCATCTTATATCTAAGTTATTGATTTTAAGAAAAGAGTGGACAACTGTATTTTATGGATTTTTTTGCAAAGGATCCATTGGCAGATCAACTCTGATGAGAACTCTTTCTTTATGCCATTTATGTCAAAACCAAATAAAAATTTTTAAAACTAGATCAACAGCAAGCCTTGTTATGAGAACCAAAGTTGATCACTCTTGTCCATTTTGGATATTTTTAGAATTTGTGTTGAAGGATTCATAACAAGAGTAGAAATATTCTAGATATAATGAAATTAATGTCATTTTGTGATGAAAATATTATACCCATTGAGAGTGGTCAAATATCATAAATCATTAGATTTTCCTCCTGCTAAGAATTAATACTGATATTTGTGTAGTTAATTTCCATCAGACCTCTTCAAACATTTCTTGTTTGGTAGGGCATGTAACTTCAAATGATTGCATTCTAACCAAAATGTTTGAGTGCGTTCCTTAGATTTGTTTTGTTCTTTTTGGGTTGTTTTAATGGTATACATACTTAGAAGTGTGATGCCTGGTGGTACCTGGTTTTCCACGGAAAGTAAGAATCTATGTTCCGTGTTTGTTGAGACTGAGCATGTGATGATTGATCTAAACAATTCATCAAAATGCAGCCCTGTATTCTTTGTACTGTTATTATTTGTTTCCATAATAAGAAATATAAAATCATCCTAGATTACTTGCATCCTGTCAGTTATTCAAGGAGTTAAATATGGGGCTACATACCTTCTTCAGGGCGTGAGCATTATATGTAAGTATGAATCAATGCTCTTATTCATCAATGTTTTTATGTTTGGTTGTAACTTAGCTTATACATTTGTTTCAGTTGTCCATAATTGAGACACAATCCACAAAGTTTGGTTGTCTGGCCAAATTCTTTTAATGTAGGCTAAAGTATTGATTTGTCAAATGATGCTGTGTGCAAATCTTAGCAATGGTGAACCAAAGATGAACAAAATAAGCTTAATCTGAAAGCTTTTGATTTTTCATGCCCCCTAAGCTTATCAAGTTTTGGGACAGTAAGGGTATCTTGAATTTAACAAGACTAGTTTAAGAAGGTAAGTTAGCTACTATATCATGTGCTTGTCCTCAGCTTGTACTCTAAGATCGGAGATTTTCAAAAATCTAAAGAGACAAAGACAACTATGCTAAAGCTTTCCATGAGTGTATCAGTAGTTTCAAATGCTTTTGTCTCTAATTTTTGCCATGTTATTTGTCAAAAATTCCTTAGGGAAGCATAGAGTACAATCTAAAAACTTGAAATGTGTAGATTAGACACTATTGAGTATTAAGTTTCTTGTCTTATTTGTTGCTGAAATGAACTCTTTTGCCTTTCAGGTATTGGTATTGTTGCGCTAGTGCTTGTAAGTATCATGACATAGTAAGAAAAGCTATTTTGATAAAAATTTTGTTAACAAAGGATCAGCTTTCCTATTCTCTTTCGCAACTTTATCTTTAAAGCATTTTATACCAATTAACTCTTTATTGTCTTTCTCTAGATTTTTCTTATCAAGAAGGAAGATTTACCAAAAGAGAAGCTTTGGTTTGTGTTTTTTGTTGGATTTTGCATTTTTATTGAGGCCGTTTTAACAAATGTGGTGCTGTATAATTAGCTCAATTCCTATTAATTATAGAAGTGTATTGCATGTTAGGAATATCTCATTATTTTGAATTTATTGAAAAAATTACATTTATCTACTAGCTACCAATCTACTGGTGTCTATAACTGACACTGATAATGAGAATCATGAGTCTATAAAGTGGATATTTTATAGTACTGTGCATGATCCACAATTGTATTTTGTGTTTTGTACAACAAGTGTAAGAAAGTAAGCTCTGTATGCCTTTGGTGATACAAATCAAAGTAGTTAATTTGCTTTTTTGTGCTGGAACTTAGTCATCCTATCTCTATGGTAAAACATTCCAAAAAGTTTTATGTTCTGGAAGAAACACTTTATTTATTTTTCAATATGTGGTTTTGATTCATTCATTTTGTTCATGATTGCATTATCTAAAATATATTTCTATAGCTGGATACTTTGCAGCTGATTATTTTCTTCCAAAATCTTGTAAAATCAGGCTGAATTATAATTTTAAAGCAAGCAATATAATATGTAATTATAAAGAGAACTGTCCATATTTTCTTTGTTAAGTGCACCCTTGAATCAGCATAATTCATGGTAAGTGCATCATTCAAGTAGGCTTATTCAAAGAGCATGATAGAATTAAGAAAAGGCATGTAGCACTTAGTAAAGGAGATATGTTATGAATAAGTAACAAAAGTTAAAAACCTCAGGTAAAAGTGATTATCAATTTTTATGATCAGGAATCACCGAAATGATTTTGACTTTATTTGTAAAGTAGACAAACTAAGCATATGCATTTGGACCATATTTGCTTTTTGATTTTCTGTTAGGTAGCTACTAACCTAGTCTAAGAAAGCATGATAGAACCCATATTAATGTCTATTTGTAATTTTTTTACTAAATTCTGCTGTGTGAGAAATTTATTTGTAAATTGTTTTGTAATTTTTTAAGGTTTCAAATATTAAAAAATTCAATTATTGAAGGTCTTTGAAATTGGCTGAACAAATTTCTTTCATTCTCAATGATGTAGGGGAAATTATCCCTCTACGCATCTTTGTTAGAATCAATTTTATAGTTTAATGAATAATGCAAAGTATCACATCCTTGCAATTATATTACAAAATATTTTAAAAAATCCAGACTATGCCAATCATATAATGAGGACAATTGGGAAAGTTGGTAGCCTTTTCCCTTGGGCTCTCAGTGATAGTGATAAGTCATTGACAGCCAATCATACTCTTATTCTTTCAACCCTTTAGTGTTGATCTGCAGTGTTTATTTTCCAATGTCATTTTCTGATTTTTGCATACTCTGAGGAGTGTTGGGTAAAAAGTACTTTGTTTGTGAAGTATGCAAAAACTGTTTCTGCTATTAGTTGCTATTTTTATGTTCTGTGCAAGGAAGCATTTTTTCCAAATGTACTTCAAAGTTTTATATAATGATATCAAATCTTAACTTGTGTGCTATCTTTTTTGTACATGGAAATCAAATGTAGCTCAAAGATGTTTCTTTTTTAGAATTTTGGACTCATATTGTCATTTTAAGAATGCACATCTATAATTTATTCCTAAGCCCATTGTATGTAGCAAGTCAAAGAAACTCAATAATACCTAAGGTACAATTGTCAAGATATATCTTCATTACATAGAACTATAAAATTATTCAATTTTACATATTTGATACAAGCATGTTTTCACTACATATTACTTTGGTAACACACAACTAAGTGTGTCTTTCACATGTTCCCCTAGACTGTTAGGAAATTCAATGTCAAAGTTGACAAGCAAATCAGCATGTTGATTAGGGTTCTTCGACAATGGCAATCCACACCCTTTTATACTCTGAACAGATCCGGGTTTAATTACATCAGAAAACTCAAGCTTCAGTCTTTTTCCATTTAAAGTCGGAATAGTAAGCACAACCCCACATAATGCATCACGCAAACTAAGCTTTGCTGTATATAACAAGTTGTTATCGTTGTCTCTCGTGAAGACATCGTGTTTTTTGTCTTTAATGGTGAAAACAATATCCGCTGGAATTTTTCCTGGAACCTGATCACCTTCGTTGGCAAAAGTTATTTTTGTTCCTTGCTTCCACCCTTTCTTAACATTTATTGTCAGTATCTTCTCGTCATCTCTCTGCGTTACGCCATCCGGGCCTAAAATTTTCCTTGTAATCCTGATACGTTTAACACAACCATTATTTATTTCTTCAAGGCTTACGAACAAGTCTCTTTCTATTGGTTCATCTTTTATCTTTGCTTTCTTGTAAAATTTCATATCAGGATAATCTGTGTCCATAGGCGTGTGTGAGCGATGTATATGGCTGTGAAAGTTGGTGCTTTTACTCCCTTTGCTACCAAAACTCGGAAATCCAAAGTCATTCATCCCTCCACTTCCAAACATGAATCCACCTCCAAACAAATCTGCAAATGGATTATCGTCCCCAAAAACTCTTGAAAATGTATCACGAGCATCTCCGCTTGTGAATGTGAAAGTCCGTGAAGTCGGTCCATTACCACCAAAATCGAAGTTTGTCTGTCCTCCTGAGGGCTGCCCCTTCAGACCATCCTCGCCATAGACATCAAAGACTTCCCTCTTTTTTGGGTCACTCAACACTTCATAAGCCTCACTGATCTCTTTAAATTTATCCTCAGCATCTGGGGCCTTGTTTTTATCGGGATGAAACTTTAGCGCCAATTTTCTGTAGGCCTTCTTGATTTCGTCCGGTTTTGCATTCCTGTTGATACCCAGTACGTTGTAATAATCCTTGCCCATTTTACCGTATTTACAAACTCAGCTTACGATATAACGCTTCAAACTAACTTTATACTCAAATTTATAGGACGCAATCACTTGCAATTATATTCTAGAGACTTCAAGAACATTTCAGTAAAGAATCAGCCGGGAATCACTTTCGCAAGGACACGTACCAAGAACATTCGAGAATTTGCTTGTTTAGTTCCTTTCTCCTCCGCAGCGCCTGTTATTAAAAATTTTGCGGGAAAAAATCGAGTTCAGTTTTGTTGACAGAACAAATGAAAATAGTATCCGTCAAGATAATACACAAATTGACGTAGCTATGACAAGAAGCGCCGTAGCTGACCTTTTGCTAGTAGACTGGTTGGACAAAGAGCTGTTGTATGAATCTAAACTTATCATTCTAGAACCGATGATCAGTGGCCCAATAGAATTCTTAAGTGATGACGTCACAAAAAAGTATTTTCAAACATTCTTATCAAAGCATATCAGGATATCGAAGCAAATAGAAAAGGGAAAAGCCCAGCAATACTTGAGGCTACTTTTGATTGTCCAACATTGCTTTACTTCAACTGCCTGTTGTATTGTGGGCTTCCACAAGATGCCTTCAGCTAGATTAGAACATACAAATTTTTAAAAAAGGCTCTAGGCAAAATTAACTTCTCTTATCAATTCTATGGTTTAGCCCTATCAATTTTCTCTTCAAACTCAGTCAGGGGGCTTGTAACAGACGCTTACACAAATTTAAGCTTTGGTCACTGTATCAAGAATGTAGTCCCATGGTTTGTCAGAATGTTTCTGCTATTTGATAAATGCCTGCTACTGCCATTAACTCCTCATGGGGTGTGTAGGTAACAGACAGATTGAGCAATGAAAAAGATGAGTCACGAACACCTACAAAATGATGTGATACTCTAAGAAGAAAAAGAAGAAGAAGGCCTTGACTTGATTGAAAAGTGGGCCCTTCAAACATATGATTGTTAGTGCTAAAGTGTAGTTGGAATTACCATCCCAAATACACCCAATTTCAATCAAATCTTCTTCGACCCTCTATTCTGCAGCAAACAGAAGACTAACTTGTTCTATGATGATATACAGGGATTATACACAAATTGTGTGACTGGTGTTTTCAAAAATAATTTTTCCTACATATCTGCAAAATAATCATTGATTTCAATGTAGGTGAATGATCTCCTTGATAGACATTTTTTCAAAAGCTGATTTGAAAACAAAAACACTTAGCAAAACATATTTCAATGTAGATGGGGCTTTGTTAACAAAATAGATTTAGTGGAAAAGGCTCAGTTTTGGTCTTTGCATAAGAAAGCAGGCATTAAAAATGGAAAATACATATATGTTGCTCTATAATTTCAATTCTAACAACCACTTGCAGTCGTGATAGGTACTATCAAACAAATTTTGATAAAAAACTAATAACAGTATTAAAACAAAACCATGACATTCAAACAAATCATCTAAAACTATATCTTTTCATTTAATATTTGATATACTCATAAGAGTCTTGGTGGAGCATCATCTTTCTTAGCACTTCATATGTTGCGTTGATAATACCCCATGAGACAAGAGCTCTTGAAAAGTTCACCCCAACACCAAAGTTCATTCTTATCAGCGAATTACCCCTCTGTTTGTAAACCAATTTAAATGTTGTTATAACACTTGTGTAGGGACCACCCAGGTGTCTTTGCATATTACTTTTAACAACATTTAAGGGGTAAAATAATGTGCTGAGTGCAGCTCCAAGCAAAGCGCCACTAATAAAGTCTTCAGCAAATGATAGGACTTCACTGTCCCCTGCACCTGGCATTGACTCCTTGATGGGCCCACGCAATGAGAAAAAGAGTGCACTACTGGGTCCATTCCTCAGAACGATAGCCGAATAGCCTCTGTAATATTCTTTTATTGTGTAATGCTTCCAGATTTTCCTAAAAGCATGGGCAGTGTTGGCGATTTTTTCGTGATGTTTACGGTCTGCTAACAAGGTCTGAACTCTTTCGAACGGAGTTAGAAAGGCTTCTAAAGTCCCTGCCATTGTACCCGAGCACAGCTGAAGATAAACATGATTGGTGTTTGGATATTTTGATAAAAGTATTCGTTGAAACTTATGGTAACATCCAAACATGATAGAAGCTGACGCGCCCTTCTGAAGCAATGGTGGCAGAATACCACGATACAAGTTTGAGATTCCTTCTCGCCGCAATTGTCGAAGGGCTTTGAAAGCACGTACACCATCAATCTGTTGTCTCAGCATCAGTTTGAACAAAGGAAATGTTAAAAAGATATTCACACTTGCAGCTCCACCGCCACAAACAAAGTCTTGCCAGTCCTGCTCATTCTCCTGGAAATAGTGTCCATTGGGCCTACCAGTCTCAACACAGATGCTGCGTTCAATGTCCGTAGGCATCTCGCAATTAAAATCAATATCATCTGTATATCAGCTACAGGCTTTGAAAATAGAGCAACCAAAATACATTTGGATGTAGCAGAACTTACTTTCAGATGACAGGCGATCAAACACTAGTCACATTTAATCTGACGTGCTGACCCCCAATGTGCCCTTTAGCTAGTCGCCATTATTTGTCAACTGGCCTCGTTTCAGTTTCTAATATCACGCCAATGTTCTCTTTGCTTCACAAGTTTAAACTAAGAATGTTTCCAAATTATCCGACTACCCTCCATAGACACCTTCCCTTAGCCCTCTTCTACAAAAATGGGAAGAAATTCTTTTCTACCGCCTTCAGAAGATAAATTAGATGTCAAAGTTAATATGTTATTGGAATATTTTTGAAGGATATCATGCCAATGCTGATCCAAAACTTTATGCTCCTGGTGCAGGTCTAAGGGTTTCTGATGACGGAGGTGGAAGCAAACCTAGGTCAAAAATACAAAAAAGTATAAAATTTCTTTAGTAAACTTCAAAAGGGTATAATTTGTAAAAAATATCATAGGTGCTAGTTATGGCAATAATTCGTAGAAATCGAACATTGTGCTAAGTGTAAGTGACAATGCTTCTTGCAATATCTTGCACTCTTTTGCAATGAATTTTTTTCGATGTGGTTTTCACTAAAAAGCTGAAATTTAGATAGGAATATAAACCATTTTAAATTATATAATTTACGCCTTATAATAAAATCTGCAATAGTTGTGGTTATTTTAAGAACAATTAATGATTTAACGGTGATAATTCAGTCACTACTGAAATACTCCTAGATGCCTAACAAGTGAACTCCCCCTGAAGTACTTTTAATTTTTTTTGCCAACCTCTCCCACTCTTACAATGTTTATTATTGAAAATGATCCACTGATGGCGTAATTTTTCCAACCAACAGATAATGGACGCTGATTTCTACTCAATGAAACAAAATTTGCACTGAGCAAAAAACATACCCAGCCAATACCTCCACATATTAGATGTTCATCAGATTTCAAGCCCCCCTTCCCCCCACTTATTCCGCCCCCTCCGTTTATTAGGCATCTGTAAAGAGACATCGGTACCAAATAACATTTCGGAACATATGAAGCTGCAAGCCCGCAAATTACTAATAGACATACATTAGAGGCATTAAAAAGCTTCTTTTTACTTCATTTCTGCACTAAAGGAAGAAGGCCACTGTATATTCAGTGGCTCGGTAGCAGAGCATGGATTATTAACAGGAACATGCAGGAGTTCTTCTTTTCGAATCTTGGTTTTAAAGGCCAAAGCTTAAGGTGCTATGGAAGATAAGATAAGCTATGAAGGAGTTTAAGAAAAAGCGCAAGCTCGAAGATGTAAACAAGGACATTTTTGGCTATTCGTATAGACTCTAGAGTTTGGTCAGTGCATATTCGTATAAAGGAGAGGAGACTATGGCTAAAAAAAGAAAGATTTTACCACATTGCAAAGAAGAATGGGTTAATCTATGACAGAAAATAAGCAACGTATAGAAGGCAGAAATTTTGGCCTAGATGGATTAGTACTCTAAAGTACGGTGCCAGCACCACTTGTCTCGGCATGCAATTTTTTGTGAATCTTTTTACTTTGAGGGCTACTCATTTTACAGCTGGATGTCCTAGAGTAATTTAAGAACCCAGATTCTTGTTTCTTTGTGATCTCACAATAGGTTTCTTTATCTTTCATATGCTTCGCTGGTGGCTGTGATGCCATTTCATATTTCATGTCACTACCACTTGTCATTTCCTATCGTATGTCATTATTCATTGCAAATACATGCTCTTTCAATTTACAATTCAACTTCAGCATTTCCATTTGAATTGAGTTTTCCATTTTCTTTGCGTCATTATTTGGCTGGTAGTCCAATATCGTCGTTGTGGGAGCGTGGGCTAAGCATCCGTTTAGTTTCCATCGATTTGTTTCGATTGTTTTTTATCACTAAAGTTCAGTCAAAGCTAGCTGAAATGCCAGATTCACTTTTCGAAATCTCCAACGTCGATTGACAATTCACACGACATATCATCGCAAAAGGGCAGTTCAAGGAATTCTTATTAATTCTAAGCTGCGGGGGAGCATATTGGGCCAAAGGTGATATTAGCAAGGAGCTGTGGCTTTTTGTGAAATAAGATATCGCAGTACTTGAGAAAGGTATACAGTTTCATTACAACCTTGGTTTGGTTAGTCTAAGCAAACAGTCGAGCACATGGGGCAATTGTGCTGCGTCTCTGCATTCTGTGGTCATGGAAGCTGAAAGCAGCAGCGTATTATGGATTGTAATCGTTGGCTTTCTGGTTGCCTTCGTTTTGGCATTTGGAATCGGAGCTAACGATGTAGCGAACTCGTTTGGAACTTCTGTCGGTGCAAAGGTCTTGACCCTCCGTCAAGCTTGCGTTGTGGCGGGGATATTTGAACTTGCTGGAGCGGTTCTACTTGGAAGTAAAGTATCTGGTATGTTCATGTTCGTTGTGGCAAGAGTTTTGTCTTCTGATAGCTTTCTTTCCACCCCGGGACGGCATTGATTTAGGCCACCTACCAATCTCCCTAGTTGCATTGTTGACGTAGATTGATTTTGCACTATGGACGGGGGTATTAGAAAAAGAAGAGCCTGTGCTAATTATTTAATTTTCTTTCCTAAGATGAATAATTATTTTCATAATTATTTGATCCATGGTACCAACTTACCGGTTTAGCAAGTTTCTTGTCGCTGATGAGTCATGAAATTTCCGTGTTGTTTTCACAATTAAACGAATCGTGTCCCAAAGCATAGCCGGTCACGCGAATTCTATTTTGACAGCAAACAAAAGCCTGCTACCTCGTAGAAAACCAGCTTCAAGTTTACTTTCTAAAACTTTCTGATCTTCGAAAAATGACGTTTTTGTGTCATTAAGATTTCGGCTGAACACAATCTCGTTGTCGACGTTACGCACGAAACTTCTTAAACTGAAATAAGTAGAGGCAAGTGTTTTGGAAAGGACGGTCAGCTTATAAAGAGCATAACACCTTGTTTGAAAGTATGTCCTGATTCAGCTGTCCAAAAAGATTTCCTAACCAGCGGAGAGACTTTTTCGTTTTAGATTAAACATGCTGATTGTTTTCTCTTGTTAAAAGGTTGTTAGAAAGACGATGCTTACTTTCAGCCCCAGCAGGAGAGGACAAAAGAATAATTGTCCTCAAACTAGTGTCTAAATAATGCAATTTGTTTATGTTGTTGATTTGATTCCACAGAGTTTGGATTGGGGATTCCAATTCTAATTGAGTATTTTGCTCCCCCGGTGCTCCTAAAATATAGTCTACCAAGATTTGCATTCTGATCAATTCATTTATCTATTTGTGTTACCTGTGTTCTTTTCTCTTGGCAGACACCGTTCGTAAAGGCATAATAGACATCAACATGTTTAACAATAATGAGGATAAAGCAATGGTCGGCGCTTTAAGTGCACTATTAGGGACAAGTATATGGCTCATAGTTGCCACTTTCCTCAAACTACCAGTGTCAGGGACCCATAGTGTGATAGGTGCAACAATTGGTTATGCTCTGGTTGCTGGTGGAGCTGGTGGAATAAACTGGGAGAAATTCGGGTTCATAGGTAATTCTTGTTTTATTTAATTTTATGTGGCACACCAGATTCCAAGTCTTGATTCTACTTCAGTTTAGCATGTAAGTGTTATTTAGGAACCAAAAGGGGACAAAAAGTTGGATGAATGTGAATGAATGTTTCCAGACTTTTATTCGTTACAGATAGTAATGAATATTAAGAAATGTGTAAGGGAGTGCGGGATAAATGACAAGACTTTCTTCTTACAAGCCTTCAGCCATTCACTCAAATGTGAATAGTTTTTAAGAAGATACCTTATAGGTAGTGTTTTACTGCCATTCAAGTACTAAATTCTATAAAATGATTGTATGATTTGTATATTTATGATCCTTTCTTCAACAAGCCACTCATATCAAGTTTTCTCAAGCTTCAAATTTGATCCTTAATTTCTTTAACTCTGTTAAAAAGATCATTTACGTCTTTTTGGAGTGAAATTAGGCATTTTTACCCTAACTGAAACCTCTATTTTTAACTGAGGGATCTGGTAAAAATACTATACTAGATGTTGTACATTTGTTTCAGCTGCTTCTTGGGTCATTTCACCTGTACTGTCAGGAATAATTTCCAGCGTACTGTTTGTTTTGATTCGAAGATTTATCCTCTCAAAGGTAAGCTATTCAGTCTCTTCTTAATCTTTCCAAAACACTTAGTATTTGTTCCTGTTTTTTATATTTTTTAATATATTTGATACACCTATAGCTGTTACATCCCCCAGAGCCGAATTTAGGGCTACCGGGGCACTGGGCTCAAAGCCCAGGGGGCCACCTATAATATTTCCTTGAGGCCCACTAAAATTAAAAGCCTTAGGGAGCCCCTGGAGGTTAAACGCAAAATATTGTTTTCTCAAAGCAAAATATGAACATGCGTCAAAGAATTGTGGCTGGTATTTCAACAATTTTAGCAGACATTGTAGCTTGTCTGTTGTCTTGATTGTACACTTGTTCTTTTTGTAAATTTTTGCACTCTTCTTAAAATAATTTTCATGGCCAATTAACTAAAGTTGATGTACCCCTCTTCCCTCAAGCATATCCCTCTATCTTTACTGTTAAAGATCAATTGATACTTAGTGCTATACCAGTGATTAAAAGATGACTTGTGTAAATAATGTTATTTAATACTAAGCTTTGTACGTCCAAGGGTATTAATTACTTAACTTGCTGTCACTTGCGGTCGTTCTTACTGAAATTTGATCAGTATGTGTGCTGTGCAATATATTCTGAAGTTTCTTACAGCAAGATTAGTTTCTTGAGTAGTGTTTCAATGAAGTTGATATGAGTATCATAATGCTTAGTGGTTTTCATCATTGTTCAGTGCCTGTTAACATAGTCACCTCCAAAAGCACCTGTCTTCTGTGCTGAGTTTGAAATACACTCCAACATTGAAATATAAAAGATAACTTCAGTATGAAAGGAGCTTGGATCTGAATCCCCAAATTCTCCCCTACTATGGTTGCTGTTGCTAACATCTTTTGTTATATGAGGTGTCCAAGTTTCTTCACTATGTGCTGTTGCTTGTTTGACTGTCTAATCTGGGGCCTATCTTAGTTTCTTGTTCTCTTAGTTTCCTTTTCTTTTACTCTTCTTTAGAGCAACCCTTTCAAGCATGGACTCCGGGCACTGCCAATTTTCTATGGCTTCACTATAGCAATCATCTTACTCTCAATATTTTACGACTCGCCAGAAAGTAAGTAACCCCTTTTGATCATTATGTCCATGGCTCAATGTTTTGTATGTCTAGTTAAAGTGTACAGAAGTTTTTTTCAATTGATAAGTGTAAGCTGCAAAATAATGGGGTCACGTATTTGCTGTAGGCAGTGTGGTAAAGGTATGACGTCATTCACAGCACGATCATCGTGTGATTCTGTCGCTAATTGAGAAAATTGAGCTGATTTTGATGACGATTCCACGTTCCCAGTAGTTTTTCAATAATTTTTTGCACTAAAACTCGTCTACATTATATCTGAATCTAGTTCCTAGAAGCTTTATAACACGAGAACTTGACTTTTGCCCTTCTTGTTATGCAGGAGTTATACTTGTTTCATTTGAATGATTGAGCAAAACAGTAGAGGTCGAACTTTGGACCATCAGCCTATGGTGCAACATTATAAACTAAGAATTTTAGAGTACTGTATCACAGAATTTTGCAGAAAGAGAGCAGTCGCGTCGAAATTGTAAAACACGCAATGCCCAAATTAATTGTGATTCGGCTATAGGACAACATCTTTTGGAGAATCCAAATTGCCAAAACATACAGTGACGACAATTTTCGTATAATTGGGCAAGCCAGGTCGCCTTTAGCCTAGGTGTTTTGGAGTCTGTCTATAATTTCAATGGAAAATTCCATTCATTGTCAATTATAACCAATCACGCGCTCTGCTTATCACCCTCTGGTGTTTTTTCGATCCGCAACTGGATATTTATTTTGTCAGCTTTTGGTTATTTTCCGACGTTTGCATACTCTGAGGAGTGTTGGACGAAAAAGTACTTTAAGTATGCAAAAACTAGTTCCGGTTTTTCTACCCATTGTGAAGTTTTGTACCGCAAAACACTTGTTCGCGTATCACAAAATGCGGCCATGTGCAATCTTATTTCTTAGAATTCAGATAGCCATTGCTATCAATGTGCTTCCTGAAAAATAGCATTTTAAAGTAGCCCTTTCGTTTGACAACCATAAAGTTGGTCATGCAATGGGGATTTTAACGTTTATTGGGAATTTTGACCAAACTTGGAACTGTTAAACAAATTTTCTATGGAGAATTAGCTGGTCAAAAAGGTATAGTTGGTCACTTTTATCTGAACGCCCCTCCAATCTAAATGGGTACATGGCTGGTTCTATGGCGAAACTAGCAACCATTGAGCTGCTTCCTCAGATAACACATAAATCAAGCTCTTTGCAAGGTGCTCACAACCTGACTCAACCATCCAGCTACAGCAATGATAAGATGCTCGTTTTTGCAGTTTTAGGTATCAACCACATGCCTGCGTATGCTGTTGTTATAATCAGTTTGGGCAGTGGCATCTTGGTTGCACTTTCGGTGCATTTTCTCATCGCTCCTTGGCTGAAGAAGCGGATACTTGCTCGTGAGGAAGCAGATATACGGAGAGTTTCCGAAGCGGCTGAAAGTGATAGGAACATACCAGAGCTACGTTTACCAGATGAGGCAACAGGTATGGTTTCTTTATTTCGCTGTCCCAACAGCACTGATGCTTTGTAGATTTAGATTGTCTGCAAGATGTAGCTCTATAGATGAATCGGACTTAGTTTGGAAGTTTCATGTTTGGCAATCCCGAGACTGCTGCTCTATGTATCCATCTCTCTCTCTCTCTCTCTCTCTCTCTCTCTCTCTCTCTCTCTCTCTCTCTCTCTCTCTCTCTCTCTCTCTCTCTCTCTCTCGATAGATGTTTCCATTTTGAACCGAAGTATTTGTGAATCTGTAAAAGTTCCCCTAAAACTCCGCGCAAATAGCCAAATAATATTTCACATAAATGCAACACAACAAACTTTAGACCATACAATTGTAATTTACATATTACTCAAGAATTATTTCTTTCCATCTACCCATGCATTGTGAACCAATACAGATCATTGTGTTTTTTCTGAAAACGGTTATTGTTATTTGATTCGTTTTAGTTCCAAATGGCGATGTTGGTCCAAGAGTAGCCACACTAGAGAACGATATGCTCGAGATCCCAAGATTTAGCGATTTGCTGCGAAGAAATCTGGAATCCGATGAGATAACAACAACCTCTTCCTTGTCCTCTTTGCCGTCAGTAGATAATGAAGATACTATCACAAGCCAGGCAGACAATACAGCTAGAAATATGCTTCAACTTCCTAAGAACAAGTTGATCTCCAAACTCATAGAATCAGACACTATTACTGTTTGCTCCGAGTTGTCAACTGATGCTGAAGAGAAACCTGATACTTCACCGACAGATGAGGCGTTGGATAACGTTTTTGAGAATGTTGATGGTGGCAAAGAGGGTCATGCTAGGTTTAGCATCACAATTCCGTGTAATGGCACGGGTAATGACGAAGAAGACTTTGACATTGAAATCGAGAGAAAAGATCAAGGTGATATCACGATCGAGGTACCCATTGGTGACCAGTTGACACATCACCATCATGATGTTCCATCTACCTCAGTTGCTGGTCAACGAACAGACAGTCGGCACCTTATTGACGGTGCTGCTACGAGCGTGGCAAGAGAAGAGGAGAGAGAAAGAAAGCAGAGGGAGAAAACAGAAAAGGAGCAAGCAAGGATGCTTGCGAGAAGTCTAGTCACAGATGAACCTAAGACTGGTCGTCTTTTTAAGTTTTTACAAATCATGACTGCCTCTTTTGGTGCCTTCGCGCATGGTGGGAATGACGTCAGGTAGGCATTCATCGAATTTCATCAGCAGATTTGATTGACACTTATGAAATGACGTGTTTATCTTCAAGTCTGCCAATTGGATACACTGTATCAAATTATATCATTTTGTACCATTGCAGCAACGCCATCGGTCCAGTGATCTCGATATGGGTTATTTATGATACTGGTTTGGTACATAGTAAAGCGGCAACTCCCATTTGGATTCTGCTCTATGGCGGTGCCGGAATAGTCGTTGGCCTGTGTATTTGGGGCAGAAGAGTTATCGAAACGATCGGGGAAAGCCTCACCCCAGTAACGCCCACAAGGTTTGTACTGTGTCCATCCGTAGACTATCTTTCGACAATTTACTCAGTCGCTTCTACTATTTGCCAAATGAGAAGGATTAATGTGACTTAAACGTTATTGAATATCTAACCAAGCTTAAAGGCATCGAGTCATGGTAAACAGCGGTTTTCCACGGGATGTTGTCTGTTTTCATGTGATAAATCGGCTTTCATGTGACCAGACCACAACTGCGAGGTTAAAATATCATGTGTGCAGTTTGCTTGACAGCCAATCAAATTAACGGAGCTATCATAGTGACTCAGTAATGTTTGCAATTTGGGTATACTCTTTCCATTTATCATGACTCAATGCCTTTAACTGGCCGGATTAAGGCATGTTCTAGAAGGTCTTTGCTTTTCTTGAACCCCTCCCACATGTTAGTGAGAACTATAGGTATGGATGGAGATGTGATATGTGGCACGCCTTAGGTTTTCCTGAATAATGTCAATGGTGAAGCGCAATCACGGTTCGTTATAGAAGCGGATCATGTGATCAATTTGAAAAGAGGCCACCCACGCATACTCGTAACATGTGACTTCTTTCCCGTTTCATTCAGCGTATTTTAATCGGTTTCGAAACCACGACTCTTGATTTAGGCCACGCGTCAGTTTCCTTTTCTAGACTTTCTTTCGTTGAAGTGACTTAAGACCACTTCCATTAAGACCACCAGAAATTTTCACCTTTTCGCTTACTCAGTTTTTTCATGTAACCAACCTCTCATTTTAGTGGATTTTCAATTGAAGTTGGAGCTGCCATGACTGTGCTCCTGGCTTCGAATCTTAGCATTCCGGTGTCAACTACTCATTGCAAGGTTGGCTCCGTCGTTTTCACTGGTCGCGTCAGGTCACGTGACGTCGTAGATTGGTCTTTATTCGTTAATATAGTGGTCTCTTGGGTGGTCACCATGCCGGTCACAGGTATGTGTTCTCCATTTTGTTACCTTTTCCACTTTGCGTATTGCTGTCATGTCTCACTATACAATTGCAGGATATTAAACCATGATTTTTGAATACTGATTGCTAAAACCGTGGTTACGCTGTTTCTGGCAATTATGAAGTTTTGTACCAAAAACATTTTTCATTATTACTTAGGCACTGCCAGACCCCGCTTAAATCTGCTAATGGTTGTTTTCCACTATAACTCATTTGCGAATCTCATTTCAAAATTCAAGCGAATCTCATTTCAAATATCCCTGATTTAACTGATAAAAGTGGAAAAGTAAAACGGGGAAATTTCCTTGAAATTCTTTTTTGATACAAAATGTGAAGTGTGAAGCATTTGTGAAAGTTTTTGAATATTGAGAATAAAATTTTTTTGAATTTTTATAAAGTCACTCTTGATAATGACAATTTTTTTGCGCCTGCCGATTTGATATCGTAAGAGAATAAATGCGTCAATTTCGTAAAGCTTTATAACGAAGTTGAATTAAATATAATTTATGTTCCAAATCCAGCAAATGATCAAGTTCTTAAAATTTGGAAGTTGTTTTGCCACTTCCAGTTCACCCATCGTTCCAATAAGTGATATTTTTGATTTTTGAGGAAAAGCTTACCTTAATTTAGATGTCCATTTTAGCTAGCTAAGCTGACCAGATATATAAAGAACAAGTGACATTACTGAATTTATGATTAATAACTAACTCTAGAAAAGGGCCGGTTTTTACCCTGGACTCTTCTGGACTCTGAAAACGTGGCCAATTTCTCAGTGCATTATGAAATAAGGATTATCGAAAGCTGTTTATTTGTTTAAAAAAGGCAATATTTTCACGGCACGCTTGAAACCTTTTCGTCTGATACGTCTGAATAAGGCAGCATCAAAATAAATACGCAACCAGAGAAGTAAGAATTAATATCCTACTGCGGGTCGCCGCAAGGAGAGTCAGAAGAGCGAGCAAAGTCGATTATAGTTTAACTGCCTTGCTTGTTATGTTTCATGATAACAGCCTCATTCAATGTATACCGTTTGCTATTCAACTGTATGCATAAAGAGGCCTTGTGGCATTGCTGAACTGCTAAAGGCTTTGGTTTCGATTTCTTTTAGGCCTGATTTCAGCTGGTGTTTATGCCGCCATTATAAAAGCGATGGAGTAGTTGTACAACAAACGGTACCCTGCATTGAAAAATGGCGGACAGGTCTCGAGAGTGAAAACTTTATTTCTTACTTTGTACAGGAGTTGAGAATTTTTACCAACTGAAACAGAGAATTTACATATCTTCGTTAGAAATTCAATTGTATGACTTTTGTAAAGAGCATGAATTTAACCTTACTATCGTTGCCTATGTTGGATCCAATTGATTAGGTAATGTCTGCAATTAGATAAAATGACATCGATTGATAGTATTAAGGACCTTTTGACGTAGAGGCATTCTAATATTCGCCGAAATGGCCATCTGTTTGCATGGGCACGGCAGGTTTCCGTGGAAGAGAGGAACAAGCGTTTGCCTCTGCGCCGTGTAAACTCTTAGACGTGGCTCCACAGTGACATTCGGCAGTAAGAGAAGCCTGTTTTTATGTCGATTGGGTTTAGAATAGGAGCACATGATATGCACTAACCGGACTTCGGACGTTAAGAACAAGGCTTTATCAGGTCCTGAATCTTTTCGGCCCGGTTGTTAATTTTCCTGTTAATGCGACTTGTGTAGTTTGCGTCACTAAATAGCGTGAGAATGACATAAGGTCCAAGGTCATAAGCCATAAGTCATAGGGTCAAAAAGACCAATTTGAACGATCCAAATAAATAAGATTCTAGATATGCAAAGACAGCTAGTCCATAGCTAATCTCCTTTAATGGAAACCTTCCCAGAAGCCAGCGGTCAGCGGTAACTGGGCCTCAGCTGAACTCGTTGAGTTAGTTTCGTTGTTGCTAGGTAAAAAGTTTGGTTGTCTGGCCAAGAAAATGCTGCAAACAACCTGAGACAAAAGTCTAGGCCTAAGTTCCCGTAAATCGCAGAACAGAGTGATTGCAAACAGTGTGCCCCATTCACCATATCTATATATTTTTAATATATTTCAATCAATATTTTTATGAGTCACTTAGGTGAGGAAATTAATGATTGGAGTTTTTATGTAATTGTGGTAGCACCTTCTGTCCGTACATATGGAATTGAACATTGTTCGTTTATTGATAAAACCGACACTTCTTAAATCCGACTGAAGCTCACTAGCATGCCTAGCAGATCTCGCAGAGGTAATACGCTCTGCTACACAGGCTGAAGTCCCACGTGACAACGCCGTATCAAGGAATTCTCCACAGAGTCAATAAAAAGTCAATAGTATTATACAAAAATGATTGGTTTTTATCAACGTAACCTCAAAAGCCAAATGTACTTGATTTATAGAAGACATCTATACTATAAGTTTCTTTCCTGCTTTCATGTCTGCCTACTAATATTATTGATTCATATTTTTTACATACTATTTATTCTAATTCATGAAACTTTGTTTAGAAAGGGGAATGTTTTCAGAATACCGTGAATACCCTGAAAACACTTTGGGTAACCAAAAGAGTAGCAGCGAGGAGATGGTTGACTCCAAAACTATAAAGATATAAATTATTCAACACATCAAATACCTTCTTTTTAATCTTAATCCCCTTTAGTATCTTTGATGAATTCGACTTCCTTTTCACTGAATTAATGCTCATGAAATCAACAGGCTTTAAAAATTAGGCCAAAATTTAATGAACTCTCACGTGACACTTGTGCGTCAGAAAATTAACGGGGATGGAAAAAATCGCTTTAATTGCATGACTCCACGTTTTCGTGAAAAAGCGACTCGCCATCCAACGTAATTGTTGGATTTAAAATTGATTCTACTGTTAATAAAGTAGCCCACATGCAACTGCCTTAATTCATCCTCGCTGCATATCGTCTTAGAAACATGGATTGATTCGAAATAGATGCGGATATAGGATAGTTATGCGCCCACGCATAGTCAGCGACTGTTAGGATTTGCGTTAATCGAGGTCAATTTGAGGCTTGCAATGAAGCTACTTTGGATCTCTCGATCACTGTATGTTTTTGGTGTCTGTTGCAGCCCACGAATTATGCTACGGAGGAGATCTTGCTACGGCGTTGTGATGACCAGTTGGATCTTAAGCGTACCACCTTCAATAGGTC
Source organism: Nemopilema nomurai (assembly GCA_003864495.1). Lineage (NCBI taxonomy): Eukaryota > Metazoa > Cnidaria > Scyphozoa > Rhizostomeae > Rhizostomatidae > Nemopilema > Nemopilema nomurai. The sequence continues at coordinate 2,552,190 of ML133443.1, forward strand.
CTTCTTGAGCGAGTCCTCCAAAAGGTGATGGGAACAGGAAGTTCCTAGAATAAGGAGAGCTCCGTGAAACATTTGAATTATATAGGCTTTGCGGACAGGAAAGAACGAAATTCATATTTGACCAGTTCATTCGTGAACACCACCTACCTACCGGCGTGAGGCTGAATGGATATACTTACACTTTCACAACTTCACAACAAGGCCATCCTTCAGAGCTGGACAAACACAAAATCAGCGTAATGAATGCATAACGCGCAACATGAGCAATAGGGCTTCTGGCAAAAGATGTCGAATAAAAAGCTGCATTTTCATTCCTTTCTTTTTCTGCTTGCTAATGCTATTTCCAGTGGCGGTTTATGGGAGGGGGGGGGAGCGAGACGTGACCCCGCTTTTGGTAACCAAGAGGAGACCCGCACCTAAGAACAATTTTGACGGAAAAGAACTTAAAGAATAATCTTGACGAGTGAAACATTTTCAAAAGGGCCCCGTAGTCCCTGGAACAGGCACTGGCTATCTCCATCTCTGATCTCCATCTTTGACGAGCCTCATTTCCCCGCCTGCCTTAAAAGACCAACCTACTCAGCACCTAATATTTACCGTCCTGTCCCTCCTCCCTAATCATCCGAGTGCTTAAATAACTTGCATTTAGTCGACGAAAGAGCTGTAGCCCCAGCCTGAACTTTAGAAGCCCCTACTTTTTGGGAACTTTTATGAGTCATCTAGTCCATCCTTACAGTCGAAGCAACAAATTTTCCTCGATTTTACATCCAATCAATCAATTCTAAGGCTGCCTCCTCCAAATTCTTTGGTGCTAACTCTAGTTGTTTCCAGTGCCAAGTTTCTTTTCACAGGGACCTTCGAACTGCGTCAAACGGCTTCAATTGCCTGTCCCTCTTCCCGTCATGTGTGATGACAATCGTCGCTTTTGTTGGGCCTTGTCACACATCCAAAATACAAATGACACATCGCTTGGCTGTGCAGTGCCAAATATGGCCAACTGGAATAGCAGCCGAGGTGCCTTTCAAGTCATATGTGTCTGAATCACAGTGCAACGAGCAGAAAGGTAAATCCCACTGCAGATATCCGCACGTTTTCTTTTGAGTGATATTGTTAAGGTTCCGAGTCGCAATACTTGCACTCACCATTTATCGCACAATAGATCTTGGTGAATGGTTGTAAACAACGTAAATAAAATCTTTAAATCGAACGCCCATTTTTAAAGGCAGCATTCTAGTCATTAAATTTCTACAGTCTTTCATTATTTCTACAACTTTGAATCCATAAATAATCCGCAAAAGAAATCGATGGCATAAGTTGAACCGGATTTGGCAAGGGGACCTGGCCTTCTCTACCTTGGGAATTGGAGACCTTAAGGCCAATGGCTAGCAAATGGGTTGGTGATCGTGCACAGTGGATTTTTCGTGTAACGAACACGAATGGGGTCAATGCTATACCCTTCGAAAAGAGGATCCGTTGATGGAGATTACACTGGCGCTGGTGTTGAATAAGATATGAACAAATAAAAAGGAAAAAGATTAAAGCAAATACTGGTCCTGATAATCAAACCTTTGTCTTCCTTTCCTTCCTCCGAATTTGGGACCTTGTACGAAAGTAGAAACATGCAAGCTAGGTGTCTTTCTTCGTGTGCAAACTTCGTATAGAGCCGAAAATTTAGGCTCATGCTGTTTTTTTTTCAATTTTGATGTAAACTGAAAGTTTCCAATTCATTATTTGAGTGTAAGTGAAAGGGTTCGGACAAATAATAATATCTCTTCAAGAAGTTGCAAGGCACTTTAGCCCTACCCCTATCTTGTGATTGAGAATAGAAAGATAGGGGTCTTTGTCCCAATTATTTGAAAAATAATTATAATATTATAAAATATCAAAAATCCTCATTATAGATCAACCTACATTTGGCTCGATCCTGCTTTCTATGGATAGCTACACACAAGAATAGTCGTAAAAATAAGTTGCATTGCCTTAAAATTACGCCTCCTCTAAAATCCAACTGTCATTTTCTTCAAACCCAAATTATTGAACGGCTCTAATAATATCGCGAATGTCATGGTGCTCCAGAGCAAAGCGGAACATTTTTGGATTAGTCATGACAGAGCCACCCAGTCAATGCCATATTTGGAGTACGCTGGGATTCGTCATTCTGCATGCCCATGGTAACCTCGTGATCGACAGCGTAGTGCCCATGCGCGTAGAACCATGCTGCGCAAACGGGATGGAGGCTGTTAAAAATCACGACGAAGGCAGTTCAAAGTCAACGAATCTGGCACCTACCTTGTGATCCGCTCAAGATAAAAGAATGAAATTAAGCAGCCATTATATTTTGTCGCTTTGTTCGTCGGAAAGACCTTAGAAATAACACTTAGGTTTCTTGCCGACAGTGTCATTTGCCTATTCGTTGACCGATTGTATTGCAATTGGTTGCAGAAAACAACGGGGAGCTTTGATTGGTGGAGAAGAGGCTTTCGTTTGACACATGTTGATTGCAGTCATCAGTGTCCCAGCCGTACGGATGCTTGCAGGACAAGAAGCCAAATTAAGCAAGATTCGAGTGTTCTCCCAATCACAGCTGAACTTCAAGGAGCTTATCCTGCTTCGAATCCATCATGGTTGTAAGTTGAAACTTTCGTTTTTTAACTGGTTCAATCATTGTTCTCCACTAATGACATGGTAGTAATCTTAAAAGCACCAATAGATTTATGACAAACATGCATGACATCGTCTGGAAACGCAAACAAAATTACATCAGAGTGTTAAATCAGGGTTTCCTTTCCAGATGGTAAAAATGCTCGCATGGACATGGTGGCTTTTGACCTTTCACCTTTGACTTAGTTTGTAGTATTCGAGGGGTGAAATTGAGATTGATTATAAGCATGGTATAATACGCTTGGTGTCTCTCCTTCCAGAATATAAAAACATTCTTTGCATGAACAGTTAGGGATGAATTTACGAGTAGAACTCTCATTATTCATAGCGTATCAATGTTTGGCTGTAATGACATGCAATTTTTGTGTTTTCTAATGCTGCGAGCCAGCCATACTCATTGAACGCGAGATTTTTTCTGGCAGAGACCGCCTTTAAAAATTCTAAGGGCTTTTCCATGGACTTCTGTTTTTCTTTGCGACGCTCTATCCTAAAGAGACCTTGGCTCGTAGAGGGAGACGTCTAAGCTTATCGCACAGGCTTTTGCCGTCACACTTTTTAATCTTCTTTCCTAATTCTTCTTTAGCTTCTCTTCAGATCCTTCAAAGAAGCAAGTCCTCCCCTAAGACAGCCTTATCAATAGACTCCTTGAGGCACGGAGGGGCACTTAATTCTATCGATTATTTTTTTCTTTTATCGCAAGAACAGGCTCGCCATATGCCAGAAAGTTGAAATACTTGTATATTCTGTGATTCTAAGTGAACATTGCAAATTATATCGACTGGTTTTTGTCATATTTGTAAAGCACGGCCAGAATTGGGTTTCAGTATTATGTCACAGAATAACAATTCTGTGACCTTGGGATGTGGTAACTCCATCACGATTATGACATCAAAACGGCCACGTCTCTTGTCCGATTGTGTATATGCAGCCTTTCTCACTACCAAGACATCCAAGGCGTCTGGAATCTTGATGAGATTCTATTTAGTGGAAAAGCATGACTGGCTTTAATATTGTAGATGAACGAGGGATGTGGATAATTTGAGGCGTGGCCGTCTCGGAATCCTTTGGCATTTTCGCTGTCGAGGGTCCCAACGGCGAACCCTTGTTTGGGACAGCGAATGAACATTGAAAACAAGAAACCGATCTGCTTTAGTCACGGCTTATCAAAAAGAATTTAAAAGACCGCGCAGGTACATCTAGGAAATTTTCCCTACTTTTGCTAATGAGAGCTTTCTTGAAATGAGAGTTTCTTCATGTCGGAATTTCCAAGTCAGATTGCTCAGGTTATTGCTTGGAGTTGGCATCGTACCGGCTCGCAGATGACTGCTCTGCATTCCAAATCCACTAATCGCAGGGCGTTTTTCATTGTATGTACCAAATTGCATCGAATTATTTGTCACGTGCTGGAATGGGCTTGCACCATGTGCGTAAATGCACTCGTTTTTCCAATTGATTTGGTCCTGATCCAAGCAACGCTTAAAAGCCCAATTCTGATATTACGAGAATCTACTTTCGACGAATTTACTTTCGACGAATCTACTTTCGACGAATCTACTTTCGACGAATTTACCTTCGACGAATCTACTTTCGACGAATCTACTTTACTTTCGACGAATTTACCTTCGACGAATCTACTTTCGACGAATCTACTTTACTTTCGACGAATTTACTTTCGACGAATCTACTTTACTTTCGACGAATCTACTTTACTTTCGACGAATCTACTTTACTTTCGACGAATCTACTTTCGGCATCTGCTAAAGGAAATCAGTGAACAAGTGGCTAAGCGTTTCTCACCTTGGGCCTCTCAAGGCTTAGGGGCGGCAAAGGCTCCGCAGCACAAGATACATACAAAACTTTGGCTTATATCGCGTTTAGCGTAGGCTCGACAGAGTGAGGAACAAGGACACACTGTCGATGAATACTGGTCTGATTCAAGCACGTGTTGCTCTACATATGAGATGGCAACACAGCATGTCATTATCAGCTGGTGCTAATCGTCTTAATTACAGCATAACTCTAATAGCAACAATCACAATCATACTCCTTACACTTGACCAAAGTTAACTATTGCCCCTCCAGAAATTCTCGGGGGCGGACCTTTCTCTTTTTTCTAGCCCTACAACCCTACTCTGCATCAATGCGATAAATTACTCACCCATTTGTGATGAGAAACCCCTAAAGTTTGGTGCCTTTTAAAGGTTCTAATGTACCGGAGGTAAAGCAGCCAAATGACTTTCAATGCACTAAGTTGTGAGCTTACAGTTGATGCGGGAAGGAGGCAACCAGTGGCGTTCCTACGGGCGGGGCTAGGGGGGCTTGGCCAAGAAATTTAGCTGCATTGCTATATCTACCACATGTCTGTTGATTGGTTGTTTGTTACAAGGAAATAATTTACCGCGGTAAGAGAGCAAATAGCTCATCTCAGCTCAGTAACGTAGGAGCCGGGAGGCTAGAGTGGCTATGTCCCCCCCCCCCCCACGATTTTCGACAAGCCATGCAAAGAGACCCATAAGTGTTCCTTCTAAATCCAAATGTGGGAGTGGTCATGTGCCCCTTTTTCAGCCAGGCCCCTATCTTTGTTGGATGCTTCCTACATCCTTGTTAGAGCGTCGAATCAGTTCAAGGGCTGTTCGGGTTCAAGAATACGAAACACTAATGTGTCTTTTCCTTTTTTCATTGCAGAACAATACGCTGCCTACGGTTGGCATCGGAACACATTATCCAAACAGAATATTTGTTGGCTCTTTACCTGGCAGTGTACGTATTGCTACGTATCATGTTTTTGTCATCTGAAGTCCAGTAGCCATGTCTTGGTTATCTGTTCACATTACATTGGAACATTTATGGTGTGCGCTCCACAAACATGCACCCAACATTAAATTAGGAGAGGAGGAAAAGCTATTCTTCTTGAAAGGAAAGAGTTTATGTCAATTTTTCTTGATAAGTTTTGAATCGAATCATTCTGGCGTCATCACACCCCCCCCCTCCCCCCTGAAAAAAATAATGCCGAAAAATCTGGCCTACCGAATATTGCCGTTATGAGTAAGCATCCCCTCTCAAATTTGCTCTGACTTGTTGATAAAAATAACAGTACCTGTGCAGTGATTAAATTTCTTTGTTATCTTTTTTAATTTGGTATCGATTTTTCAAGAATATAATAGACGGTAACAATACCCTTGGTTAATATGCCACGCCTATGCTGCCGCAAAAGTTTTCTTTTACACGAACCCCTCTCCTAAAAAAGTAATCATCTTCGCTACGCTACTGTTTGCAGCTGGCAACTTCTTGATTTTGAAAATAGTCTCTCGTGCGCCACCTCAGCTCCGACTTTCTCAGGCCCCACCTCGGGCTTCCTCTGATAATTCAGACAGGTGTAATTTCAGCTGTTTTCATTATCTTGCATGAATGAACAGGCAAGTGCCAATGACCTGGCTGAGTTTTTCAAGAAGTTTGGAACCGTTCTAGAAGGCAAGGTCGTGCTTGACTGTAATGGAAATTCTAGAAGGTGAGAAGTACTTTAATTTTTGGCTTTACAGACTTTCTTTTTTCCTGGATTTCTGTCAGTGTCATGACGTTAATTTAATAGGTTCATAAGTGTTTTGATTACATGATGTAATTGCTAATGCAAGTTATAATTCATGCACTATCAGAGTCGAGTTGAAAGTTTAATAATTCATGCGTGGTGAAAATTTTTCGCCCCCAAGAATTTGTTTGTTTCTTGAAATAAAGAGTTTACCCAAGTTTGAGCTGCAACATTTTAGAATAAATTCAATGAAGGTGTCATGTCATTTTGGAAAAATTACTAAAATTTTCATACTCTCTGGTTCAGTCCAGGCTCATGGCTCTTTTCTCTGTTTTGTTTCAAATGTTAAACAGGACTAGATACTTAACAATAGGAATAACCAACTTCGAGGTGATGGTATGGAACACTGGCTCCAATAGTCCCTTTACAAATCTAATACTTTAAACTAGTAGCTAAACCTTAGAGAAGGTTTGGTTAAATTCATTCTTAGCTTTTGTTGACTAGTGCTTTACCGATTTCTAAAATCATACAGATCGGATGGTGTTCCTCAACTTAGGACGCTAGCTCCTATTCTACTTCACCTCTAATCCAGCAATACCTGGCTATGATTATCACTAGAACCAAATAAGCTCATACTTTACCAACCGTACTGGGTAGTTGGAAGGAAAAACCATCGCTTGCTTTACAAGATGATACCGCGAGCCTGTTCCAACGGACCAGATAACTTAGGCACAGCAGTGACAGACATAGTTTGCAATGACGTCCACTCAAAAGTGGCCTAAGCCTTCCTTCATTGCCCTTGATAAGGTAAGGCAATTGTGCATTGTCTATAGAAGACATTTCACTTATAGGCATATTTCTTTCAAACGAATAATTTTCCATTTATTTGCTTTCAGGTTTGGCTTTGTGACATTTGCAACAAACGACGATGTTCAAAGAGTTCTTGGCCACGGTTGCATATTTTTCCGCGGTAAAAAAATCAATGTTGGACCAGCCGTTAAAAGAATGGTACGCTTCCTATTTTATCTCCCACTGGTACAAATTTCGCTAGACTAATTTCCCATGTTGACTGGTAATGGTTGCCCTATTGAACAGAGATGGTAGTCTTATACTTCTAGCTACCTTTCATGCGATGTATGACACTCTGTGATGGTTTTTTCTAGTGGCACCAGAGGTGATACTTTGTGTTTATTTATCTAGATGTTGTTTCCTAGTTTTTTGTTATGAAGCAGATTGTGTTCCATTGAATCGAGAGAAAGAGCAAAGGTCTTTTTGGTTCGTCAAATCACATTCAGATTGATTTCGATTGTGCTTCTTACATTTTTTTATCTATAGAAACGCTCATCTTCTACTTTTCAACATCTTGAGCCTTTCAACAAATACATTTTATTTTACCGATGTTATTATTTTATCACCTAGGAAGGTGTATTCATTGAGCGCACCGTTAAAAATTCCATCCATTAATCCCATGCCCTTTATACACGCTTTCCAGCATCCAAGCGAAGTGTATGGAATCTTCTACATCTTTTAGTTTTAGTTGCTTTGATTGTCGAGAAAATCGTATTTCTACCTTACTTAAAACCATAGTTTTTGGCAATGCTATGTAGCTCGAATGCATGCTCCCCAGTCTTGTATCCTACTTTTTCAAACCTGTGCTACCCCATTACCTTTAAATGTAAGGCATTGTGAGAATTGAGAACTTTTTTGAGCCTAATTAGGCATTCCGTTTTATCTTCAGTTGTAAACAGTGGCATTTAGCCATGAAGACTCAATCAAAAGCTCTGCATAATATATTGCAACGTGTTTGTTTTTTCTCGTTCCAGATGCCGGATGGTCAGCCTAGCATTCTCTTCTCGCCTGATCCTGCCAAAACAAGCAACGCGCCATTTAACAGAAGCCAGGTTAGCTTTTTTTGCAAATCAGGTTAACTTCTAAAATATACCGAAGAAACTGCAACCAGTGGTGGCTTTTAGAAGCGAGGCAAAGAGATAGTTGAGCCTCGTTCTAGGGTCAATTTTTCGGTAAAGATAGACCATTAAGTCTGTCTTTTTGGGCAAGAATGACTGCAGTCTGGAAACTGATTATAAAATGGAATGTGAATAACTAAAACACAGGGATGTGTTACGTAAATACAGTTAGCTAGCATATACCAGACTCATCGATGTATGTTTTCTTTGTAACGGTGTACTCGATGAGAAGGAATACAATGACAACAACCCCCCCCCCCTAATGAGAGTCTCATTCAGACGGCATTGTATACCCATCAAATTACGCAACAATTCGTCATTCAACGCTTTATTGAGCCCCCATACCCCCACTCCTTATTAGGCATGCAGTAGACGAGTGCCCTGTTTCCCTAACAAGAAACATGAGCAGTGCCCCTTCCTCTAAAGCTTGACCTTTGGCACCCTTGAGGTCCTTCATGAGATTGGGTTTCAGTTTACCCTCATCCTATAGACGAAAATGTGGTCTTCAAGGAGCGAATTGATGTTCAATAATTACTGGTTGTTGCTGACTTGATTACAATGAGAACTGGTCTTTTAATAAACAGACTGATTATTGGAAACAAATATTTAGCTAAATTTCTATTAAATTGGTTTGCTGAGGAAAAAACATGCGTTTTCAGTCGATGTTGTGTACATATTGTGTACATAATCAATTTCGAAAGCCTAGTTTTGCAGCATTCTCACCGTCCGAGGAAACTTTCTACTCGAGAGAAGATTTAATGGATATAAAGTGTCTTGCATGTTTTACGGAAAGTTAAACATGTCTTGTTAATAGGAATATAATGGGCTCACCCCAGTGACTCATCATTATTCTTCTGGTAGTCCACTGGTTAGTGGAATATGATTAGCCAAGGCAACTGGGCTAATTAGTTAAGGCATTCTGCCTTTTTATTTCTTGCTGCCCCCTTCACTTCAACTCCCACGTACTCTAACTCAATCGTTAAATTCTGACCTTTTTCTGCCTCCAAATTTTTATTCCCAATAACTTATATGCTTTATTTGTAACAAAATTAACGCAGCTTGTTCTATTGGCGCTGTTCTTAACCTCCTTCAATATCTCCTCTTATTGCCCCCCCCCCCCTTCATTTGAGAATACTTATTTCCATCTGACAAAGAGTCTGACGGCGGTTACGTCGTCTAGCTTCTTGGTTATTAAGCGTATTTTTCACTATGAGTAGTGTCACTAATTTTGCCAAATTAGTTAGGTTTTGAGGGGGGAAGGCCCCAATTATCCGTCTTATTGTAGGCCCTGTCTAATGAGTAGTTTATCAGTGGCACAGAAGTCCGCCATTAACACCGTGCGCCGAATGATGAGTGCCCACTTTTACCACGGCTGGCACCGAATGGAAAATTTTGCTTCTTAGAGTAGACAGGAATCTCCCGTACAAGTGTCTAAACGTGTAGAAAGGGTCAATATTGCACTCAAGCCTCTGTTAGTCAGAAAGCTTTGCGGCCAACGAGCTCCAGTTGCTTTTGATGTTTGTGCAAATGTTTTCTATCTCGATAAAAATCAATTTAAGATCTCATGCGGCTTTGGTTGAAGTTTAATCGGCTTCCTTTATTGGATAAGTGGGCCTATTTCATTGCCCTTAAGTTCATAGTGGGCTTTATAAGGTAAATTTGATGTATCAATTAGTTTGATTTGGTGGCCTAAAGCCGAGCATGAGTTCAAAGAAATGTACAATGTTTGCTATCTGTTATATGAAAATGGATCTTCCTGGTAAAACAGTAATTATCAGGATGAATGCTTCATAAAACCATGCTTTGTTTCTTCACCAAATTGCAATCTTGGAACGATTTTAACCAAAATTGCTAATGTACTTCGCAAATGTTCCTTAATGAAAAAATTGATCCTAAACAGGATTACTCGGTAGATAAAAGTAATCTAGGGACTAATATTTGATGGGTTCTGTTAGCTATTTCATTTAGGACCCCGAGTCGTAGATCTCCTTGGCTTGTGATCCAGGGCATGTCTAAAATTTAAACACAAAGAGGTTACTGAGAAGACACCTACATCTATTATTCTCTCCTGTAAAGAAAAGTTCATAGTACTTTTCTTATAGGCCTAAAGCCCAATCTCCAATATGCGAAAAATATCGAGGCGGAAAAATTTCCTGCGATCTAATTGGCAAATTGAAATTGTCGCGGCGGAAAATGCCGACTAGCGAAAGTAGAAAGTTATCCTACTTTTCGCGGCTCGACAATTTCCCGCCCAGTGGAGATTGGGTTTTAGTGAACCGGCTAGGACTACTTCACGCAGGCTGAAGCTTTATTTGAAACTCAATCAGCTGCTTAAGTATCTTTGGCAAGCAGCGTGGTGGCTCTGTTCGGGGCAGAGACACAAACCATTAATTACTGGTCCGCCTTGCTAAATGTCGGGCTGGTTCACAAGCCTATTGTTTATGTCAAAAGCGCGAAAATAAGCAAGAAACAACTGTGATGAGAGAGTTTGCATTTGGTTTAAGTTTGTGTATGGGAGTAGGGCATTGGGACTTGGCTTGTGGCTTTGATTAATGTGCAGGATATGTAAACAGATTCAAGCCACGGCATTGTCACAATAGGCATCTTGTTTTGATATTCCGCCTCCGCGAAAGCAATGGGCCTCGGTTTCATTATGCTTAGACACCCAAAGGACCACTGTACTGCTTTTAGAAGACGATCTTTATTTCATTTCTGTCAAGTCTCGTTTTAACCTATCACGAACAAGCCTCAGTCTCATACATCCCCTATATCATTGTACACACAACGTGTCACTTCTACCCTATCATAATTTATTGAAAAATATAGACACAAAAATAGGCCCAATGTGGGGGTATTTCCCTCTCGTAATTTCGCTTTCCAACTGTCACGGCTCACTTCAACAGACTTTTTTGAAATTGTTCTTGAAATTGAAATTGATTTGCTAACCAGTGGTTGCCTCTGATATGTTCCTTATTCTCTCTAGATATGTGAGCTTCGCCCTCTTATTGACCCCACGACACCCCCAGTATCACCCTCGTCGCCTATGGCCGGGCAAAAAGTCTTCTTTCGGATGGACCAAGTTCAACCAAAGGTATCAGTGTTTCACCATTCTTTTATTTCAGGTGCCCCAGGCCTCGCCTGTTTGTAAACTCTTCTGAATAGTGTAATGTTTGAGAAAACATGAAACTGCCTCAAATTAATGTAATTTTATTGCTGGAAGGAATATGCTGTGGTGAGGGCAATGAAGGCTCCAAAGTGTCAGCGCGAAACCTTACATGCTGAACAGTAATACATTTGTTTATCAATGGTAATCCATGTTGAAATATAAAGCCTGCGTCAAACAAAACTGGGGCTAATCTATCGACCAGCTATGCAAATACTTTGTTCTTTATATTGGAGCAAGCAAGAAGCGAAACTAAACGTTATCGTAAATGTTATATCGTATGATAGATGGAAGTGTACACCGTTTTTAAATGTCAGTCCTGTACTCAGTGTAAGAAAGAGCCGAAGGCCTGGTGATTTATGAAGGCTACTCCATGTCAGGAGACATGATAAATGCCTGCAAACAATCCACAAAACTAAGCAATGTTTTACCCTTCTTCTACTTTGTTGTGAATTGGAACTTTCCATTGAGGGATTTTGCTTAATTTGCTCCGTTGCTTTCAGACTCCTCCTCCGCAGAGTATCAATACATCATCGGCGCAGCCCTTCACGATTCCCTGTGCTGGCATGCCGTTGCCCTCCAACCTTGCAAGTTTCCATATACCCTGCCAGAGTCAATGTCATTCGCCAATCGTACTCTCCCAAGGACAGGTTTACTCTGCCTCAAGATATACACTTACCACGACGGCCATTCCTTATCAAAGTGCCAGGCTGAACTTGCCACTTTCACCAACTGGAACAGCCAGTTACATTGTACCAAGGACTGCGTGTCTCACGCAAATGTAGTACCACAAATAGCCGGAGAGCTGGATTGCGCGTAGTCAATGGCTCAGCTGGCTAAATTGCTTTCTATCCATTTTGCATCATGGAAAGCCTTTTATATCATGTAGACTGTTATATCATGTAGATCTCGGTTTCTATCTATAACATACGTGTAAGCAAGCAAGATGTATCAGGGAGCCAGAAGACACGTGAAGGGCACTTACGATACGAAAAGTCCTATAGCTAATCTTGTTTCTTTGATAGTCTTCTGTCTATTCTCGTGTGAGTGATATACTCCTGGAAATCTATTTGCACTTTTAGTTTATTTAGTAAAATGGAAATCGTACTTTTCAGAAGGGCTTCTTCAAAATCAATGCTACAGAATTTCAATTGAGTGTGCATGAAACATTTTGCCACTTTCATTGAATAGAGCCACTTTCATTGAATAGAGCCTCTACCTTGAAAGCCATTAGCTTGACGTTTATATGAAGATGTTTGCCAATTGTCATTAAGAATACAATTTTCGTCATATTAAATTGAAAGTAAATTAAAAATAGCACAACAATTAGTTTTTGTCTCTATTCCTTGTATTTGTGAAGCTTTCTCTTTTGTCTATGTATCGGTATGATTTGCAACTATATCAAATTCTACGTTGAACATTGTTTGATATCCTCAATTTTAAACAAACTTGATATAATATCTTTGCATCAAAGTATTTCATTATTTTATTGCATGGAGTTTTATTCTTCATAAAGAGAGCGCAAAGGGTCACATTTTGAAGATCCAGGAAAGTAAATACAATTCGTTCATCTAGCATCAGCAGTCGAATGTATCCTACCACCACGAAGGCCATAGGTTTCAAGATTGACTTCCCTTCCATATAACATGTCCATTGTTTTCCTACAACCCCTAACTCCCTGGTTGTGCTCTCTGCAAAACAGATGAACGAGTGATATCATTAACTCTCTCTAATTCCACTGCAAGCATAACTAATTTAGGCTCACAGAACGAAGCCTGGAAGACTTTCGTACCCTTAGGCCCCGTTTACACGGGAACGGATCCGCATAGATCCGTACCCAAACTGGTTACGATAGGCCTTGCGTTTACACGGGCACGGTAGGATCCGTATCTTTTCTTGGAGAGATCCGTACCTTTTTGGGTACGATTAGAGAGCGAATCCATTTGGATCCGTTCCTTCATCAGCGCCGTGTAAACGGGTGGATACGGATCCGCAAAGGCACGGCAGTAAAACGAGACCACCAAATTGAAAATTAACAATCACCTTGTCATTGCGCATGCTTAAAGAGAGAGATTCGCTTTTGGTCCGTTCCCGTGTAAACGCTTTATAGTTTAGGATCCGATCTCGTGTAAACGGTTGTGCATCGTACCCATATCGTACCTGAAAGATCCGGAACTTTTGGATCCGTTCCTTTTTCTCTCGTGTAAACGGGGCCTTAAGGTAACGATGTACCTGACTGGATCTGCCAATATCCCTACGTCATAGCCCAGTTCTCCCTACCAAACATCTTCGGGAGCCTGGGCAATTACTATGTCGCATTAGCAAATATTGGAACGAAACTGACTTCAAAAACAGCGGAGCATGTTTCACATTCAAGTGGCATGTTTGCATCGAGCAGTGTCCTGGCTCCTAATTTGTGGATTCGCATCACAAAAATTTTGGCCAGGAAATCGGTGTCAGGCAAACTTGGCCTTGCTCATATAATGGCCTTGCTGCTCCTCTTGAACTGTCCAAAACTGCTTCACGACCCAGGATCTAATGGATTGATACCAGTATCGTCACTTTGATGTCATGGGTCTTGGGGTTATTGACGCTTTTTAAGGATAGGGTGTGTGGCGGTTGCAAAGACAGAAACAGTACCGAGACTTATATCCCATCACCCACGTGAGCAGTAGGGCACTGGGCAGCATTCAAAGAAATCTGAACCTAGAATATGACTATCGACCAGCAGGTGTACAAAGTTTGCAGTTTACTGTATTGTTCACTGATGTCTCAGTTACTCATTCTTGAAATTGTGAATGTTTTATGACTTTTAGCAGAGTGCATTGTCTGTTGTTGTTAATGGCTCACACCCACCCTAGCTGTCACCCAAAGAAATGAAATCTAAAAGATAAGTGCAAAATGCTATTGCTAGCTGCCACAATATCGTCTTGTTTGCAACACTAAATTCCGTGGCACCTGTCACAGAACCTTATTTCTCTCCATACTTGTTTCAGCAAGCCTTATAGTTTGCGAAAATAAGTAGACCATGTCACAGTACAGACAGTCACAGTACATTCCATGTCACAGTAAATGGAATGTCAATATTTGTGATTAAAAATGCTTCTTGGAGTCTCACAATTCGGCCTTCCCGCAGGGGTGTCTCATTTGCTTACCTTTGTCTTTACCTTGGGTACTATGGGTTCATAGAAAGCATGCATTCTTCATCACTTGTCGGTAAGCAGTTCAAAACGAAACCGAAGTCGCTGCAATAAACATCGTGGCTGCACAACTGCTTTCTCCCTACGTCTATTCCCACCACACCTTAAAATTTTCCCATGGTCTAGTGGAGAGGTCGACTGAGATCGGAACACACTGCATCGATTGATATTTACAAAGAGACTTACGGCAGATCATGAGATCTATTTGCGTCGCAAAACTAATTGACGAATTAAATGAATTACTCAGAAACATTTCACTCTACGTAATATATTTCTTGCATGAAAGAATCGGCGACTCGCAATGACATTATCCGTTGTTTGCCTCATTATTTAGACCCCACCCATTGGTTTCTTCCTACGCTCTCTGTCAGTAGAGAGGCCTTTGTGACATTCTACCGCCGAGTTTCGTCAAGTCTTGGTTTCCGCAAGACAGCCTTGGCTTCATCTTTTCTGCTGTTTCTAGGTACATATGTATGTAAGGCCCGTACCCTTATTCCGGGCAGAGGGACCATGGGTGAATGGCATCAAGAAAAGCGGATTGGACATCCATCTAAGGGCAAAGAAGATGCTTGGAAAAAGTACATGTTGTCCCGGTTTAATACTTGGAAAGTTATATCAATGTCATGTTTTACAGTGACATTTATTGCATGCAAGATATTTAGTTGTCAAGACGACTTTTATTGGAAGAAAAGAAGGGAAGATTAAACAGATTGTCGTCGCATTGTTAATTAGCGATCCACTGCGTTGTAACAGGTCCTGTGGGAACATTCTACATCGTGGCTTGCTAATTAGACAACATTATCCTATCTTCCCTAGTGTCCTAAAGGATCGACTTCATGCAGTGGCGTGCCGAAGGGCTTATGAGTGGGGGGTGGGTGTAACATGAGAAATTTACCGACAGGATTGATTAAATATAGTTTAGCGCACAAATTTAACACCCCCTACTTCACACCCCCACATCCCCTACTTCGGCATGCCCTTGACTTCGTGCACCCTGTCACTCAACCCCAGTGGCGGATCCAGACCGGGTTCCAAGGGTTCCGGAACCCTGTCAGATTTTTTTAAGAAAAAATTCCTTAGATTAGTTACCTAAAAAGACTCCATCACCGATTACCTTCGTGAAGGTTGTCGTGAAAGGTTGATTGCCTTTTACTGGTTCAATATAATATGGATTCTAGGTTCCGTATTGGCTCTCCTTCGTAACGGATAGTTAAGTCTGCACTCAGGCAATATGGATTCCTTATACGGCATTATGTAGTCTCTAAATATGGTATTATAAAAGAAAGGAACCCTGTCGTAGCTATGGTGATCTTTTGTAACGTATTATATTCCTCTAAAGAAAGGAACCCTGTCGTAGCCATGGCAGCTCATTGTACCATATTGTATTTTGAAAGAAAGGAACCCTGTCGTAGCCATGGCAATTTATTGTAATAGATTGTTTTAGCCACAAACAAAGGAACCCTCTTGGAACCCATTTCAGGTTTCCATTCCAAGGTTCTGACCGCTGACCATGCGTGCTTCCGTGATCATAATGGCGACGTTAGAGCGTGACTACGAGGAGCTGCTTGCAGCACTTGTAGGTGAAGATTACCAAACTTTAGACAAAATGAAAAAGTCACATTAAAAGGATATCGAAGTAAAGAGCTTTGATATTTCAAAACTTCCCGAGGACTCGGTTTCCACAGGTTTTATGACGAGGATATGAAATATTCAATGTTTTCTCTTGCTCAAAAGGAGAGCAAAGTATTTGCGGCAAGGTTCGTTAAGACTTTTTGTTTCTGACTATGAAGCCTTGCTAAATTTAACGAAGACACTCTCTTATAAAACTGTAAAAAACCCGAGACTGACAAAATGCACGGTTAGGTCTATAACTATGGGGTACTGTCCTAAAAGTCTTTGGCAACTTCTAAATACACCTGTCTTTCCTCTTTACTTACATTTGTGTTGAATATTGTATGTTGTGTATACAAAATCATTTAAAACTGCTCATTCACACAATAGACGGTTACCAGCTCAGAATTCATTCATTGACCTGCCAGCCTGAAGTATGAAGTATCATATATGAGCCCTCCTCCTTGGCACCCCACGAGTATTAGTATTAATTTACCCGTAGTATGAGCTGAAGTAATTATTTTAGCACTCCATTCCATAGTTCCTGCATCCTTGGTGGTCTTTTCTCATCATCATATTACCAGGCATATGCATACAGCAAACTAAAAGCTTTAGTGTTATGATAATTTGACTATCAGAGTGAAATAATTTTTCATTTTAGAACAACTGGTGATGGGAATTGTCTTTTTAATGCTTGCTCTATTGCTTTATGTGGAAATGAAAGTCTCAGTTCATCTCTAAGAATTCTCACAGCCATTGAATTATTTGTTAATTCTGAATTTTATGCAAACCATCCTTGCACCTTGGTCTTCATTCTGCTATTTCCACCAAAATCTATTCCCATTACCCTAAAGGCAACAATGCAACTAATCATTTTTTAAACAGAGAAATATTGCCACAATTTGTTACAGGTCAGCAATTGGTTCACATTCTTTGGACAAGGTGTGGCTATGTCAGCACAGCTTCACATTATACTTTTAATCCAAACCACTTTGTCCCAATCCTTCTTATTGGTGAAGATTCTCAAGGCAAAACATGTAAATCCCATACTTCTGTATCAGCACCTAAATTTGTTCAAACAAAGTTGAATCTGCCTCCCAAAAGACTCTCTAAAGAAATAATCAACTGATTAGAAAAAAGTATTTCCAAGGGAGCAAAGCGAATACAAGAGTTCATTGGTGACTCAGCAACCCCTGAAAAGAAACCTTACTTTGCTCTTTTTTTCTGGAATGGTTAGTTCTTTTGATATCAATTGGCCACTTTGTCTTTTCTGGAATACATCTACTAGAAGATTCTGAGCTTGCAGATTTCCTAAAGGTTGGGTCCCTCCACAAGATTTTGAATTTCCTCTTAAACTGGAGTGTGGCAAATCCAGAAAATTCCTACTCAGTTGGCTGAATGATTTTCCTTGGCTTGCTATTTGAAAATTTTCAAATGGGTGTTCTTGTGTTCCATGTTTATTCTTTGCAAAGAGATTGGTCATTCTGAAGCAAGAATAAAGGAATTAAGAATAAAGGAATAAAGCAAGAAATTGATATTTGCCTTTTCAGTTATTGCAGTGTTTTAAAGAACTGTTGCTGATCATTGATATTTGCCTTGCCTTGTCAATTATTACCCTGTTTTAAAGAGCTGTTGCTGCAACAAATAAATCCTGCAACAAAGAGTGGGTGGCACTCCATGGGACCCCTGCTTTAAGCAGATAATACAAATAGTTGTTATTGTACCATTTGGGGGACAGGAAGCCAAAATTTTAGAGTTTATTTCATTGATCTTTTCATTACACTTTGCTTTATATCTTAACATTTCATTCATCTTCTTTTCTCTCGACAAGCTCATTTCGCTAGTGAATATGGGCGTTGCCACTTTCTCCCGCGATTTTAAGGGCGTGGTCTCTAAAAAATTCCCGGGGCTACGCCCCCGCCCCCCTTTGGAACCCGCTCTAATTAATTCCTGTATCCGCCACTGCTCAACCCCAAGGCATATGCAGCCATATTGCTTCGTGTGCGAGACCCCAACGCCCTGTGCCGCTTAATTGTCGGAGCACCTTTGAGTTATTCAGCCACTGGTCGAAATCATACCAAATTCGTGTGATTTGACGCCTGGCTTTAATTTATTAATGATATGCCTTGACATATTACGAGATTAAATCCCCTTTGATCAAATTCATCGGGGAGCAAAGCATTGCTTCCAAAAACCTAGTGGGTGGGTCCACGCCACACATTCTTCATGGAAGTGAGGTTTCCTAGACACCAGTCCTCTGCAAGTGGCGAAGTTCTCACATACCCGTTGCGCCATAAGAAGTGCTTAAGCTACTGTGATGAAGAAAGCAAAGTTTTTATATCAGTTGTTCATACGCGAGAGGAATTTCAGCTTTATCGTGTCTTGCCACATGGGTTTCTCAGTTTACTTTTTGGGAGTTTCAGGTAGACTCCGCGAAAACATGTTTTTAATAAAACCAAAGCCTACACGCTGATATCAAGAACTGTTTTGTAGCTGAAAATTAGCGGAAATCTTCAGCGACCCAAAGAAACTTCTGTGTGATACGAGATTTGGGAATAGGAAAAGCATTTTTCTTGTTCTTTTTTTGATTTGCTTTCAAATTTTGCAAAAGGAACGCCAAGTGTTATAAACATTTAGAGGAAAAAAGTATGGAAACGGTGGCTTAAAATGTTACACATAAGCGGCCACCATTGACGGAACTGGAAATTTTCGAAAGGATTTCGCCGCGAAAATTATCCTAATGCTTTCTACGCCCTTTTTTACTTGAGATAAATTTACTCTGGGAAAAGCTGAAGAACGAGTCCTTAATAAGCGCATACTACAAGTTAGAGGTTGCTTGTGTCAAGAAATCATACGAATAACAATTTCACAAATGCTCTGTTCATCTATTTTTGCGCAGTGACAATTCTTTCACGTTCAAAAAGAACGTCAAAAAACGAAGAAAATACAGAAAGTTCTGCTTTTCATACGCCTACGTCGACAGCTTGAAACTATTGTACTACCAGACGGAGCCCAGGTGTTGTATGCTTGACAGGTCATTATCAAGTATGACTTGATTGATCATTACGTGTTTGATGACGACCAGTTTATCATCATTAAGGTTAGTTAGGTGTTGTGGCCATTGTGTTTTTTGCTTGTTGAACCAACAGTTTGGGCCTAAATATCATCCCTTGTTACTGTTTATTGGTGGTGTTTGGGGATGTTTCGAGACGCAGAACATTTCTGTCATGATTGGGTTACAAGTTGCCCTACATTTGATCGTCGAACCTCGTCTTAGCACATCCAAAGACGTGTTGCATTGCATTCTTGAAGGGGCAGGTTCTCTAAAGCTAAACTGACGATTGATTGCCTATGACTGGTTAAGTTAATGCGATTAGGATAACAGTGAATAAGAGTTTAAATCTTTCTCTTTGAATATTCATTCTTCTACGAAATGATGATGGAAACAGATTTCAAGTTGGAGGTCGATCTCGTAACCAAGGAACGCCAATGCATTGTACGCATGCGCTGCGGAGGGCAGTACCAGTCCAACAAAAGATGATTTCGAAGATTGTTGTTGGCTGCCATATTGATCGTCATTAATGAAAAGATGTGTTGAACTTTAGCAAATTTTATCGCGGTTTGTCTTTAGGATACACTGCAAAATTCTTATCATTTATAGACGAGTGACTTTGCAATATGGCGACACAGGAAGGAAAGCTGCCAACAAAGGAACGCATCCTTAAACGTTAGTATTCGCTAGCTGCTTTTGCGCTCTTTCTGCATACTAGATGCACGTCGAAAGAAACAGTATAGCGAGTTATCCAGATACGTGCTCACGGAAGTTTTAAATTGCGGTTGAACATTTCTTCGCCAGTTTATGGCTTTTCAATGTTGGTGATTGCCGTGGAATTAGGCTGTTTGCTCGGCGAAGACATTTTTCATGTTTTAGATGATTTAATATACGCTGTATTGGCAGGCTTATTGTCCGAGTCGAATCTGCGCTGATTCATGTAATTACTAGGGAAGATGGGCCGCTTCACCCTTTGATATCAACTCTCTTTTTTCCCTCAAAGATGTTCCGATGCCCCCAACACATCGACTGACTATAAAGGAGATACTAGACGCGAATGGCAAACCGAGAGCTGATGTGATTAAGGCCCATTTTATCCTGGAAGGCCGACTCGAAGATGAAGCTGCTCTACACATTATAAATGAAGGTGCAAATATTCTTCGCCAGGAGAAAACGATGTTAGATGTGGAGGCACCTATTACTGGTGAGATATTTTTGCCTACAAGTTATATTGGCTGTATATGTAGTTTAATTTGAAGATCGGGAAAGGGTAGATGAAGTTTGTTTGTGGGCTGGGCTGCTTACTAGTGACTAGGCCAGAATATCCGTATTACAACAACCAATCACTGGTCGCACGAAAAATTTTGCTTGCTAAGATGGGGGTTGCCTTACGTTCCATAAAACTGTGTATTACTTGCATCAGTCATAGTCTTTGCTGACGCATAGCAGTAACCATGTATTTGGTGAAATTCCTGACATCCCCCTCCCTATTTTGGGTACACTGCATAGGCAACAACTTCACGCACCATAGCTCTTAGTTTAAGTGTATTTGTTAACTTGTAATGAACATCTGTACACCTGTACATAGCAAAATTCATACTATCAGTACAAGATAGTCTTTTGCCTCCAACTGCTTAATTGTAAGGTCTTTTGTTGATATGTAGGCAGGTGGCTATGGACCTTGGGGTGTAATTCCACTTGATACAGATTAGGCCTGCATGTTGACTTGCCAGGCATTGCAACTAGGCAATAACTTCATTAATTCCAATGAAAAGTCTTTTTCATCACAGCTCTGCTTGTATGAAGCTTTCTTAACTCCAAATCTTGCAGTTAACATCAATTTTCTTAATTTTGTCGAAATATTTATTTCAGTGGTCAACTCAAAAGTATTTTAGCTGAAATCCAGCATTGATTTTTTTGTTTAATTGGTTACATATGAGTTTATGTCTCTTGTTTATTTTGCTTTACAACTTTTTGGAGCATCTGCATCTTATTTCTAAAGTTTTTGGCTACTAGCAACTTGTCATATAACCTTGTCTTGCTGCCCAAAGTAAAAATGTAGATTAACACATTCATATGAATAATGCCATCCTTTTGATTAGGCCACTTTCTATTTTTAAAGATATCGGCACTTTGTTCTACACAAAGACATATTTATAAGTATAAATCTTTAATAGAAGTATTTGGCAATGGGTGTGTGAAATAAAAAATTTACTTAGTTCATTCAGGGCGCAGGTACTACACTTTAATTCCTTTGCAAAAGCTAAAACATGAGTTGTTCAGAAAGACTTCTGGTTAAATAACATTATTTTAAACATTACTATAATTGTTTAGTAGAAGGCAAGGTTTTGGGAAGTATTTTATTCTTTACTTATGCTTTATTAATTGTCATAATGCCTTTTTCCTGCTTCTTTCTGTTAGCAATTATTCTCCAATAACTATTAATACTTTCAAGATTCTTCTTAATTTGGTAACAAGTATTTTAGGAATTTTTATGGAATTAATTGGTATTTAACCACAGTCTTATTCAGATTTCCCAATAAAGTTCTCAATACATCCTTTACCACTTGCAGATTAGAAATGTTAAAAGCTTATATTTTACTTCAAGTGGCAATTAGAGGTTAATAAAAGTTTAGTTAACTTTTCCATACCTTTGAAAACAATATTTGTTTGTTTCCAATATGAATCATTTGAAGCTGATCTAATGCTGTTAGCATGTATTTTATCTGAAGGCCATTGTTTGCCAATTTTCCACATGTTGATCATCTAAGTGAAAAGTTTTGCTAAAAGAAGCACAGCTGTAGAACCTCAATTTGAGTCTTGCCTTTGTGCATCTTTTTATTATAAACTTTGGCCTTCAGCTTTTCTTTTAAGTGCTTACTGGGTCCTACAAACTGTAATTGTTAATAGCTTGTTGTTATCTAATCTTTTTTTCTTTGTTAATTAATATGAGTTTTAAACATTCTTTTTCTACAGCCTAGTCACATGTCTTAAAGCATGCAACCTCTACAACTGTAATTTTTTGCTACTACATCTCCCATTTCTTGAAGTTTAAAGCTTTGAAATGTCTTCCAACAGTACTTCCTCTAGTTCTTGGGTTCTTTTCTTTTTCAAGCTGGAAACTAAAAGAACAAGATCTTTTCCCTCCTCTTTCTTACTCTTATTTATCTTTTATTGCTAGTAAGTTGCTTCATGGACGTGGGCCTAATATACAATTTACAGAAAATCTAACTGTTCTACATGTTTCCCAGTCAATTCACTTAAGAGGTTCTGGGCATTTATTTAGCATAGAGACCCTGATGCATGTCAATAAGTGTAAAGAAAACATGATACAGCATGGTGTTTCTGAAATAATGGAACTAGAGCTCTTACTTTTAATGACTTTCCATTCACCTGTATAGATCTAATTCTTCAAAGGTAATCTAACTTAATTGATAAAATATTCATGTAAAAAGCTTCTTTAATGCCCAACTGCTTGTTGTTTGACCTAAAAACCTTGTTCTTAATAGAAATTTTTGTAATGTATTTATTCTAAACATGAATTCCAGACAAACCAAAGCCATTTACAATTTTTTTCAAATAAAATGTCTATTGAACATTACAGATAGTCATGTTTTATGTACTAGAGTTTTTTAATTTTATTTAATAGGAATATTTAATGCATTGCTAGCATTAACAATTTGACAAGTCATGACCCTCCAAACCTTCCATTTTAAATGAGGAAACCACACTTTTTATTTGAAATTCTGTCTGCCAGCTTGTTATGCCCAAAGAGTATTCATTTTCTTAGTATTAGACATAATTCAGTTGTTAGATTTCATTTGAGCTTACAGATCTATTTTAACATTTATTTCCAATAACAGTTATCAAGAAACGGCAATATGATGTTTTTAAACAATTCTGTCGGAAATTTAGAATAAAAAAGTAGCAGCTGCCTGGATAAAACGTTTTTATATCAGGGGGCTTTGCAGAGGCTTACTATATAGTATACTTTTCAAATGGCAGTTTATATACAGAACTTCAGTTGCAGCTCATATCCTCTGATGTGATTTCAGTTAAATAGTACAGTGTTATTATATGCATTAAACAAGTAAGTAAAGCTAAAAGTAAAGCTGTTTTGTGCTGCCCTACTTTTTGCAAGAATTTTAGAGATTGAGAAATTCTGTGTGGTAAATACAAATTTGTGGTCAATATTTGGCTGTTATGGTTAATGGTTATGTTAACCACAGTTGTAATCATGAGGCATGAAATACCACATTTAATAAAGAAAAACACTTTATCATTATTTGTGACATCATTATAGCAACCAGCATTAACATTTTTATTGTTTTATGAGTTAGTGCAAATAAGTCAAACATTTAATTGATTTTGTACCACAGTCAGTTGTTCTCAATAAGAAAAAGCGGTTCTTTTTATTTCAGAAGATATTCCTTTGAAGGTTTATTAGTTTGAAATAAAGCTGGGAATGAATTATTCAGTTGTTGTTTTGTCAAAAGTTTCTTTATTAATCCAAATTGACAACCTCATCGAATCTAAACGATCTCAGCATCTGATCCCCTGCCTGATCATACATCTAGATTGGTCTTGTTGCTCATGCTGCTTTGTCGTGTGTGCCCATAGCTGAATGTTTTTAAAGGTTTTGTTCCTTTCTCTTCAGTGCCTGCGATTTGTATTTGAAAAGTGGGGAATGTGATGGTTATAAAAGCGTTTTGTAAAGGCGGCTACCCTTTAAACATTTAATAGTCATAGACAGGGCCCTACTTAGCAGAATAAAGCAATTTATTTTTATTTCTTTAAAAATAGCTTTAGAAATATTTTGCTCTATAAAAGGTGCCCCCGGTTTCGCTGGCCCTGTGCCTGTTACTCTCTTGTTACAAAAGTTTTGCTGTTAGGTTGAAGGGGTAACTTGTTATTGTGAACGCTCGGACCTTTGAGGGCACTAACATTTCATCTGTCAATGCTCATCTGATGTGCGACATTGTTACCGTTGCAGCTATCTCCTTCTTGCTCTGTTTTAGTTATTCAGCCTGTTCTTCTTGCAAGAAACTTATGCACTTAGACTAAGAGAGGAAATTACTTTTTTATGGTTTTCGACAAGGCAATTCTTTGACGGCCTGAAGTTACCCACGGCTTCTAGAAATCAGATCTAGGGTTACGGTTGACCCTCCATAGCCCAAAGTATGCAAAATAGCCTTAATGTAGTAAACAGCTTTGCATTCAACTTGTCAGAAACAGCAATCTTCCATTGGCCCCTGTTATAGTCTCATAGCAAGACTGGATATCGAAGGTTCTCCTTTTTGGTGACGTTTGGCATCTATTTTGTGATGGCTTAGGAATGGTTAATGCAACCGCAGAAGCCCATAAACCTTTTACCAGGGATTCCAACTAAACCGCTGTATTTCGTCAAATATAATGGATACATTGTTCTTTATAAATAACATGTACCAACGGCCTGGACTGCTTGAGTATCGTATCTTGAATGCGAGCTAGATTTGTCTGTCAGTTGGCCTTGAGGATTGTGTGCGCCTCGAGTTCATCATTTTGGCGATAGTCTGCGAGGCAGCAAAGCTCGCAGGCTATTTTGTGAAGTTGAGAATGAGTATTTTTTTTGTTAACACGAGTACCCAGTACTCTTGAGCTAAAACAGGCGAATGTACCGAGAACAGGATTCGAAATACACACAAAGGGGAATTGTGGGTGAGATACGGAATCAGAAGTAGACTGGAACCAGTCCACACTATTTACACGCACGCCCTGTCTGCTCCTTCCCAGTTCAAGGGTTGCCAGAGCACGCAACAACCCCGGCAAACCTACTTGTTCGCTCCCCTTTCTTCTTGAAGTTCTTGCTTCAGTTCCCCGTTCTTTGATCCTCCGAATTCGCTGAAAATTCTTCCCGTAGTCAAGTCTATGCACACGCAGGCTAGTTACATAACACTTCATAAGTCTATGCACCCGCATCTGTTGCTCCAGTGTAACTGCTTTGTTAATCTGTTCAAAACCTTTGTGAAGTTGTACTTTTTGCCGAAAGTTTTGCAGACGTTTTTGCCAGCCGCATTCTCTACTCACAATCCTCCGCTATGGCTGTGCGGCCGATGGACATGGCGTAGACCCGATGCTGCTTAACTAAGTTGTACTTGTGCAGGTCGGGCAACTTGGGGCGCATGGATAGACTAACCAGGGGCTCCTTGTCACTAAGGGGCTTCGGTCGAATCGAGGGCCAAACGACCATGAGATGGTCCTGATACCAAGATTCCTCTAATGATCATGCAATTAAGAAGCAATTTCCATTACTCGTGTGAGATTTTGTTTACCGATTTGTGCAATGACCGTCTCATTGGCGGGACTGCATTTGTCAGTACATACCCTAGTAGGTATCCTCATAGTTAATCCCAAGTCAGTCACAACTTGCATCAATAATCTCTTCCCGTTTCTACCCGCGATGGTAGGTGACTGTTTCAAGCTTCCCACGTCCATTGGGTTGGTTTTCTCACCGACTCTCCAGTTAATGTCAGCAAATGGGCCACAAAGTCTTTAGGCAGGCTGAAATGGTCGAATACGTTCAAGAGAAATGTTCGAACACGTTCCCTCGCTCCAGCCATGTTATTCTTTGAGAGAGGCTGCTTGATTCGTCATCTGTTTCTGCCTCCCCATAGTCCCACCGACCGTTCTTTGTCTCCGAACGTAATGCCCGTGTCGATAAATAATGCATGTGGCAGAAGCAGTCGGATAAGTTAACTATGCATAACAACTGCCTTTCCCGAGCTCCATTTTCCCAAAAAGATTTGTCTTGTTATTGACTTTACACGTTAGGGGGCTTTAAACTTGCAAATTCGACCATTCAACCTTTCACGGAAACATTGGCTGGGGCTCGAGGTGGAATGAAAGACAAATGGGTCTATGGAAACCATAAGCGCTATTGAAGACGTTGCTTTTTCCCAAGGACAGGAGAGCCCTTCTGTGAACTGACGTCTGTATTACTTTATGTAAAGATCACCAGGTTGCTTTATTCAAACTCACCCTTTTGCCTCAGTAAGTTGATAAGAAAATGGTATGGCTTGACGAAGGGTCGGAGGCTCTTACGCAGTACTTTCGTACGAAGATGGTGTCTCCTCGGCACTTCAATGATGATCAGAGGGTGTTTCTTTACAGATTGTAAGGCAGTCTTGTTGATAATCTGAAAGGCTGAGGGACGTAGGACCCCATTGAAAAGTGAGGGCGCTTCAATTACCAGCATTGCCAAAATTCAGAAGGGGAAACAGGCATGTAACGAGTTGAGAAGAATAGGGATGAGCAAAAGACTTCTGACGCAACAGTATCATTTTCTGCAAACTCCAAAGAACCATTGCTAGAAGCCATAATCTATGCTAAATAAAGTCTGGTTGCCTGTAGAACTTATTGTGTATATTTTTCCCAATCCGTGCATTATCTTCTGGAAGGTCTATAACCCCATTATTGCCTTCATTCATGCCATGGTTTTGTTTACTGTTTATTCAGCCTTTGACGAAGCCCTCCTCTGGTGCCTCTAATCTACCACATTTTCACTACCACTTTTTCTTCTCTTCATTAGACATTCGAGATATGGTTCCTCTCAATTCGGCTGCTTTTGTAGCCTTTTTCGCAGGCCTTTCACGCTGTTCGACATCAAGTTGACTGCAAGGTCTTTGGCATTAAGCTTCATAGTTTGTTATTATGTCTGAATTGACCAGTACAATCAGCGTAGCACATCATATATCTCAGCTCTCTCCCTTCTTTGTCTGTCTTACGTCAGCAATTCGTGTTGACTATACATGCAAGAAGAATATGAAAATAATTCACGTTTGGTTGGGCTTCAGGTTCATGATGTTTATATATCACTGCGCCAGTTTCAATTTGCAACCTGCAATGTCTTAATGATGTTGAATTCGAGGTACTAATTAACTAAGATAATGATGAATTCGAGGTCAGTCCATTAAGAGGTTATCAGTGAATTTCATCTGATGTTTCGAGGAGGGGAAATTTTCATTGTTGGTAAAGGTAACGTCATTTTTAATCCTCATCATCATATTGTTGTAGTTGTTGTTCAATACCAAGCACATGCTTGTAAAAAACCAAAAGGATCCAGATCTCAGTGGTCCTTAGGCCTGTACTACTGATCCACAAATTAATGTCGATTGTGGGCGCACCCTGACAGATTTCCGCTTATTCACTTGCGTGACCCAAGGTCTTGTTCATCTTGAGGCTTAATTTCTCAAGAACTAGCTCTAATATGCGCTTACCCCGTCTTGCCCTTTCATTTTTATTGTATTCCGAGCAATTTCCGATGCCCGTTATTGTAAACTATTCTTAATTTGTTTGTGGTGCACACCCTTACATAGCACTGATTTTGAAGGACTCCTTTTCTCCTTCCCTAATTGGACACATGTTGCTTTGATTGATAGTTGTGAAGCCGAGGAGAGGCACTGTTGGATCAGCTCAAAGCGTAATCAGGGCGATTAGGAAAGCGTGGTGTTTACAGTGAATTTTTCTAAGCTGTGACAATGTAGATAGAATTGACATACAATGGGGGATCAGGAAACCTCTTTGTTTAATATAACTGACCCTAGCTAGTGAAATTTGAGTTCATATTAGGACGTGTTTTAATTCCTTGTTGAACGAAGAACCATATGGCCGTAAAATTATTTGTTGGGCAAGAAATCTGTGTGTTTAAAGGCACCAAAGTCAGCTTGTTTTGGCTTCGCGCTATTCAGTTGCACAAATCTTTGGCTGCAATCCAAGAGCAAAATTCAGTACCTAATTTGGGATTTCTTGCATCGGTAGATAAAAGATCATAGCCTTTGACAATCAGTCTTCAACAAACTCACTGTCTAAACTTTGTCTTCATGAGAGGTTCATACCAAGTGGCAAGATCTCTGTAAAGAGGGCCAGCCCGCCTGGAAGGGCTGTCCTCGTCATCGTTAACAGGCCCTAAATCGCTTTTTTAATAATTGCACCAAATGAGGGGGAGGGTTGGGGTGGATGGCAGTTTCACCCCTCTGATCCTCGCAACCTTAATTGCCGTCCCAGTACACAATGTACTGTACCAACGATCCAGCAACGGTTACTAAAAGCATTTTTCTTGGTGGAGAGCAGTGTTGAGTTGATTGGCGCGGACTATGAATGGCATCTTCATCTTCATTCTCGGGCCCCTGGCTATAAGGCATCTTCATTTCAGCGTCGCTTGTGCCTCCTTCGATTTTTGTTACAGGTCCTTGTTCTTCTGCTTCAGTTTCTGCATCCTTTGGTGGGCATTATTTGCTGTGTTGCCCTTTATCAATGCTCACGTCAAAGCCGAGATGCTTAGCCGGCGAATCCAGAGGCCCTGTGGCTTATTGCTTTCAGAGCAGCAACAACAACCCTAGATTAATTACATCGTAAGCTAATGCGAACCTAGTTTCCTTCTACCAATGGGATTATCCATAGCAGGCCGGCCGCGCAGTGGCAAAACGGTAGCCGCAGCTCGCTATATCAAGCTGATCGGTGGACAAGCAGTCGAGAGCGTGCAAGCACCAGTTATTCAACAGTTCGGTCAGCATCATTGCTTTAATAATCCCTAGCTACGAGCAGCTGACAAAACATCGTGCTAAGCGCACACGGCTTCTGCCCGATCATTGGTCAGAGACTATACTTTGAAATTCAAATGAATAAACTGGTTTTGCGCTGCCGGAAAGTCTTCTGCCAGGTGTTCAAACTGAACGCAGAATAAAGCTCACTGTAGGACTAGCCCCGATCCATCCTAAGTACTCAAACAAAAAGTTTCCGGGGCTACAGTTTCTAGGTACTTATACCAATATGCAGGAGTTGTTTGCGTTAAGATCTCAAAGGAAAAGACCTTTTTCGTCAGAAATGGCATCTTGCCTGCAAGAGACTAGCTGGCCTGTCATTTATCCAAGGGGCTTTGTTATCCACCACTTTTGTTGAAACACCTCACTGCCCCCCCCCCCGAATTAAACCCCACCCCGCCCCCCGAATTAAACCCTACCCCGCCCCAATTGAATTCTGTTTTTCCTTCCTTTTGCCCTTTTGCCGAACTCAAGTAAGGCTTATCATAGCCCCCGCTACTATCTCCTCTTGAGTTGCAGCAGTGAAAAGGATCTTTAGTCAATTTTATGAACGGTCCTTTTCCACAGCCGTTGCTTAACACTATTCGCTGATGGAACTTCAAATCTCCTTGTGATTCTTACGACAGGCATTCATGTGATGGTTTCCATGTCTTTGGGCTTACTTTGTCTTCTCTACGGAACACTACTCATTCCTTGTAATTACCCATGCTAATTATATTAGCTGGCATTCGTATTACATTGGTATACCGTAGATGCTTCGTGATATCAATGACAACCGTTTAATTATCTTGAGAACAATATTTACATGTATTTTTATTGCGGGCGAACGTCATGTTGTCTTCTCCGCTCTAATCAAAGCCACATTCTACAGTTGGTTACCTACTTTTAACGAAATGCTTATTAATACTTAAATAACCTCAAATGTTTGTTTTCAATCAAATAGTGCTTTCGTCAATAGCTATTTTGTAATAATGGCTGTGTAAAGTTTCTAATAGTACTATAATTTCCTAATTGCCAATCTTTACAACAATAAGTTCGTCTCATACCATTCTCCATTTAAGTTTGTGAAGCTGCAAATGTGAATTTCCGTCGACAAGAGCTTGTCAATATTGTCATTACCTTATTGTTGTGAATATAATGTTTTCATTATGAATTCTAAGTATTCTTTATTGATGACCATCATTGCAGACTTCATTATAATAATTACCATCTTCGTCATCAATAATAAATCATCAAAATGACAAATCTTGTAATCTTAATGAACGATAATGTATCACTGTCAAGGACAATTTCAAGCCTTCAAAGTCAATTACTTTAACTTTAATGAAGAATGTGATATAACTAATTATTTTATATTTTTTCACAGTTTGTGGGGATATTCATGGACAGTTTTATGACTTGGTAAAGTTGTTTGAGGTCGGAGGGAACCCGGCGACAACTCGGTACTTATTTTTGGGAGATTACGTCGATAGAGGATACTTCTCGATAGAGGTGAGACATACAAACAAGCAGCATTTTTGCTTATTTTCATGTTTGAGAATGCCTTTTGGAATTCCCATGTGCCATTCATCGTTTGAAAGCGCCAAGCTGCAAGTGGTTGGTGAATTTGCACACGCCCACTGGTCAATTGCAACGTACCAAATTAGTGTCCAAGTTCACTAAAAACAAACGTTTATGCTTATTATACGTTCATCAAAGATTTTTGTAGTATGGCCCATTAGAAAGCTAGTCTGGAGAAGTGGAAAGGTGCCGAGATACCTATTGAAATACGTAGACGTTTTTCAAATATTAGGGTATGAGATAAGGCTTTTAATGACTCACCCCCAAGAGTGGAAAGCCTCGCATGGTCGCCTCTGCGCGTGTTTAAAAGGCTCGAAGAGAAGTCGTTGTTGTAATTTTGTATCGAACCACACCCAATGCAATGTTACATAACGGTTTGCAGGTCTTTAAATAGCATTGAAAGCCGAAGATGCGTTTCCAGCCGTCAAATAAACCTGTGAGAATTGGACTTTATTTCAGGTTCAATTTGGTAGTCGCGACAACTATATTTAGTCCAAACAGATCCGAAAATCTGTTTATTTATTATATATAGGTTTTTTCCAATATCCTTTGATGATAGTTGATTCTTGGAGGCCCGATTGAAGCAATGACCGCGTGGGAAGGCGCCCGTTAAAAGCAAATTTACTAAAACATTAGCGGAATGCTGTATTCAAAATGTAGGCTAGAGGACCGTCTTATTTAATTGTGTCAAAATATAGCATTTCACATGTTTTTTGAAACGGAACTTAATTAGAACCATCTTTATTTAATCCTTATTGTGCTTCAAGCATTTCCGCTGTAGCATTCGCTTGTGATTTCACACACCAAAAATTGAAATTGTTTCTTACCTATCGTTGATCTGATCGAATTTATGAGAAAACCCGCAAGGCTTTGTCGCTTTTACTAACCAGAGAAGAAGTCCTGCCCTAAGACCATACAGGTGACCCAAACATTATGAATTTCCATTACGCTACCCATTAACAGCTTATGCCTATTAGACACTGCTGATCAATGAGCCTGTTTTAATGACTCAGAAACCTAGTTGTCTATTTGGATCTCTCAACATCATTCCTAGTTAATCTGTTACCAGCAAATCGGTGAGGGTGTATTACCTTTGATCTATCACCTTTGGTCACTACTGAAATATCCCCTTTGGTGTAATTAATTTTCCAACAAGCATTGGAGAAGTTTTTAAACGTAGGCATGGTATGAATTGCCCATCGCATACTCTGATAATGTCTTCTATATTGTAGTGTGTTCTATACTTGTGGTCACTGAAAATCCTATACCCTAAAACCCTGTTCTTGCTGCGTGGAAACCACGAGTGTCGGCATCTGACGGAGTATTTCACCTTCAAGACCGAATGTAAGTAACTGTTGCTCAACTATTAATGCACTTATCATTTATCCATGTGAATTCTCAGTGGCCACGCCTTAGCCCTCGTGGTTTTTGACTGGGGCGGTAGCCGCCCATGCATTGTAATGGTGGGGCGGGCAGGATCTTGGACAGAGGGGCTTTGCCCTTGAAAGTAGACACGTTTGCCGCTCTGAGGATGGTCCAGCTGCCCTTCTTGTAGCAGTTGTTTGTCTGCCTAAGGAAATAAATTAGCTGTTCTCAATTAACTAGCTCAACTCCTTTTTTACGCTCATCAAATGTTATTGGGGTGTCATACAGCAACTTTCTGGTGATTAATGAGGCGTTGACGTCACAAGAGTATGATTATGTGACTTTTCAAAGTAGGCCATAGAGTTCATGCGCAAAGTAGAATTCGTTTGAACTACAAAGAAAGTTATAATTCGTTGTTAATTTGCCAAATTGTAGCTATGCAGAAACTTTTTCTATAAGTTCTAACCAGTTTTCACTTGAACCTTATCTCTTTGAGCCAAATAACATTGCAATGATCTCCATTCCGTCTTATCATTAGCCAGTTTTCAACAGATTTATCTGATTTGTAGAACTAGACGTGCTCCGTTTTTTGCTTTCAGATTTCATGCTTCACTTTCAGATTCACTCGCAGATTATGTGTCTGATTCTATAATAATTTCGAATAAGTAAATTCATCACTTTACAACTCTGGTGATATCATTTGCTGCAAAATCATGAAGCTACTCATTCGTACCCTTAAAGACAATATCTATATCTTGAGGTTCTTTTGTTTATCGCTATTAACAATCTTCTTTATACTATATAGATATTTTTCTGCTATGTCGGACCTTATAATAATGTCGAACCTTATAATAATGCCTAGACGTTTTTCATGGTAATGCTAAATTATCATGAAGCTTATTTTCGTTATGTCGCAGGTAAAATCAAATATTCTGAAGCTGTTTACGACTCTTGCATGGAAGCATTTGACTGCCTGCCATTGGCTGCTCTCCTCAACCAGCAGTTCATTTGCCTCCACGGTGGACTCTCCCCCGAGATACATACTCTGGATGACGTCAAGAAGGTTCTTATGCACTTATCAGACAAACATAATTTATACGCACTTTGATTCAGCATATGCGAGTAAAAATAGGCTGCCGCTACTTCTCCAATCGGTGCACCATAGACATGACATATGCACCGTTCATTGCACTTCAAGTAGACGACCCCAAGTGTAATAAAGCTCTTCACCTGTTTGGCAGCAATTTTTCAACGCGTATTCGGCAACGAATCAGTTTTGCTAGCAAAGAATAAATGGGTTGCAGGCCGCTGGAGATTTGGAGGCTCTGGGGCAAAGATGGAGCATAAGCCCCCTAACGGTGACATAAGCAGCTTGGTCTCTTGGTGGCCCCCTAGACATTTAGGTCTTGGGGCAACTTGTCCCTGTCCCCCCTCTCGACGATTCAGTGCCATATGTACTCTCTGGTTCAGTCGTAACAAGCTGCAATTTGGAATACCGCCAGTAACACTATTGGTATTATTTTCAGATTGATCGGTTCAAGGAACCCCCGGCGTTCGGACCCATGTGCGACATTCTATGGTCGGATCCCCTCGAGGATTATGGCAGCGAGAAAACGAACGAGCATTTCACACACAACAGTGTGAGGGGATGCTCCTATTTCTATAGGTAAGGTTTGCTTACCCTTACCCTTGGGACTGGACGCGCCCTACCCAGAATTCCTTTTCCACTTTTTCGCCATGACCTTGATTATTTCATCGATAACTGACTAACTTGTCTAGGATGATTTAACTGTAAGATCAAGAAGGGGTGAGAAAATGAAAGGCCCTGTAAACATGACTAATTTTTCTAATTAACTTTACTATAGTTAACCAAGAGCTTAGACATTATTCTCTTTCCAAGCGCGCTGCCCTGTTCTATAGTTGAGACTCTTGTCTGGCAGTTCTGTAGGGATCCGTGCATGCAAAGATTGAATGGGGTCAGTTACTATAATCATGCATTTAGTTTTAAAATAGTAATAGAAACTGCTCTTTATCGTGGATGTAAAGCTTTCAGGAATCCTAGTATGGCCCTATCAAAGACGTAAACGTAAACAGGCTTGGTATTCAAGTATTCACGTCTTACGTCCATTAATTTGCAGCTACAGTGCCTGTTGCGAATTTCTACAACAAAACAACCTGCTGTCGATCATACGTGCACACGAGGCCCAAGACGCGGGGTGAGTACTTGCTCGCCTCGTATTCAATTCGAGTCAGGCGCCAAGCTTGTCTGCTTTCAGAATGTTTTGAATGCCTTCAATTCATCTCTTTGAGAATATTAAAGCCTTTATTCTCTAAATGCTCTTCACTTCGTAGAAATTGCCTCTCCATATTTAATGTTACCTGACTGTTGCCAAAATATTCTTCAGGAACTCAGTCCCATAATTCAATTTACCTGAATTCAGTTGATAGCATTTGAAAAGTCTTCTCTCTCTGTTGTTGTATGCTTGGCCATCTTATGGTATTCTGCGCAGCGCATCTGCTGATATCTGTTTAGCAGTGAATGCATTGCTATTGCGAAACAGAATAAATCAACGTTTTCTGAATGGCCGACTTGAGCATGACAAAGTTCTACACAAAGGCATTACAAGAAGCTTACAGAGTATTCTAAGTCCTTTATCAAGAAGAGCGGAACGAGAGCAATAATCTTTGGCAGTTTCGAATAGGGCAACAAAGCGGAAGATGAAATTCAATGCGATATATTACATTGACATGAGAGTCTAGCGACTGTTCTAGGTAGACGAGATAACATACTGATAACATAAGTAAAAAAGCCAGCGTCTGAGGATGCCAACATTTAAAACAGAGATCCGCATCTGTTTGGAGATGCAAGGGAATGTTTTCCTTCGTGGAGTGGATATTTGCATCCAGTTTGAAACAATACTTTAGAGTCGAAACCCTAGATGAATTTGATTTCCGATTAAGAAGGCTGTTTGACCATGACGGGGAAATCCTTTTGTTTTACACAGTTATGTAGGCAGGGGCCTGATAATGTGAAACATTATCTTTTTCTCCGATTTTCTTTTAAAAACTCCTGAATTGACAACGATTGAGGGAAAGCTAGTATTGAGGAGATGCACGAAGCCTTGCAAGATCAAGATAGAATTTAAATAAACAGCTTTGTCCATTGTACGATTTTGTGATGTAATTGTCAAATGTAGTAATATGATATAAGAAAGCTAATGTGATTAAAGTATTGAAATATAGCGAAAGTACGCCATGTGTGCAGCCGGTATCCGCAGGCTAAAGCCACCAATGAATTCAGCTAACGAATCCTATGATTGTTTACATAATATATATGCGCCTTGTAAGAATTGCTCAGATTGTGATGCTACGCAAATACTGACGCTGCGATGCTTTTGTCCTATTGTTAGACAGTCGTTGGACTTTGGTGTAAATTGCCTACGAGCCTCATGCTGCTTTGTAACTCTGTATGAAACTCACGGCAATATATTTATCGTTCTAGGTATCGAATGTACCGTAAGAGCCAAACTACTGGGTTTCCTTCGTTAATTACGATCTTCTCAGCGCCGAACTATCTGGATGTTTACAACAATAAAGGTACGCACGCACGCAGATCTAAGAAGCTGTCGTAATTTTTATCCTAAACCAAACACGCTCAAAGGCAGTCGGTTTAAGCGATTTCCATGCTGATCCGCTTACGAGCTCATATTGATTGGACGCGAATGCAAAGGTCCTTCCATCTGAAAGCACAAGATGTGCAGGTGCTTGCCAATTCGATTAAATCGTTAGAATTTTATGGTAATCCACCTTGTTGATGGCTGCCCAGGAAAATAACAAAATTACGTGTTTACATGGAGCTAATTTACTTGTTGTGTGGCTAAAGCGATTTGGCATGTCAGTTCGATTTGATTAAGCACCTGTGCAATGCTCTGGGTAATGAAGGAATCAGGAGCAGGAGCACTGGTCTTGCTGCTTGCTTCTTTAAACGAGAGTTGGTAGGAAGCGACTTAGCATGGCTTTTAGAGCCAGACTTGTGCGGTGAAAGCAAATATAATTATCGCTAGTGGTGAAGCGTAGGTCGGGTTTTCTCAGATTAGTCATGTGATCCGTTCTGAAATTTGATTGGATCTGCTTTATTGACGTCATGCGTCACTCGAAAGAGCTTGTTTCTCTCTTGAAATGCGGTGTTGTAGATGCATTGATGAATTTGGCTTAGCTAGTCGGTCTAAGGCAAAGTTTGTTTCAGAGAAGGGACTAGTTCCATCTAAGCAACGTTGGCCACCGAATTGGAGTATGGATACTATTAAAGATCAAGATTAGCGTAAAACAAAGAAAAAAGGGGCGAATATATTTTAAATGAAAGTTTTAAGGACATATAAAAGACAAAGCGTATAAAAAGCGTTAGTTGAAGGCAGCTCTTGTGGACTTCTGAATCTCGCTGTTGATAGATGTTTGGAAAGATCTAGAAAGTCATTTTCATGCTGTTTGCGAGATAAAATTAGGAAAAGTTAGTCGAGTATAATTCATTAATTGTTAAGTTTATTCAAGAGCCTTAGTATAGACAGATTCATGTAGATTTCGATACTGGATTTCGCATGGACCGGCAGGTTTTATTTGTAAAAGGTAAAGTGAACACGAGCCATTGAGTTGGTTGTGTATGAATGTGATATTTGTGACAAGTGGTTGTGCATAAATATGTTGTGTATGAACCTGTTTGTTTCTCTGGCAGCTGCCGTTCTGAAGTACGAAAACAACGTAATGAACATTCGCCAATTCAACTGCTCCCCACACCCGTATTGGTTGCCCAACTTCATGGACGTGTTCACATGGTCGATTCCATTTGTAGGAGAGAAGGGTAATGTTTCATTCTCGCTTCTTCCACTGTGTGGAGGCAATACCCGATTGCCTTTCTCTTTTTGCTTTATTGATTCTGGCTGTGTCTGGATGCAATGTAGTCACACGTCAATAAATTTTTTCCACTGCCTAAGCTGTATAATACACTGTAGCATCGAATTACCTACATAAACAGAATGCTGAAAGTGATAAATTTTCATATATGAACTAGTGTGATATTATCAAGAGATAAATGGCTATCAACTGATTCAATCGTTGTTTTCGCGACAAAGTCTTGATTTGATTGCGAAAGACGCCTACACTTGTTTTTGAATATCCCTGTCCCATGCCTTGAAAACATTCTAGTCACTGCACAACTGTGCTTAATTAGCTCACGTCGTCTCTCTAATCAGTCACTGAGATGCTTGTGAACGTACTCAACATTTGCACTGACGAAGAGCTGACATCTGATGAAGAGGATATCGATGAGCAGACTTCTGCTAAGCGCAAAGAAATCATCAAAAACAAAATCCGTGCTATCGGAAAGATGGCTAGAGTGTTCACTGTACTAAGGTATGCCTGATTTCGTAAGCTGGTGATTAAATTTCTAAGATAATTGTGTTGCTATTTTTGGGAACCATTTTTCAAGGTATCAATGGTCCTTGGAACCAAAAAGTTGCCTGTCTTTTCAAGTAGCAGAAAATAACTATACTGTATCTTGAGAGACCATCGTTGCAGTATCTTATGGTACTTTGTAAAGAGATCCAAAGAAGAAGTCGTCATTTGCTCTTATTTTCTAAAGTGATATTACTGGGTGAATACGTGTTTTGAGTAGATAGAGTCAAAGTGCCAAGTGTTCCTGTATTGTTTAGAAGGTATAGTTCAAAACAAATTAACCCTACTAGCACAGTTTGGCCTTGCAACCTTTGGCGAACAATCAATCGAGTTGTTTTGCTCTACCAACAGTCTTGAAAGTACATTTTCTTGGCTGCTGGCCCGATACTAGAAACGGTATTTCGATCTCAGATTTCTCTAAAGAACAAACTCTTAGGCCGTCCAGGCTTGTAATCAGCAATGGTCTTCACGAAGAGGGTCAAACCGTATGCACCGGTTAATTCTGAGCCTCTTTATTTCAGAGAAGAGAGCGAGAGTATCCTGCAGCTTAAGGGCCTGACACCATCTGGAGCCCTCCCAGCTGGTCTTTTAGCCGGAGGAAAAGACTCACTATATTCCGGTAACACTTTAATTGCTATGACTGATATTCTACGATGCTTGCTTTGTTTCATCTCCAGACGATTTAATAACTCCATTAGAGTCAATTGAAAAGTTTTCAATATTCTCGATGCAATATTTAGTAGTCACCTTGGCAATCCAATTTTTGACATTTTCAACGAGACATTTGGCTTCTGTTGCAACGATCTCATTGAAGTGCTCGTCTAAAATTTTATTCAAGGAAGAAGTTTTATGATACATTTCCCGCTAAACATCATTTTGCTGGAAGAACAATGTTTATATGTCATTTTAGACATAAGTCAAAGATGAGGCTGTAGCCAGCTTTTCTTTGAACTCGGTTTCTTTGTTGTGGAACAGGGAATTTTGATCGTCGTTTAACGGGAGATGAAAGGCAGATATGGTTCCTTCATGCGAAGCCATTTTGCGGTACCTTGTTGCGTGAACAGTTACGACTCCTTCCGCCCGACCGATTTCTGATCACTTTCATATTATGCTCCTGTTGAAGCATTGTATCTATTTTAAAGCAGACTTTACAGTAAGAACTAAATTATTCGAAACCAGGTCAACCTAAAAATTTTCAATATTCAAAATAGTAGGGATCCATGGAACCATAGCTTTTGCACACTGCACCCTGAGAGTGCCTTCTCGCCCCTCTCTTGTTTTTCGATCCGCAACTGGTTATTTATTTGTCAGCCTTTTGTCATTTCTCGTAGTTTGCATACTCTGAGGAGTCCCAGACCAACTGGTCCTTCCAGTATGCAAAAACTATGGTTTCGGTGTTTTGCGTCACGTTGAATTTTCGCAGTGCGAATCATTTAGTGACCTATTCTCGTGAATTGCTCATTAAAATTTCTTGCGCTTGAGATATAACTCCGTAACCCCGACCTTACATTCAACAATTGCTTTTCCTCCCTTTTCACTTTTCCTTTCGACGAACCTCAATATATATGACATTAATTCAGTTGATAAGGTTTTATTAATCACCCTATCACACTCCATTGCTTATCAATCGAATGTATTATTGCGATCTATACCGACTGCAATGTATTTCCCCTTGTCTTCCCTCAGCCCTAACCGAACTCGCACCGAATCACAAAATCGCTGGATTCGACG
Organism: Nemopilema nomurai; assembly: GCA_003864495.1. Taxonomy (NCBI): domain Eukaryota; kingdom Metazoa; phylum Cnidaria; class Scyphozoa; order Rhizostomeae; family Rhizostomatidae; genus Nemopilema; species Nemopilema nomurai. The sequence continues at coordinate 2,591,052 of ML133443.1, forward strand.
AGGCAAAGAGCCTGGACCGAGCGAACGAGCGCATGCCTCCCAGGAAGCAGTCGCTGGAGCGCAGCAGCGTGCCAACCAAGAACAAGATCGGCAAGGTTTGACGCATGGACTTAAGCTTATGAAAACATTAAATTTTAGTCAACTTTCACAGATAAAATGGCAGGAGATTGTGTTAAAAGAGAAGCAAGGACTCCTGGTTATAAAATGTCCCGGACAGGTCTACAACGCAGCTTCAGATTGTATTAAGATGGGTAAAAGTGGCGCGTCCTATGCCAGCCTGTCGCAAAATGGCCATTATTTATTATCCATGCATACACAGTCCTTTTATCGTGTACGAATCTTGGCCGCTTACTTGAATGGCTGCTTTCTGATCGCGTTTATTGTACTATCATTGTTGTTTGTAGATTTATCCAGAGGTGTGAATTGTTTTCCTTTCCTCAAAACGTTTTCGTCACCACCTGTACGTTTCTCTAATTCTTATTGATTTAGCTTATTAGTGTAACCGATGCCATCTTGATGAGGGATGGCTTTTCTATCCACACTGCACAGTGAACCTCTGAACCATGCGTAATTATACCAGTGAAATTTATAGTCTGCTGAAGGACCCTACTTACGTCATTTGTTGTTTTAACTATCCTAGCAACCTTTTCGAGGCTGATCTGTTTTCACCATACGGCAAATCTGTCTTGACTGTACTTAAAAGTTGTTTGATGGCCCGTAAATCTCCCTTGTTGCCCTATCCTTTTCCTTGTTGATTTTTATCCACGTGTCACATGTTATGTACGTGGTGGAACGCACCCACAAAGCAATCTGTACCTCTGGTCTAAACTGTTGTCAAGGGTTGCATGCTTATGGTTGGAACAATTGCTTTTCATTGTTTTTATGTCTAGAGAATGCTTTGAAACAGTAAGTTTGAATATGTTGATCCCAAAAATGATTAATAATAGCCAAAATTGTTGAGTAAATTGAGTAAAGACTAAGCTGTACCCAAAAGTCCATCCGCGAATGATCGTTTATTTTGTCAGATGTGTTCGGGCCCTTCTCCTTGCCCCACGTGGTCGTGTAATTTTCCGATATATATCTTGCTTTCGAATGTCTCATTGTACTCATTTCTGTACGGTTTCTAATTTTTGCGTTTTAATTTAGGATTTTCTTGTTTTTTGCTCGAAATAAGTTAATTCTTCTTCTGGCACATATTATTGCAATTTAAAATGTTTTGGCTTGATGACGTTTGAAGGTGGCACAAACACAATATAGGTATTGCTGAATTTTTGCTTATTTCCAACGTTGATGAAATGTAGAGTTGCTTTGTGGATTAAGGCTTAAGCGGCTTGTCGTTAAGTGAGAAGTTGCACCTTAAAATATATGATTTTCCACTTTTGATAACAACCTATTTAGAATTCACCTCTCTTGATTTAAAAGCAACAGGTTTACTTGATTGAAGTAAAGATTTCTCGCTCCCCACACGAGTTGATTTCTCAACAGAATGTTTATGTTAATTTAATCCACGGCTCCTAGGAACCTCCATAAACTGACATATGTTCCACCTCAACCTCCTTGTTATTTAATCCATGGAATGTTTCTGAATTCTCGATTTTAAAATTTTTCTTCATGATTATCTATGTTGCTTAGACTTAAATGGCAGTTACTTGTAAAGCACAATTCACAGATATTCGGCATAAGGGCGATGATTAAGAGCATGTAATTTTGCTTTACGGATATTTCTCAAAAATTGCTGCAAAATCGTAGCTTTTCTGCCTCAAAGTCTCACCAATTACGTCAGGTCTGGGTCAGTTATGAACTGAATTTAACAAAAGTCAAAGCGGATTTGAATTTTTCAAGAGTTATCCATTGTTTAGGATTGTCGAACATTCACAATGACTTACAAAACGAAATCCGATTTTAGTATCAGGTAGTTTAAGCAATGGCACATGGTTATCATATGGTAGAACAATATTTAGAAACAATGCAACATTTAACAAATGAAAGGTTTGTTTCCTACCATTTTGCCTGCCATAATGGTTAGAATTTAAATTTTCATATTTCTTACCGTATTAATTTTTGAGCGGAGTAGAAAATTTCTTTGGGACACTTAATCAATGATCTAAAGTCAAAGAGCTCAAAGTAACTTTCCCGTACTGCCAAAGGTAGCTCTGAATGCCTCGTTAGCATTGCCTGAATATTAACCACTACATTAGATTTTAATCACAAAAAATTATTTTAAACCAATTCCAGATTTCCCGCTTGATTTCTTATATGAACTTGGATCTTCGTTTTTTTAAATTGTCAGAAAACAGTTGCCCCGCCATTCTGTAATGCATAAATATTTCTTCTCACTTCTATGCGTTCAGATGTCCTGGACACGACCAGAGCAGTTCAGAAAGAAAACAAGGGATGACTGACCTCTCTAAATTTGCTAATTTTTTTGAGGAAATTTTCTAATATAACTTTCGGCGTCTTCTCTGGCCTAAATTTTAATGAATCCCCTCTGACTTTTTTTCAATTTGTAAGTAGCTGCACAGCTTCATCGCTTCGGCGCAGCGAAGGAGTCTTATCTGATTGTTTACATGAAGTAGCTACCAAAACTTTCTTTTCGTCCTAAGTGCATCCGTAGTGCCAAGTGGATTCTGCTTTCCCTGCGTGTCCCGATCTCGTACGTAGCATTCTTGTTATTAGAATCTCTTTTAGTGAACAGGAAATTTTTCTATTTTATTCTCTCATCCCAGATATTTTTTGGACTCCCAACATCTTTTTGTTCAAGTTTAATTTAGTGGCTCCCATTTTTCTCCCTCCGTTACAATTGCTAACTGCTGTTTCTTGCTTAAATTTAGAATCAAAATTTCAATGCATTGATCATGTTGTTAGTTGCGGAGATGTATCAATTTCCTGAATTTTGGCCTTTCTTAATGCCCTTTGATGAATTTCATGTTTGTTTTTGTTCGTTCGCCTTAACAGGTAACCAAGTAACCCCAGTCTAGTTCAGTTTCAAATTTTGAATTGCGCTACATACATGCCCATTATTATTATAGAAATTATCAAAAGTCATATCCCTATATATGCAAGACAGTCTTTTATTAGAATTATTTCTTTAGAAAATTCCGTTTCAATGAATTTATGCTATTTTCAAGCAAAAAGCATCTTCTGGATGTCGTCTGGATGTTTTGCTGAGATTAGAAACAATACTTTTCAAATATTGGAGTTTTAATTTCATTTGTATTAAGTAATTGAGTCATGTAGCTACTCATACTGCTCTCTCATCTGCCTAGCCTGTATTTTGCTGTGAATCCAATTCATTATATGACTCACAAAACTTTCAGGGGAGAAATTCATACAAAATATTCAATATTGAACATCCATTTAGGGGAGAAATCCATGCAAATTATTTGATATTTAAAAAAAATGTTTGATAAGAAAATTTTGAAGTAAATGTGACTCTTAAGTTTGCTGATAACAACTAGAAGCATGATATATCTAAGTGTATTTTTCCCAACTTAACATTCCTGTTGAAGTCTGGGAGATTTTATGAAGTTTGTGCCATCCAATATTCTCTATTAAACATTGGACTATAAAAATAATACACATAAAGAATGCTCTGTGGCTAGTTGCATATTCAAGGCCATGAGACTGTTATTCTTGAGAACCATATTTAAGTGACGTTTAACAATAAGGCAATATTATGTCAGAAGCAAATACATCAAGAAACAAGGGTTCACACAAATAGTGTTGAAATGTTGCAAAGTTTTATCAAAGGTTACTGAAACTCCCATTTTTAATTGTGTGGATGTTACTGAAACTCCAATTTTTAATTGTGTGGATGTTACTGAAACTCCCATTTTTAATTGTGTGGATGTTACTGAAACTCCCATTTTTAATTGTGTGGATGTTACTGAAACTCCCATTTTTAATTATGTGGATGTTACTGAAACTCCCATTTTTAACTTTTTTTCTCAAAATGCGCAGAATAAATGAAAACAAAGAGGCGCACTAAAACGAATAGGGAAACTGAACTCCCACCTTCTATAATTCAAAATATAAGACTTTATTCCTGGAACTGGAACTGGTTACATTTGAAAGTAGTGTTTTCCTCCTAATCATTGAATAGTGAGTTTTAGTGACTTGTCAGATGTGGTTATTTGTTTTAGTTGGGTATCTTTGTATCATGGCACGAGGTCAGCAAAAGATTCAATCTCAACAGAAAAATGCAGAAAAGAGGTCAAAGTCAAAGAAAGGATCAAGTCAGTTGAAATCAGCCGGTGCCGCTCTTGTCCACAGTTGCCCAGTTTGTAAGGTATCAAGGAGTTTTCACCAATTTTTTTTAAGTGTGCATTGAGAAGAAGAGGCTGAAGTTTGGAATTATGATATCTGAAAACATTCACAACCCCTCATTTATAATATCAAGTTTGAAATGCTCATACCTTTAGTGAGCCTATATTATTTGCAGGCTAGGCTACAGGCCTTCATTGTCTTCTTTTCAAAATCCTAGTGAAAGATGTGTTTTGTTATTTGTTGGTAAAGTTATTTGTAGCAAATGGTTAGTTGCTTTCAGCTGTTTTTAGTTTATCAAAATCATGATGCTGTTTCAGCCTTTCTCATTTTGCCTATTTTAGCCAGTTTTTGTTTCAAGAATCAGTAATTCTCAAGTGAAAAAGATGCCTTCTAAATTAAGTCACAAGCTCTGAGATCTTGATTTTATTTTTGTTATTAAGCATGCAGAAGGTGGAAATAGTTTGGGACATCATTTAATAATGAAGGGTATAAAGTTTAGTTCCTTGGAACACTTACCTGATTTTGCCTGTTTTCAAAATTCTGCCGTCAAGGTAATAAGTTTGACAATTACTCTTCACCATGTACAAGTACATTGTTTAGAAACTTTTAACCAGTAAGAAGTAGACAAAAGCTCAATAACTAATGCATTAACATTGTTAGTCGCAGATGCCAGACCCAAAAACCTACAAGCAACATTTTGAAAGCAAACACCCAAAGGTGGATCTTCCAGAAGAACTCAAGTCAGTTTAAAAGAATGTGAGGATGTATATTGTAAGACTGGTTAAACTGATGATATTTATTATGATTAAGATTGTACATCAAGCAGAGACATAATAAGTGTTTTTCAGTGGAATTTAGATTCTGTAAGGGAAATGACTTTCTCTGTACACTTTGTGAGACTTTCTAAGATTTTGCACTCAAGAGGAATTCCCAGTAAAGGATGCCTTTTTCATTGTAGAACAAAATGAAGAAAAGAGTTCAATCTTCCTGTTAGTGGGTGATATGAAGTCAATCAATCAAAGATATTGATGATTTCTAAGCTAACAATGAGCAAAAGTACACATTTAAGTTCAGAATTATCATGAATTACAGTGCCATTGGGAGAACACCTTTCTTCAAACAAGTGTTTTTTGCAAAACATAGAAAACAATTCCTTTTCATAATGTACTAAATTGGACCACACTGGAAGCTTGACATTTTCAGTCTTTGGAGAAGCTATGTTACACACTTGCCTGGTTACAATAATTTTGTTTTTTTCCAGGATTCTATTATATAGTAACAAACAGATAAGTCTTTTTAGAAAAAATGAATTAAAGACTTTGATTCCAAAAGTTGAATGACCATAGTTTGATGAGAAGTAAGCATGACGAGAAGTAAACATGATTTCTGATGTTGATAGCTCTGGTTTTATGATAATTTAATGCTTAAGCAATTTGGTTTGTTACAAATAGTTAACAATCACTGGGTTTCACTGGTTAACCAAGGGCGACACACGTGTCTCTGACCCCCTTTCATGAAAGATGAAATGCCCCTCCACAGCTCACACATGCCTCTCTGCGTGATTTAAATATCCCTCTCAGATACCAAGAATGTAGAAGGAATGATTTGCAGAACCAGGAAATTTATAAACAAAATGTTTTGTTGTTTCTTTAAACATGTTTATTTAAGCTTGCCACAATAGTAAATCCAACATGAATTCGAACGTAATTGTATTTTTCACTTAGCTCTAGGTATGAAGCTCTAGAATGTATAATTTCACTGCAATCCCAAAGCTTCGAAAATTTCATCTTGATTAAAATTCTTAGTGACATAAAAGTCCTCAAGTTGAAATTTACTGAAGGTGAAGACGCTATGACAGCAACCACATGGAACCAATCATAGGCGCCGACTTTTATTTTTCCCAGGGGGGGCTCAAAATTTAAATTTAAAAAAAATTAAAAAAAGTTGAAAGGTAGAGAAATTACCTGTCGCTTTAATAACGTAATACAACATATGTAGTATGTATAATAACAAAACAAAACATTTTAATAAAGCCGATATAACATCATGGTCTACAGTATCATCAGTTCAATTCTTTGATTGATTTCAAACGAAATTCCCAGGGGGGCTGAGCCCCCCCATAGCAATTCCCAGGGGGGGCTCAAGCCCCCACGTAGTCGGCGCCTATGGAACCAATGAAAAAGGAAGGAGCTTTGAAGTGGGAGCAGTTGCCCTGCGGACAGTAACTTACAAATAGGTGTGGCAGACTCCATAACAGAAATACTGCTTTGAGTGCAGACTAAGACCACAGCTTTGCATTAATCTTGTTCTAAATCACATAAGACCTTAAATGAAATACTGTTAAAAAGTATTTTGCAATTAGAACTCAAATGATTTAGCTTCTCATCCAGGGACGCACTTAACCAGGGTGTAGGGGTACATGTATCTCAAAGATTGGTTAAAAGTCGACTAGCAAGAGTTTTTGTCGGTGAATTCATCGGTTTAAATCCCAAGGAGAGATGCAAGGCTTCGGTGTCATGGAAAACAATATGAACTTGCCCTGTTTCGTTGAGATATTTAATGCCTTCAAAAATCTTATTCTGCACTTCATAAAGTTAACAACCGAAAAATAGTCATTTGTCAAGAATAAAACAACACGGTTCTTGCTTTATGTTCTTAAAAACCTGCACTGGATCTAAAGGAACTGAAGTGTTTCAAGCCCTACTCGGTTGAGCCTCCTTTATAAGTGGTTTTCGTGGCTTTCTTTACCATTTGTGTTGAGAAACAAAATCCACCCCCTCCCCCATCCCTATTTGCGAATGGAGAGAATAGTAGACTTTAAATCGCGGCTATTTAATAATGGCAGACAAAAGGTAAACAGTGGTCAAGATTTGCCGAGATTTTTATCCTGTAGTTTATAAGTTTCTTGACACGCTGGTTTCAAATGAAAGCGCTAATAAATGTAAGTGTCGAAGCGCCTACATCTGGAACATCATTCAAGCTGCTATTGAGAAGATGGAGACTTGATGATGTGAACGATGTATTCTCACTTGTAGATAGAAATAGGCAATATTTAGCGGAATGGCTGCCTTGGGTGGAAAATACGACTTCAGTTGACGATTCCAAGAAGTTTGTCGAAAGAAGTATTGAGGAATTTGATAAAGGCAACAGATTTGAATATGGCCTTTACATTATTGAAGGCCATCGCCAGACTACAGAAACTTTGGTCGGCACTGTTGGTTTAGTAAGCGTTGCAAATCATAATGCGGAGATTGGATACTGGCTGTCAAAGGAGAAACAAGGGAAAGGCTTAATAGTAACAGCGGTAAAGGAACTGATTTGCGAAAGCCACCGGTTGCTTGGCATAAAGCAGTTTGTCATAAAGACACTGGAAAACAATTTTAAAAGTAGAAAAATACCAGAGAAACTTGGCTTTGTTATGGTTGGATTTTCTGATGATGAGCTCATTTTGAATGAAATCCCCAGAAAACTGATTTTGTACGAATTTCAGCATTGTCCTAGTAGCTAAAAGTCCTATTATAGAAATAGCTAAAAGAACATCCAATGCCAATTTTCAACAGTAGTTTCAAAATACTTTTTGTAAGAAGATGTTAAAGTTAGGCACATGCTAATAGCAGGGTTCATACCAATCTCTCCCTCATTTTTGCTTTATTCAATTCTTCCCCAAAACTAGTCCAATCTTGGGTAATATGTGACTGTGAGGAGCAGTATGGGACAATGTTTCCTTGTTCCTAATTTCAGACTAGAAAATCTGAGAAGAGACAGCAGCTTTATGTTTCCCTCTCTATGTTAACTACTAGACAAAAGTTACATTTAAGAGAGTCTCAGATTTAGTAAAATGCCTTTTAAGTATATCATGCTCCTTCATTTTTTCATGATAATTTTTTATACTGTATCAACATGCATGGTTTCAGCTAACTCTACCACAACTTGGCCAAAAGCTTGTCAATAATTTGCTGACAAACTATATTTTTTGAAGTTTGCATGATATTAGTCTTAAATCATGGTTTCATGCTTCAGAACTCGGTTGCCAATCTAATATTTCCATGTTAATTCATGTTCTATGCAGACAGAAATGTCCGTCTTTTCACTTAAACACTTCTTAAAGAAGGTGTCAGAGCAAGTTGATTGGTCATAACACAGCCAATCATGGCCGTCACATGATTTCTGATCCGCAACTGTGGATTTGTTTGGTAAACCAAAAAGTGCTTTGATATGCAAAAATGATATTCCGCCGTTCTGTGATATTTAACCGACATTAAATATAATTTGAAAGCGGCTCCAAATTGGAAAACACAATGTATTTAACATGTGAAGTCCGTGCTTTGGTCGTTCCGTCATACAGCGCTCGGTTTGTGTGTTGGAAGAGCGACCCAGCTTGCTGTCTGCTTCAAAAACCACCACATTTCGTATCCATAAGAGCCTGTTTCGCGATGATCATTCATCGTCACTCGTCATAATATTTAGTCATCATGATCTTTCGTATGTACATACTGTTTCGTATTTTGAGTTTTGTCTTGCTTTGATATTATTTATTAAACCGATATTATTTAATGATTAGCGTTGGACGGAGAATGCAGTTCCAAATTGAAAAGCATAAAATATGTTTTACAACTAAAGTCCTTTATTATTCACTCGTTGTGGTATTCAGTCCTCTTCTGCTACAAAATGTAATCTAAATGTATTCAATTTTTTGGTCATTTTAAATAAATTGTGACGCTATTGACAAGATAATGTGTCATGGACAAAGAGTACGCTGGAGACGTTCAGTGGGGAAAGCGGGGGATCTCTCTAGCGTGGGAGAGGTTGTAAAGAAGAGGGCCCCCATCAAAAAGCAAGGTTTTTATATGTGCAAGACCTTCTCTGGATACCTCATATCTAAAGATAACATTCTTTTGTTCTTGATCGTGGGAATATCGTGTCATGACAGTCATCAGTGTTGTCAGCCAGTTTCTCCTTAATAATGAAATAACTGACCAAAGAACTGACCATGGGTAAGAAATGGTGTGCCCTGCAGTTTATTTTAAAGGCTTTATGTTCTGCATGACGTACCGTGCAATGACATTGCCTAGATATATTTCATCCAATGTATGCAAGTCGCCGTGCCTTCAAGGAATTTGTACCGGGTGACACATCTGAAAAAATGTCCGTTTCTAAGGATGTCGCTGGCAACTGCCCGCGCTATACAATGGCTGAATAGCTAAGCAGTTATCTAGATGGTAACAAGGACAAAGGAAACTGTGAGCGACATCATTGTCCTTTGAATGGATGATAAGCTTGGCATAACATTTCTTAGAGAGAGAGTGGTTATGGACAATACAAAAGAATTCGCGTCTCAAAAGAATTGCGTTTAGTAAGGAACGCTTCAGAGGACAAGAACACAAATCGAAAACTCGAAAAGCTTCTAACATCGAAGGGTGTTGCTTCGACCCGACTTTTCGCCAACTCGAATTTCTTTCTCGAGAAAGGAACTTTGCCATCATGGTGGCTGGACCAGAAGACCCGCCAAAGGTTTGCGAGAAAGCCAGTTTGTTATTTCTAACGTCTTTTTTGTTTTCATTAGTTTTATTTAACCCTTATCAAAAGTATTGTTGATCCTGTTGGCACGGCCTTACCATACATTTTTAAGACGAATCTACACTACAGGCGCTCGATAAACGGAATGCGTATTGAATTGTCAGATTGATATGTGTAGTTTTATGTTTTACGTTGTTTCTTCAGTCGATTCAGTCAACCCATCATTTCTAGCGTATTTCACGCGGTAACTTTTCGGCGCAGTATAAGATGCTCTATCAAACCTGAAATTTACAGAGCGTTAACTATATTGGTACCAGACAAATAATCTGGAACCCTTCTTCATATTGGACGCAATTCACCAGACAATCCTTTAAAAAACTGTCAAATCAAAAGCAAAACCACAATATTTATATGAAAGAAAAAGCGCTGTCCTAAATGCCACCCCTTTTAATAAGTAAATTTTCCTCCTACCCCTACACCCAAATTTTTCTCCTATCTCCGTGCTTTTATTATTTTATGCTCAGGGTCGTACAGTTTAAAACAGCATTGGCACATTATTTTCCTATTGCGTCATTCATCCACTTTTACCTTCCCTTAGTTCGCCACTGGTACCTTTAAATATGTTATCATTGTTAACAATGAATCAAGGAATATTGGTGCTCTTAACTACTCTTATTTATCATGACCATTGCAATAATCGTTATAATTTACAACAGGCATGAATAGATATGTAGGATATATGCTGGAAAGCTCTGCAAAATCGATGAACGAGCACTGTAAAATTGCAGCAGATCTATAAGTTGAAAGGAACAGCGCAGGAGAGGCCCTATACTTTTTGCCCCATTTGTGGTCATTGTCGCAGCATTCACTGGTACTTTTTAGTTGTTCGTGACATATTTTGCTAGTTGGCCGGCCTAGGACAAGATGAGACAATAAGTCAATAATGGCACCACTCAAATCGTATTGTTATCGCCCTTGTTTTCGTTGTTTATATGGGAGGCAATGAACAAAAACTGGTTGTGCAATACCATGGGCATCGTGGGAGGACTCGATGGTGCTACAACTTTTGAAAATTAGAAGATGGAAAACTGAGGCCAGCTCAAAAGCAACGACGTCTATTACACAAAATATCAATATTATTTTCAGTATCACCTTTCTCTTCTATCTATCCTTGCTATTCCTTCCTTTCTGAAATTTGACATTCATCAAATATCCGCGCCATGTCCCCTTCTCTATTTTCCTAATTATGAAAGAAGTTTTTAATTCCTTTTTGCAATTTCAATTTTACTTCCGCCACATACTTAGTCTCATTGGAGGTCTTCATTTTCTATAAGTATCGCCACCCTCACTACGCAATCTATCATCGATCATTTATGTCTTATTCTTAACGAACTAGAATTGATCCTTTTCTGTATAAAGTATAAAACTCTGTATATAACTTAATTTACCTAAATGACAGGTTTTGTTCAATTGCTTCAATGCATATTTCCTTCTCTTGCAGTATCGACTGACGCCAAGTTTGAAGAAGAAGTTGGGTGCCACTTACCGGCCTTATTACCTTGCTCTATCAGTTCTTGGAATCTGCATATGCATTGGCTTGATCGTCTGTGCCGCGATTTTGAAAGACTTTGACTCGAACCTAAAAGACCAGCTTTTCCACATCTGGGTCGCCATTCCGGTAAGTACGTTTAGCCTGCGACATTCTAGCGGCGCGAAGGAAAGCTTCTATGTAATGTTATTAAAATATTGTGAACACGCATGCTAAGCATTCAGTTTCTAGAAGTGGTTTTTGCTCGGAAATGCCGATTGTCCACGAGGTGTTTACAATAGAATGTGCTCATCTTTACCCCTCAACAACCAGACAACCAGAACTGAAGATATCCTATGACGTAGTCGCAGTGGGCAAGGGGGCCATTGCCCTCCTTAAAAGGGGCATATTTAGAGATAAAGGACCCCCAAAATTACTTGTTTAGAATATTCCTTCATTGTATATGACCGCAATATATAGAAAGGGGGGCAAATATCAATTTGGCCATCCGAGAGAAAGCATAGACACCCCTCTACTGTCTACACTGAATAAAAAAATTTCCTGAGTATTTTCAGATTTCAGTTTTCAAGCAGTTCTAAAGTGCGTGCTAAAATTTCACTTTAAAAGACAGAATTCATCATTCTGATATCATTTAAAAAGCTACGCCTCCTTGTTTGTCACTGTTTAAATATCCGACGATGTAAGCTGGAGATATAAAAGTGACCATTGACACAACGACCCATTGAGTCACGTTTTGTTTGAGGGCGCAAAATCTTCTCGGAGCAAAGACCTTCTATATAGTAACCTTGTCCCCTTCTCCAATTCTAATAGTCGAAGTATTATTATCACCATCCTCAACCTGATTTTCTTTTTCAGATATTGCTACCATCCGTTGTTGGAATTACAGTTTACATAACGAGGTCTAGAAGATTGGTACGTTTTTCTTCACTGCTTATTTTGAAAAACTGCCTTTAAAACGGTCAGTTGTAGGCTGGGCATGCATATCTGTTGAGCTGGAAGATGGCTAACGAATAGGCAGCGCAGATACAAACTATGGGGCTAACCAACTATAAAAGACTTTAACCCAGCACCTTGTAGTCTTGCTGCTGAATTGTACTCTACCACGCTCATCTCCTAAGGCCTATCTTGCAGGTCATATTTTTCCTGATATGCGCCCTCACGGTCACCGTGCTTTGCGCTGCAGCCTCGCTTTTGACCGGGATCAGGTACTGGCTGGACGGTTGGTACGCCACCCGAGAGAGGCTGGATGCTGGAAGCAAGTGCTCAGTTCTGAACAACGTCTGTTCCTGCACGGGTATTAACAAAATGCCCCTTTCATGTAAGTAGACGACTATTGCATTTAAATGGAAAGTGGTTTATGTCACTTCATTTTCAACGAATTTCATTTTTACACAAAAGTTTGTCTTGAAAATGTGAAGGCACCAAGTAATTTTAAAATATTCATACTCACTTTAACCTTCTTTGGTTAATCAGTCCTTTCAAAAACTTCTTTCTAATATGGGTATAAATCTAGAATACAGTGTGTTTCTACAAATAACACATTTTTACTTGATTAAATGTTATTCTGATAAGGTTCTTTCATAACAAAAATCGTTACTCTATAAGGCAATCACGCTACAATTTGAACGTTTTGTAATGGACGTTTAGGAAATATGTCTATCAGAAAGCCAAGAAAGTGCCAAGATGGCGACGCTACGTATCTATGTCGCATGTTTTTATGCTCTGTCTTGCTCTTCAGTGAAAAGCTGCAGCGATGTGGAGAGGGCGGCAAACGTGCTTGTTGGCGAAATTGTTCTAACTGCGCTTGGTCTCATTGTGAGCATCATGGGCGTCTTTCTTGGATTCATGTCGATTTGCTGCGGTCCTTGGAGGGTAAGTCTTTTAGTACTTGGCCGGTTAGCCGGTTGATTGGTTAGTCAGTCGGTCGATTAACCGGTCGATTGGTCAGTCGGTCTATTAACCGGTCGGTCGATTAACCGGTCGGTCGATTGGTCGATTAACCGGTCGGTCGATTGGTCGATTAGCCGGTTGGTCGATTGGTCGATTCGGGAAGTTAGCTTAAGTGAAGTCTGATTCCTCATTTCTTCAATCAAACAAGTCTTTGTTTATTATATGGAAACATTGCCAGGTAAACAATAATAAAAAGTATTTTGGGCGTGGTGCACAAAGCTCCATTTTGAAAGAAGCCATGATCACATCGTGCGAATATTCAAATAGGTGTCATGTGGACTTCGAATGTTTGCCCCAAGGCAAGCGAATCATGTAAGAGAGAAGTTTGTCTGCTATACCTATGGAGAAATTACAACTAAGGTTGTTATCAACCATTATCTCCCCTCTATATGTTTGCGATTACAAGATTTCAAACCAGCACTGCAGTTCTAATTATTGCTGAACATTCTCATAGTGGGTCTTTTTGTTGGTTCTTGCATTCCCGCTGTAGCAAATGTGCCTTGCACAGGCGAGAGAAATAAGCGTTGAAAAGTTGTGGCAATTCATAGTAGGCTCAAGGACTCTATAGGACTGTAGCAGAGAACATTGAGCATAAGTATACATTAGGACATAGACTTTTGCAGATAGTGTCTCAGAATAATAAAAAGCTATCTTTGTCTTTTGCAGTTTTTGGACGATTACGACTCTACCTGTGATGTTGACAAGAGAACAGTCAAATTCAAGAGTGGCAAGACACGCCCATCTGTTAGTGGGAACCCCAACAGAGGATACCGGGAGTAAACACATCCAAAACGAAAAGAGAAAAACTTAGACAGGAGAACGTTACAGACCTCGACTATTTTCATTGTATTGTCATCATTGTATCTTTGCATTTTGCTTACCTTCGTCTAGCAATCGTGAAATGAAAGCTAGCATTTAAGAGGGATGCGTCCCTGGGTATAGTGGCCATTTATTCTAATTCAAATTTTTTTTAACTTTCAATATCTATTTTGTCGTTGGTTGGTTTATCTGAAGAATTGTCACTCGAGGTAAATTGAAGCTCAATCGACACAAGAGAGAAGCTGAACTTCTCTTAAATGCCATAAACCGACCATCAAATATTGATGACCGTTGGAATTGTTTTAAGTTTATTTGGGTAAAAGCTGTGGTAAATGTGATTTTAAAACCACGGTACTGAACGTAAACACATCAAACTTGAATTAAATTGTCTAATCCAGTATTTTATAACGAACATTGAGGCATTTTGATGACGACAAATGATAAGCTAAATAATCGTTAATCATATCGATAGTAAATGCAAAATCTAACTTGATTTCCATAAAGAATGGTAATTAGAATGGTACGCAAAGGAGAACATGCTCTTATCAAACTTAATAAAAGTTAGAACATAAATGAATGCTATGTTTTATCAAGAAAGAAAGTGTCATGATGTAAAATGAATGCGTTCTTAACAACGAAGTTGTTCAAATGATTCATGACAATGTCTTAAAAGGAAGTTTCAAAAAAGTAGAAACGCAAAACATAATTTGAAGCTACAAAACGTAAATGTTTAGCAACAGACTAACGTGGCAAAGAGCGGAGAGAACAGTTATTGGTTAGTAGGCAGTATATTGAGGGATAAAACAGGTCCCATCATTAATTAGCCATAATTCATATAAGTTGTTTTCAAAACCAATCAAATCAACATACCATCTGGGTCTCAGTGGAATTTTGGACAATGGAATTTCAATACACATGCAAGGCTGCATACTTATAGGGTATTTCCAAGGCGCCCCATTTTCAACCACTTGAGTCTAATAACAATTGCCCCTAAGACCCAAACTGATCTTGTCACAAGAACACCGGTATCTCACTAAACTAAATACAACTCAAGTTATAGAGACATTAAATATCGTTTTTGCAAGGATTGACAAGTCATTCATATTTATTTATCTCTTACCAAAGGCAAAACGTGCTCTTGAATACATTTCCTTTCTTTTCTTTCCTCATTCGTAGCCTAGGGACCCTCATTAGAGACCTCTCCCAGCCTCCTCTTCTCTCGATAGGGATTCTCTCGATTTGATAACTGAAATATCGTTGATAACCAAAGTTCGAGAAGAGTATAGGGGGTAAGGAGAATCTAACAAGGCTTGGATGTGCTTTGTTCAGATTTGTTCTGAATTTCCTTTTTCTCTGCAATGATAATCGGATTCAATTATTTTGAATGATTTTCTCAAGGATGTTGACCAATTGCTATTTAATCTATCTTATTTTTTTGCTTTCATTATTGAACGTGGCCACCATAAAGTGCTGTGTACTAACATAGTAAACATTATGAAAAAATTGACACGAAATTAGCTTGAAACGCAGATTCCAAAGGCATCCATCCATATTAGATGTGATAAACACCAATCACGGGAAAATTTAACGACAAACAAGATGAATTAGGGTGCTTTGTTTTTCGCTTTTGGTCATTCTTGGCCGCAGCTTTTATTGTGACTACTTGGCCTCTATTACCAGCTAAATGAAT
The DNA here is from genome assembly GCA_003864495.1 of Nemopilema nomurai. NCBI lineage: Eukaryota > Metazoa > Cnidaria > Scyphozoa > Rhizostomeae > Rhizostomatidae > Nemopilema > Nemopilema nomurai. The sequence continues at coordinate 2,606,843 of ML133443.1, forward strand.
AAATGATGAATTGCTAAAACAGATCGAATGATATTCGATTGGACAAAAATCCAGAACTGTGAAAATGTAATGGCTTCAGCCTTGTGCACACAGCAGATTTCGATGGCAAAAGTTGAAAGATTTTTGTTTTTTACGGGCGAACAATTGGTTTTTTGCGAACAACTATTTGTCTTTTGAGACAATCTTTGTGATCAAACATATTTGATATTTGTCTTGGTCTTTTGCGACTAAAGACAAAAATCGTGATGTGTGTCAAAAATCGGGCTGTATGCGTGAAAAAACAAAAATCTTCGTCTTCTGCGACAAAAAATCCGCTTTGTGCGTTAGGCTTTTATCATGGGCCTGATTTATCTAGAAATTTCTAAATACGCCCCGTAGTGCTATTTTTTCATTTTGAAGAAGTGCTATGAGAACACTTTCCTTCCAAACTCAGATAATTGCATAGTAGCTAGAAATGGAGGGACCAGTTATTTTATACTTAAAGTACTTTTTCGTCCGACACTCCTCAGAGTATGTTGAAACATGCTCTGTCTTGTTGAAACATGTCCAAACATTGGAACAGACTACGCGCTCTTCTTTGTCAGCTTTTAGTCATTTTGCCAGCTTTAATGAATTTTTCTTTCATACCTTTTTAACCAGAGCTGATCAGTACTGGCACTTCATATCATTTAGGCAAGAATCGAATCTCCTGAGTGCAAAGTGCATCGTTTTCTAAAAACAAACAATTTTAGGCTTTGGCAAAAAACCTTTGATTTGGTAGAGCATGAAAAGGCGTAAATAACAAATTGAAGAGTTTTGCGTTTGGGACTGATATTGGGGGAGTCAGAGTATTTAGAAGAGTGGACCGATGAGTTTTTCAGAAATTCTTTACCTACACTAAGCAATAAGACATTTGTTTTTGAAAACTTTTCACTAGTGATTGATAACATGTCAAATACAGGTTTTGACAACAGGATCCTTACATGACACTTACTAGTTGCTTCAGAAAATCTTTTAGTGCTTTTTAAAGCTTTCAACCTATTTTCACTGAATATACTCTTTTATTATTCTAGGATCTATGATTTTTAAACTATGCCCACCATACTTTCTTCGTGGAATTCACCCCCTCCCCTGAAGTATGGACATTGAATGCATTTATAAGGGTTTTCCAAAGAACAGATAAAGCTTGTAGAGCTTTTGATGACCCTTCGTTGGTTTAAACTTAAACAAATGTAATGTAAGTGAAACTCAAAATTTAGCTGACAGGTCTTGCCTCGTAGTGAAACCAGAACGTGGTCTTTTGTCATCACTGTTGTTGTTTTGCCATAGATTCGTATGGCGATATATCAGAATCCTGTGGTGAAAACTTCGGATTTCTGAATGTTCAAGCTGCAGCCTGCTTCACGAATGTGTTGGCCTTTTCGTAGAAAAAAGTGTTCTGTTTAACTTTTGTTTGTTTATGAAACTCAGGGGGATCTACTGGTTCTGTCCTGCTGCACAAATAGAGAGACTTATGTTTTGTTTTGGCTGCTAGGCCAAGGAAGTTGCTCCAATGAAGGGTTCCGGGCCCACTGAAGATATCGAGCTGGTCGGGTTCGATAAAAAACTTTCACCGGCCATCTCTGAGCGGACATCTTATATTGGAGAGGTAAACGGACAGTGCCTTTACCACATCCATTCCACGAACAAGGAAAAACCAGTGATGAAAAAGTACAGAGATTTGCAAATACTTGTCTACAACTTCCTGGAACGACCACAGACATGGCCAAGTATAATTTACCACAGCTGTGTGTAAGAAGTGTTTAATTATTTTTATTGAACTGTTTTGCATTTAATGTTTATCTAGTGACACATTACGTCAATCAACATAGTAGTTATTTGTTTCTTGTAATTATCCTATCCGCTCCCCAAATATATATTATTTGATTATCAAAACTTGTCTATTGAGGATTTGTTTTCAGTGTTCGCTTATTATAGAAAATCAGCTTTTTAACATCCAACAAGATAAATGAAAGATCCTTTAGTCTTAAGAGGGATACATTTTTTTGATGAAGTAAACAGACTAGGCTAACTATGGCTTATCTTATTCTGTTGATAAGATATAACCAAAAGGGCGAACAATAGTTTATCTGGAGGTTTTTTGAGAACATTTAATTTTCAAATGAAGAGAGAAGCATAGACCTTGTATTTCTAAATTTATGAACTTAAACATTTAAGTATGATGCATGAAAAATTAAAAGTACAGAAATAGCAGGCACTGCAAGTTACCACTATGGTTCAACAAGATTTTCCCAGTCCCAAGTCTTTCCCAGGCAGATGCTATGAATATTGACTAATGCTACATGCTTTTTTTATAAGGAACCTACCTCAAGGCCTAGTTCCAAAAGTTCCCTATTCGTAGACCTCAAATCATTAGATTTTAGTACCAAAGTTCCTTGAAAGTTCCTTAAGTTCTCATTTTCAGTGCTTTGACTACAATAATCCTTAACACTTAATAGAGAGAGGGGCGAAACAGCATATGCCGAAACTACTCAATGAAGCACTGACACACGAAAAAGCAAACAATCTATGCGATTATTGGCTGCAAATTAATGGAACCAGCTTTTTAGTTCTTGATGCTTGCAGTTATAAAAAATTTTTCAAATTGAAAAGTTCCTTAGGGATTTTGTTTTTAGTAGTATAAGTTCTTTAAATATTTTGGCCTTCTACATGTAGGTTCCTTATAAAGTGGTTCCTTATAAAAAAGTATGCATTCAGTGTCACTTTGCTTTCCATTAAGGCAATATTTACACAAGAACTGGAAACCAATGACCCCTGATACTTAATAAATATGATTCTTTGTTCTGTGATGTATTCGATGTTGGTTTGATTAGTGGTATTTTTTAGAAAAAAACAAGTTTTTTACCTAACTTTCTTATCGCCTTTCTGATATGATTGACTGGAATGATGGTGGAAACTAGTTTTGTATAAGAAAAAATTTTACATTGACCCAGATAATTATTGAACCTTCAACTGCATGTGCTTGTTAACAAGGGCAGTTTACCATTTTGATGTTTAGATAGATTGGATCATCTTTATTATCTTGTACCAAGCTGTTAATTTGCTGATATATTTTCAATGAATCATGTCTTTCAATTTTGTTTCTAGGTTTTTGCTAATATTGGTGAGCCTGGTTTTAAGTGTTGTGGCTACAATAGACCAGTATGCCAAGAATATAGTGGTAGAAAAGACAGTTTTTTTCATGGTGAGTCTACAAATTCGTTTGCCTAATAGTTTTTTCTGGTATATGATCATTAATTTTTGGAACATGGTTCATGGTATAGTGTCATCATACTGTTGCTTTTTGCTCTGGCCTTTAAAATCTAATTAAATACTGTTGATAGGTCTCCATCAAAATGTAGGCTTTTTGAGAGATGTTCAAAATTCCATGTTCGAAATTCCATGTTCAAAAAAGCTCCAATTTGTATTATTTTAAATCTTTACACATTACCGTAAATCCTCGCACTGGCCCCTCCCCCCGAATAAGCCCCCATCCAAAAATATCAAAAATAAATAAGCCCCCAGGGGGCTAATTCGAGGATTTACGGTATTAAGCAAAGGTTAGTTTTATGACTCTGTTATTTATGGATGTAGCTTGCACTAATTTATGTATGAAATTTGTTGTATGATTTGAAGGAGTTTATGCTTTTAGACCATGTGCTATATTTTTATTTGAACTTCAAATTGTGCGAGAAATATGAAATACTGATTAAACAGTGATTTCTGAAAGTGACAGAACCTTGCTTGTCATTCAGTCAGCTTTTTAGCAATAGAGATTACAAATACCATTTAGTGACAAACCAAAACAATAGACAGGAATAAGGTAGGCTAAGCATCTTGCAAGGAGTGCTTTTCTCTTAAAAACTTTTCTCTTAAAAACATCCGCTAAGTGTCCTGGCTGCAAATGAAATTCCATTAACCATTCAATAACGATATCACGGAGCCGAACCAATAACACGGAGCGACACCACTATACTAACATAACCAACCAACATTAACAATAGTTTATTAGAGCTCGACAAAGTGGCTATAGCATGAAAAAAGTGTAGTGCAAACACAGGTACAAAGGATCCAATTTCTTTGGAAGAAAATGATATAAATTCTAACCCAAAATCACTTTTGGGGGGGGGGGGGTCCGGTCCCCCCCGTCCCCCCGGGATTTACGGCCCTGGTTTTGGAGTCTGTCTACATTTCAATGGAAAATCCCATTCTTTGTAGACAGAAAGAGTTCGTCTTTTTCCTTGGGCTCTTCAAGAGTTATGTGTTAAGTAACGCTGATTGGTAAAATATAACCAATCACGCGCTCTTCTTGTCGCCCTCTAGTGTTTTCGACCCGCAACTGGCTATTTATTCGGTCAGCCTTTGGTTACTTTCCGAAAAGGCCTGTATTCAAAATTAAGTAATCATTTTGACTACAAAAAATGTCATTATTGGTTGCAACTAATACTTCTTGCAACCGCCAGACCTTTGCATTGCAAAATCCTGTTTTAAGTTACAGAATGCTCGTCTGTCCATCCATACCTTCCTTAGAAATGTGGAAGTAGAAGAATGAGTTCTTCTGTACACCAAACCCGGTTTTGCATCGCTTTATAGACAGACTTGACCTTTAAAGGTTTGAAAGTTGTTGTCAGTATGTTTTTTGTGGAGTTTGAATCATGCATGTGATGTTGTGCTATTATGGCGATTACCTTCTTGAAGAGCTTTGCGTCTGATGCCATTGGTAGGAACATTTTATCCTATTTTTCTCACCCCGATGTATTGCCTAATGCATGTCCAGCTTCCCATCGGCAAGCAAATTCATTGATAGGAACCAAACCCTTCTGGAATGTTAAAAATATCATCTTGGTTAGACTTTGGTTAGGAAAATGGTTAGAAGCATTTTCTGGCCTGGTCATTAAAAATTGCAGCTTCATAGTCACAAAAGTCTTAAGCAGCAGTCATAGAGGCTTGCATTCGCCTTCAGGCCCATCTCAATATCTGTAGGCGTAGGAGAGAAAAATATTAACCCTCTTTTACAATGAGGAGAATTTTGTCGACATAATCCCTAACAAAACAGCTTTCCTCTCACAAGGCAATGAATGAGATTTTTCTTTTAAGTTAATAATTAATTGTTAGCTTGGGTATATCAAACTGGGAGGCGAATGTTCAGTGATTTTAGCCGTGTTTTTCAGTCCAAGCACAGCTGTATTCCATCTCAATCGTCGTGTATTCTCAAAAAATTGCTGGTTTTGAAATATTGACCAATTCAGCTGAATTTTGTTATTCCCAATTAGAATTTGTAATTCAGATTGGATGATAGAGAATGGATTTTTCCGAAAAGGAGATAGAGAGCATAACAGTTGTTCGCCCGTGTTTGCAGCTGAACACAAAACAGTTGTTGATTGACCCGCCAACTGAGCCATTGTGCTTCTGAATGGTCACTCTGCAATGGCTGTGTGTTCTCAAGTCCTTTTGAATAAATTTGTTGATTATCTCATTCTTTATACAGTCTCAGCTTATCTTCATTTTGATTGCCAAATTTTCATTGAATGGTTTGCCAATCGTGTGCTTGAGATTTGATTTAACATGATGATGCTCTGTTTCAGTACTTTTGTTACCCTGATCAATGTTGTTCAATGATGTTGTTGTTGATGTTCAGCGTTGTGTCAATACTCCTTGCCATTGCTAGGTCCAGTTAAAACGTACTGAAAATCTTGTTGTACATCACTAAAGATGGTTTTTGCAAACTGCTCAAAATCTTGCATCGTATTCAATATTGTTCATAGATGTCCAGCCGACTTATATTGAATGCTTTGCCAATTTTAGCAAGATCCGTGCCGTACAGTACATGTAAGGTCACTTGACTCTCGGTCTTTCGCCGTAGGAAATCGTCCTCATAGCTGTGTTTACGGTGGAATACGGCCTCCGTGTGTGGGCCTGCGCATCCCACGGTACATACAGCGGTTGCGGGGGAAAGTTCAAATTTATAAGAAAGCCGTACATGGTTATTGGTGAGTTAATCAGTCTGAACACTTCTCCAGTACAAAAAGATGCTCCTTTTGCGGGGTTTATTTCCTCGTTTGCATATTAAAATAGAGTCCGGAAACCGTTGCAGCATATTTCAGGTAATAAATCTAATTAAACTGGAATCAATGTTGTAGCAAAAAATGAAGAGCCTTTTCTACCTAAGTCGTAGTGTGGCGTGCTATTTTTTTGATTTGCTAAGGGAGTCTTATTTTTAGTTCCATTATTCGTAAACAAATTTCACTCAAAGACAAGCATAGTTACAAGCGAAGTGAAGACCGTGGAATTCATGTCTATGCTGCGAATCTTTATAGATTCGTCTTTAAGGAGTCTTTAAACTTTCAATAAAGATATAAAAATGCGTCCAACTTGGTTGTGCGTTTATTATCTTTTAACTTATTTCTACGTATTTTCATCAATCTACATTTCAGTACAGAACAACGTAGATTATTCACTCTTGTCAATAAAAGATTGATAATAATTGTCATGTTCTACACTCATTTGTATGTTATACAGTTGGCTTTAATTACACAACTTCTTACTCTTAAAACTGTTTTCCAATGCTTTGAGAAAAGTGCTTTTCCCGCCTCGTATCCCTGTCAATCACTCATATGAAAGCCTCGTATCCCTGTCAATCAGTGAAAGTTAAAGGATTATTCAAAGCTGGAGAACATGCATCATTCGATAACCTTGCTGTGTATAGCATATAAGCTACCCGGAAAAGGTGCAAAAAATTATCAGTGATTCTCCTTACATCCTTACATTAGTCTTGGTCAAGCCCACTTTAGAGAAAGGCCGTTTTCAACTGAAAGAAAATACAGATACTGATCTAAAAGTATTTGTGTTCACTTTGCACCCAGTATTATCAAATTCAGAACTTTTTCTTGTGACGTTTATCTGGAATCATTTGACTCTTTTTCAGATATTATTGTGATAATAGCAACATTGGTGCTTATCGTTGAACACAAAAAGGCGGAGTTTCTAAATGTGTCCGTGCTCAGGTAAGTAGGAACAAACTCTAATTTCTTAGCCTTGAAAAAGCAGAGAAACAAGTCGTGTATTTATAGGATTGGAATAGAATTGGAATAATTATTTTCTTTGATAAACAATATTCGACTTTTCTTTCGTTGACAACCACGTAACCAAGCCAATCCAACAATCAAACAGTTTTCTGACTCTGCTCAAGTCGAATTCAGACAAAGTGATCACGTGTTCTTCCATTTGGAAACCCATACTAAAGCAACTATAGACATTCATTTACATTGGAGTTGAAATAAAACAGATCAAACATTTGAAAGAGTCTGGCGAAAAGATCTAGATAACATTCGTTTTAGCCACCACTGTTAGGCGAAGCACGGATTTTATTTCGTGTGTATTTCTTTTCAGGTTTCTAAGATTTCTTCAGGTTTTGCGAATATTGAGGCTTGATCGACAACGAGGCGCATTTAAGATGGTCAGCCAAGTTGTATACGACCATAGACAAGTAGGTGTTGCTTGCCCATTACGTACGATTGTCGACTGTTCATCTTTTAAATACTTGATGAAACATCCATAACATAACACCATTGGTAAAAAAACTTATAATTACTTCTTATATTAAAACCTAGCTTTTTCTAGAGTAATTTTAAAATGTAGGAATAAGCACTCTGTCTCAATTTTCCTTTTTAGTTTGAAGCAACGATATTTCTATCAAATATTTGCTTTATTTCTTCTATCAACCATTCTCAGAAATTTGTAAAAAGTAGGTTTACTAATACGAAAATATCTTCTCGAAATAATAAGATGGAGAAGAAAGTTTAGATGGATGAAATGTTATTCAGCACAATCACCACCAAAAGAGCAAACGAATGTCACTCGTTAGACAGCCCCCCTCTCTCTATATCTCTTCTAGATTGTAGGGTCGTATGTCCCCTAGTAGCCAACATTTCGCTAAGCTAAAATTGAACTGATAATGTAAGTGCAAACTTAACAACATTTGGATCCACGTTTTATCAACTAATTTCGATATTTGAAAAAAAATTAGATCTGCTAGAAGTTGGTCATTGTTATGTTAGATTGGGAATATCTATATGTCGAAATAAGACGATAATGAAGTATAGAATACATGAACATTCATTCTTCGACATCTGAATAGCTAGCTATTTATAGCCCATTAGTTAGATCATGGTTCTGAAATCTACTAGGCCCATCAAATTCAAAAAGACATCGTTTGAAGAGGGCACAAATTGTCTCTAAGCATTAAGGATACAAGTCACCAAATTCTGCTTAATTTTTTCCATGCATACAGTAGTCCATGAAAGTTCGAGAAATTACTTGAATCTGATGTATTGGCCTAAATTGGCCTTCTTTAATCATGTTTATTAGCGTGATGGCTTCACACCTCTCTGTCAGGTCTAGTACTCATTTTATCATTGCTTCATAATGCCATTTTTTGTTGCACCATATCCCTTGCTTCTAGTGCCAGCGCACTTCGCATGGCAACATACCAACCTTGATATGGCAATGTACTCCTTTTTTAAGGCTTGCTTTCCCACTTCTACCAGGCAATTAACCTCTCTCTGTTTGACTCGCTTTTCTATAAAGTAAAGCTGCAAGCGTTAACATGTGACCCTAGTTTTACACTTCAGGCGTATTTTCTTTTCAGTAAACAAATTTGTTCTAGTTTGTTTTGTATGCAGTTGTGTTTGCCATATTATGTTCCTAGGCACACTTTTGTTGTTTAGGTTGTTATTAACATTGAAAATTCAGAGGCTCTTTGGTTGCAAATCATTGGGAAGACTATTGCTTATGTCATAAATTGGATGGGCAGTCGAAGTTTTGGCCAACACTGGTATCCGTTGTAGGCGAAAAAGCTACGTTGTTGTTCCTTGTCTCTTTAGCATGCTTCTGCATTTTATCGTTTGCCTGCTTTTTCATTATAGGAACTGTTGACATGCTGGTATATGAGTTTCATCATCTTGATAACATGCTCGTTTCTGGTTTATTTGGCTGAAAGATCCACACCAACAGAAAGCGGGAATGAAATGCAAAACTTGGCCGATGGTTTATACTGGGGCATTGTGAGTTTAAACCTACATGCATTGTATGATTTGTAACAAGGCAATTAAAAAAACCTAGATGTAGACACACTAAAAGCTGTTTGGAGACCTAATGACTCTGTCTGTGATTATTCTGACGATTGTTTCAAGGAAGAAGAATTCTTAGTTACGAGTCCAAGAGATGCATAATTTGTAGGTTCCGTGTTCCAGTTGTATTTCTTAGAGGTCAGGGAATAGCAAAGTATTTAAATAAAGAAGACGGTTCACTTGGCACATTTTTTTAGAAATATGTGAATAAGGGAATAAATGAAGTATGCAAAAGTGCCATAGTAATGTCAAATTCATCTTAACATCACATGCTTTTCTAATTGCCTGCCCGGGAGTGTTTACGGGAATGTATGACCTTATTGTTACGTTTATGTTATGATAGTGTGACCGTTTTATTTTATGGAAATTACCATTTTGTGGAAATTTTAAGGCCTAATAAAGTGCTAATCAAAGAAAGAGAATGCTTGTCAGTTTGTCGATTTTTAATACTATTTCTGCTCCATTTCTAGATTTCTCTTTTGACCATCGGTTACGGGGATATTTCCCCTCAAACATGGGTGGCCAAGCTGATCACATGCTGTTTCTCTTTGGTTGGAACAGCGTTCTTTGCTTTGCCGGCTGTAAGTAAAATCAATAGACATCATTAATATCCATTTTGCTTCATGAACATAACATTCCTTTTGCTCTACCGTTAGTAAAATGCGCTATGCATTTCTTTCGTAAGTCATTTGCGGCGTTATACTTTGCTAAGAAGACACGAAATTGTTATCAGTTACGGCCATTCCCATCAGTTTGTTATCAGCAACGGTGTTTCTCGGGCAAAAAAGATTATTGTAGCTCAACATAATTGAAATCTTACTTTCTGCACAGAAAGTTCTCCTTCCCTTGCCTACTTTTCATCCAAATACTAACACAATTAAGATTTTATTAATGACTTTGTATGTAGACTTTTAGTTCATTATAGTTCATAGATTCATTATAGTTTAGTTCATAGATTGTGTCTTGTTTTGCCACTTGTCGCCCTTTTTCCACCTTTTCAAATCAAATCGGGATTCATCATCCTAACCGGGGTGATAAAGAGAGAGTTTCTTAGGCCTTTCTGCTATTGCTAAGAGTAACCTGATTTGCGACGTTGCCTTTTTGTAGGGCATACTCGGCTCGGGGTTCGCCCTTCAAGTTGCGCAGCATCAGCGCGAGAAACATTTCAATAACCGGAGGATACCGGCTGCAATCTTGATTCAAGTAAGCTTTGTTCTTTCTAGCCGGCATTACCTATGTCATTAATCTTTTTATGTACTTAAAGCTCTAGAGGTCACTGCTTGACCTTTTCGCTGCAGCAAAGTCGTCATTAAGAAATTAGGGAGTATTTCGTGGATCATACGAAAAAGAGGCTGTATTTGTTCGTCGCATACATACACAAAAACGTCAGACGCACAAAGTCAGGCTCTTTCATTCTAGACGAAATTGCCTTTGCAAGCCAACTTCTCTTTTCTATGCTATTTTTGAAACAATAAATGCTTTGTTTAATAAGTAAATAAATACAAAAAATAAATACAATAATGAATGGCTGCTTTCAATGACGGCTCACTGTATTAGCTATGCAGTGCTTTTGATGTATAAGGTATCTTGGAGAACTCCACTGGAAGGTTGAGCCGAGGGGCAAATCACTCTAAAAAACCTCGTGCACCTTTTATGAAAATCCTATTGTTTTCATGGAAATCTCGTATGCTATTTGCAAGAGTGAATTGCCCCTCGGTTTGAGCAAGGCCTTTCTTTTCCTCCCTGATTTTACCCTTTACTTGCGCCCACCCCAGGAGAAATCTACAGGCCGGGGCTTTGTGGATCTTTCTCCGACGTTGTGTAACTATGAAGTGGCATTTGATTTGATTAATATAGCTTTGAAACTCTTTCCGCAGAGCTGCTGGCGAAGATATGCGACTGACCCCCTTAATGGCCTTCATGCCACTTGGATAAGGTACTTGCGAATGATTGACAAGCGCAAAGGTCCCCGCAGTGACTCCAAAAGCCCCGGTGCTTCGCCTTCAGTCACATCGGACAATCGGCGCTCTCTTATGAAAAAGTTGCAGCTTGTTCGCACGTCTTCGCTCGCGGAAAAGTTTCGGCTTCGCTCGAACGATTCCGAGTCGAGAGAAGACGAGAATCAGTTGTCGGTGACCCAAATGGAGCTGCGAACCCAACGAACGAGATCTGACGGCGATCTGACGTTCATCGACCAGCTGCCGACGGACGACGAGAATCAGTCGACAATCACGAGTTTGCCTTCGATCGCGTATGTCACCGGCCAAGGTAAGCAATTCTTCACGACTGTGGCCAGTTATTGAATCACAGCATTCTGCGACAATCAAACTTACAGGGCTGTTATCCGATTAGAGGAAAGATGATCGCCCCTCCCTATTTCGATAGCTGAGCATCTTTAGACGACTTTGATTATAAGTTTTGCTGTCATTTTCAGATTAAGCTACACACTTTTTTAATAATAAATGATAATTAAGAATTAAGTCTATAGGAATATTGAGGCTCAAAATTGCTAAATTCAGGAACAATTTTCAAATAGTGCCAGGCTCAACCTTAATCAAGACTAAAATTTCTCCTTAATATAAGTTTTCTCAAAGCAAACAATCGTAATTTTGGGGCTGTACTTTTATATACACTCTCAGCCGCTCTGTGAGTAATTTATGATGAAGCAACGCATCAACAAAAATTTAATGTTTTCCTTTAATCTTCAAGTAACCTTGCACCTTGTATTGGGCAACAATTTAAGAATAATCTTAGGCTTAAACTCGAAAATTTTTAAGAATATTGAGGCTCGACAAAAATTTTGGTAATCTCATAAAAAAGTTTGCAATACTAATAGCAAAAAGATTGAGAGTGTTTGCCTGGAACCTAATTTTTTATATATGTCTTTTTTATATATGCTTATATATGTGTTTATTTATATATTTAATTTTTTGTCTCAGCAACATACCATTTTTCCAATGCAAATGAAGTTTGTGTTTTCAGGGTAGGACTCGTATGAAATCCTTATATAATTCTGATGATTTGTACGTTTTGTGCCAATAATCTCGTACGTTTCTTAATAAAAGGCGTGGTGCTCTAATTTTGTGAGTGTCGCAAAAGAATGTGCTTTGGAAAATCCATACTTTCCCACATAAGAGTTTACTGCGGAGTAAACCTCAGATACCCCTTTCGCTCTTTTCTCGCAGATTCTGGTAATACTGTTCTTCGACGCTGAGCTGCAAACCTATATTTAAACTGCCTTTGCTTGGCTTGGTGTAGAGATTTCTATCTTTTTTCTTTTGGAAACAGAAATACACAATGCAACCAATCAGCTTTTTCTACTCAATCCTCTTCCAGTGCTAAGTTTGCTCCTTAAGTTTAAAAAGGCTTGAAATCCACATTAATTTTTTTACTCTCCGGTGATAGAAGATCCTTTCCCGTCGATTGCAGCATCCATTAATCACCAAGTCCTGCGTTTTAAGTAAGAATTCAGAGTTTAATCTGTTTTCTCGCATCCAAACACCCACTCAAACGCGAATTTCCACTTCCGATGAATGGGAGCTTCTTCTATACAGAGGAATTTATATTTTCTGTTTTTGCTCGATTCTTGGCTTTTCTCCATGACTTTCTGCCATTGCAAGAAATCTTTGTATTTGAAGACTGCATATTTCGATTTTCATGCAATCAAACAGATATCTCGTTCTCCTTCCTCCACTTGTCCCCACGCATTCTAGAAGTAATGACGCTTAATTCCTCGCACGTGTCCATCGGTTGAACTAAATAAGAAGCTTTGATGACCTAGATCTTCTGGTTTTTGTTCGTTCCACCATCCGTGGGCACAAAACAATGCCTTTGCATGCCCTTTTCAACGCTACAGTATATTTTGTCGACATGAATTTCAGATGTACCACGCAGTGTTTTCATTTTTAACAGCCTTTTACTTTCACGGTCATACATAAAAGTACCTTTTGGTGAAAGCGGCAAGCTCTAGATTTCGATTCAAGTCTAATTTTGTAAACAACAGATTTTTTTATTGCTATCTAGTAAGAATATGAAATTAAGTCGAGTAAGAATATAAAATTGGCTCATTTGTGGAAATATTGTTTCTTTCCTAGGTCGAAGGACCACAAAAGGACTGTGTGACTTGCTTTCGTTGCGCAAAGAGTGAGTTAAACTTTATATTTATTGTCACGACTCAAAAAATATTTCACATCTGTCTTGGGTAGATTTTGTTTAGCATGATTTCCATCTAATAATAATCTGATTTAACGTAATGCTCAGTTTTCAATTCATTTCCCTAATTTCCCTCTCGTCATTCTCACCTTGCTTTTCATCTTACTTTTATTACCATGCACAACCCTTACCTTTCCTTTCGTCGCATCCTTACCCTCCCCTTATTGAGCCTTGAATACCCAGAGGTTACATTCTTACCTTCCTCTTCCACATATTCTCTTTCATCGCTCTCACTTTCCCTTTCTTTAATCCTTACCTTTCTCCTTCATCACCCTTTCCCTACAACACCCTTACCTTTCCCTTCGCACCCTTACCTTTCCATCGTAGCCTTTACCTTCCCCATCGTAACATTTCTCTTCGTTACTCTTACCTTTCTCCTTCATCACCCTCACCTTTCTCTTCGTTACTCTTACCTTTCTCCTTCATCACCCTTACCTTTCTCTTCGCTTACCTTTCTCTTCGTTACTCCTACCTTTCTCCTTCATCACCCTTACCTTTCTCTTCGTTACTCCTACCTTTCTTCTTCATCACCCTTACCTTTCTCTTCGTTACTCTTACCTTTCTCCTTCGTCACCCTTACCTTTCTCTTCGTTACTCCTACCTTTCTCCTTCATCACCCTTACCTTTCTCTTAGTTACTCTTACATTTCTCCTTCGTCACCCTTACCTTTCTCTTCGTTACTCTTACCTTTCTTCTTCATCACCCTTACCTTTCTCTTCGTTACTCTAACCTTTCTCCTTCATCACCCTTACCTTTCTCTTCGTTACTCTTACCTTTCTCCTTCATAACCCTTACCTTTCTCTTCGTTACTCTTACCTTTCTCCTTCATCACCCTTACCTTTCTCTTCGTTACTCTTACCTTTCTCCTTCATCACCATTACCTTTCCCTTCGTTACTCTACCTTTCTCCTTCATCACCCTTACCTTTCTCTTCGTTACTCTTACCTTTCTCCTTCATCACCCTTACCTTTCTCTTCGTTACTCTTACCTTTCTCCTTCATCACCCTTACCTTTCTCTTCGTTACTCTTACCTTTCTCCTTCATCACCATTACCTTTCCTTCGTTACTCTTACCTTTCTCCTTCATCACCCTTACCTTTCTCTTCGTTACTCTTACCTTTCTCCTTCATCACCCTTACCTTTCTCTTAGTTACTCTTACATTTCTCCTTCGTCACCCTTACCTTTCTCTTCGTTACTCTTCATCACCCTTACCTTTCTCTTCGTTACTCTTACCTTTCTCCTTCGTCACCCTTACCTTTCTCTTCGTTACTCCTACCTTTCTCCTTCATCACCCTTACCTTTCTCTTAGTTACTCTTACCTTTCTCCTTCATCACCCTTACCTTTCTCTTCGTTACTCTTACCTTTCTCTTCATCACCCTTACCTTTCCTTCGTTACTCTTACCTTTCTCCTTCATCACCCTTACCTTTCTCTTCGTTACTCTTACCTTTCTCCATCATCACCCTTACCTTTCTCTTCGTTACTCTTACCTTTCTCCTTCATCACCATTACCTTTCCCTTCGTTACTCTTACCTTTCTCCTTCATCACCCTTACCTTTCTCTTCGTTACTCTTACCTTTCTCCTTCATCACCCTTACCTTTCTCTTAGTAACTCTTACATTTCTCCTTCGTCACCCTTACCTTTCTCTTCGTTACTCTTACCTTTCTTCTTCATCACCCTTACCTTTCTCTTAGTTACTCTTACCTTTCTCCTTCGTCACCCTTATCTTTCTCTTCGTTACTCCTACCTTTCTCCTTCATCACACTTACCTTTCACTTCGTTGCTCCTACCTTTCTCCTTCAACACCCTTACCTTTCTCTTCGTTACTTCTACCTTTCTCCTTCATCACCCTTACCTTTCTCTTTGTTACTCTTACCTTTCTCCTTCATCACCCTTAACTTCCACCTTATTAGTCGTGTTCTGTATTCGCCATTTTATTGCCAGTCAGCCTGCAGGTGGGTCGCGGTGTCTTTTTCTTTTAAACCGATATGTAATATTGCTTTTAACTGCTGGGTGTTTTATTTAAGTCAGTATTTGTGTTGTCCTTCGTGAATAGAAAAGGCCTTTTGGAAAGGTATTTGAATGAAGGTAATCTCTAGAAGATAGAAAAGGCAGTCGTCTTTGCGTGCTCAGATACCAGGCACAGTAGAGAAAGGGCTTCCGACCGCGCGTAAGCCACGCATGCTAATCGCCACGAATACCCTGGTGTTTAATAC
The DNA here is from genome assembly GCA_003864495.1 of Nemopilema nomurai. NCBI lineage: Eukaryota > Metazoa > Cnidaria > Scyphozoa > Rhizostomeae > Rhizostomatidae > Nemopilema > Nemopilema nomurai. The sequence goes on from ML133443.1 coordinate 2,622,416, forward strand.
CCAGTGCTAGAGATAGCACAAATGTGAAACTTAAACCACTTAAAGAACATCGTTTAATGCACTGGCTTATGTTCCGAAGTGGCTCATGTGTTAGCAGTTCTCTAGAGAGACGAACATAATTTCAAAGAGGTCCTCTGTCATACCTCCTAGACTATGAAATAAGAAGCTTCACCGTAGACAAATTGTGGAAAGGTAACTCAACTAAAACTGAGTTCCATCCTGTTAAAGAAACGAACCATTCAGTGGTAAATTTAAATTTCTTGGTTGTATTTAAAAAGATAATTGATTTAGTGTGGGTCATCGAATGAAAATGAAGTTTGACAATGGTGACCCCTTACTTCTCGCTGTGCGTCTAAATGTATAAATCAGTGATGATGGCCCCAGCCATACCGAAACACTTGCCTCGTGTTCACAACGAGACCATTCGGATATGTCTTTTTGCGCCAGCTCACTCCTGTCTTCGACCAGACATGCCACTGTCTGGTTTTAAACCAGTTAGGCAAAGAGTCCCTGCTCTGCCAATAGGCCTAGTCACCTCGCACTCGCCGCACTGCTGTGCTAATTCACGACATATAAGCTCAGGATAAGACGTTTAGAGTCCATCCTTTGTAGACAAAATCCCTGATCCCTAAGTACAAAAGTTCTTAATCCCAGCTAATGAAGACTATTTGAACTAAGTAAGAGGGACCTGCTAGGCCATATTTTCTTTGTTTGCGCAGCCGCAGAAAGCACTGTGTTGCACGATTTTCGATACACGGTAAACAGGCTCGCCTCATGAGCAATTTGCCGTGAATTGGACAGGGAATTTATTGGTTTGCAGGCTGCTGCTTTGGTAAGTTCAAGGCATCGAATTGGCATACTGTGTTTTCACCAGGATTCAAACGCACCAGGCCAACCTTTTTCATACAGCTTTGCGTTTGGCGCCAAAGACTGTTTAATGCGCGTCATCAAACTCCTAGAATCCACTTCTAGATTTAACTGAGGCAGTCGAAAACACTTCAGAGCAGCTCAAATATTTGATCGAAAATTTGTTAGATAAAGTTAAGTGCGCACGCTGACATGTCTTATGCAATTTTAGTTTTGTCTTCATCGTTGAACATTCACTTTGCTTTAAGTCGAGCATTGCCATTTTAAGGTGCAGCCTGTCTTAGTAAGGGACAGTAAGTTTTGCAAGATGCAAACCTTTTATTGAAGCCGGGTAGGCAATAAATTCTCACAGCCATGCGTGCAAGCTTTCATTTTGTGCTCGAATCTGCATTATTCAGCACTTTATTGATGAGACAAAAACGCAAAAACTAGCTCGATCAAAAATGCCCCTTTTGGTGTTACTTCAGAGAATTTCGTTCCCCTGGAAGTCTTGCTCATAGAAAGCAGGGGACAACTTCTGGGACTTTTGTATTTCAAGAAAATTTCTACTTTCAGATCTGTATATGTTTTATAGAGTTATGTGATCAATAGAATCATTGTCTTGTAGAAAATTATTTACAGTCATCCTGAAAAAAATCATGCAGCCAATTATCTTTCCAGCAAGTGACTTATAAGGCGAACAGAAAATTGCGAAGCTTTTATCAAATTTTTGAAATATCAATTTTTCATTTTTGTGGAATAGAGGCAAGTCGCGATAATTAGAATGCATGAAACTGCCTTTTTGAGCCATCCTTTCAACTGCAGCTTTTTTACAATCCCCTTGAAAGAGAGAAATTTTGTAAAAGGCGATAGTATAGTTTGTTACACTGTTCAAAGCCAAGACCCTTCACACGCCAGAAGATATGCAAAAAACGATAGAGATCTAGAAGCTGTCATTTTAGAAGAAAGCATTTTGAAATGCATACGAGGCAAATCTTTTGTTACTGTTTTCACGGAAGTGTAATGTAGCTCTTAAAGAACAATTGAGATGCTTCATTTTTAAAGTTTCCCGTTTTTTAAAAGCAGGAAACAGCGGAGTAACAATTGCCGGATAATTTAGGTTTCAAAACAGCGGAACCGACATTTATTTACATTTGCAATCTAATTGAAAGCTTTAATCACTTTAGTTAACTACATTTCGAAATTTTAATTGTATCTCGTATCTTTTTAAAAAATTTAATTGACATTACTGTTATTTTCCAATAGTGGTATTTTCATCTTTTCAATCAGTTTTAAAACTTGAATACAAAGCTTTCTTTAGCAACGGGCAGAATCTTTGTTTTGGAGTGGATTCAGGGGGAATGTGGATGCTTTCATTTATTACCAATATCCAGTTTCCTTTTAAGAGACAAGATCTTTTCCTAGATATTTATTCCTTTGTTACTGAGCTTATTGGCATCATTGTCGGCAAGATCTAGCTTTTGAAGTTTACATTGCCACAGGGACTACACGACGGCCTAATTAAAAGAGGATGTGTTGTTATTTTATAGTTGAAAGTTTATTCATGACCAGGAAATGTGTGGGTTTTTAAGCAAGAATGTATGTTGGTATAATCGAAACATTTTCAATAGAGCTTGGCTTTCTTTTATTTTCAAATGAATGCTAATGTAAATATAAGAATGCGGAGTACTTTAAGTCTTAAATAAACACGATGAGAATTGAAAAACTTTTGTTTGGTTGCTTATTATAAGCGTATATGTAATCAAATTTCAAGAATCATTTTCTTTCTGCGGCTTCGTTCACTTTGCTATGAGTCAGCACTACTCATTGATTGACAAGAAACTAAAGGTTTTAATCAGTTTTAGGGAACATGTTGGTGGGAAATATCGGTGGTAGCTAACATGACTAAGTAAACCTAGCCTAGCGGTAGTTGTTCCTGATAGACAAGGTCATCCATCTTCTTCAACTCCCCTGAACATGCTATTAGGCCATATGGTTCGTATTTGACCTATACTTCTGGCTCAGCTATTTATCCAAATAGAGTAATTCTAGCTCTGCACGCGCCTCCGCACGAGTCTATCGAATTCTTCCTTCGAGCAAATGCGCTTTAATTGACTTAGAAGAAGTTGTTATAGTTTCAATTGAATTCTCGAAGCTTTTTCCTGCTTTTGCCTTGCTATTTCTTGAGTGCATATCATTAACTTTTATTAATGTTTGTTGGAAGGAGAAAAAGATTTGCGTGGCTTGCTTGCAAATTTATAGTTTCAAAGCGTTTTTATTTGCACCGTGACAAAACACAGAGTAGCCTTATTGTTGCCATGTGGCTGTTCTCACGAGTGTTTGTTCCGCCTTTTAGATTGACATCGTCGGAAAGAGTCGCAATTAGATTCCTCACCGAGGTGCAATTCATTCTTTCCATCAAGAAATTCAAGGTGAGTTGCGATCCATACCTACCCAGACTCTCTTTTAGGCTACTAAACTTTCTTTATAACATCACAAAGGCCTCTGAGCTTAGATACTTATGCAAAGGTATAAATGCAAGTTGTTAAATTGTCACAGATTAGGGTTCCTTTGTGACTAGAAAGTCGAGGGGGTGTATGGTGTTTGGATGAAAGCACCCTTAATAATTTCCTTCATTTATGAGCACCCTTGTGATAGCAAATTTAGGCCTACAAAGCTTAGACAAATGTATCACAGTACACTCTAGGTCGTTTTTATTTTGCATGTGCACGGGTAGTGTGTGTGCGTGTGTCTTTGTTTGTATCTGTTTGCCAGTTTCGACGTCTGTGCGTCTGTGTTGAAAAGGAGTGAAAGGGGAAATGTGAAAGAGTTTCCCTCGCAAATATACTACGCAATTCTCGAACATTTTTTATCTAGGAGGCACGTAGGCCATACGACGTGAAAGACGTCATTGAGCAGTACACAGCTGGACAAATGGAGATGTTTAGCTATATCAAAAGACTCCAGTCGAGGTGAGCATGATTTATTCACAGAGCTTTTCCTGTGCATTTTCAGCTTTCCTTATTTCCTACTTGCGATATATATTACGGCTCACTGCAAAACGTGCTATAAATGTGCCAAGACTGCATCAAAGATGTTTATTATTCATGAAAATTTCACACCTGATTCAGGCTTTTTTAGTGCGGTGGCTTTTGATTGCAATTACTTTGTAGAATAGAATCGAAGTGACGTCATAAAAGTAGGTTGTTGTGTTGTCGTCCGATGACAGGTGAACACGTGTTTGATTGTTCTGCATCGTGTGATGGAAACTTGAAATGAAATCTGCGCTTGATTTCCACCCGTGTATTGATTATATTGCTTGTGCGTGACAGAAAACCATCTAATGATTATGCAAATATCCCGCACTTTCTTTTTTTGACGTCATATTTACTGCATTTAGGAAATTTCTTGATTAAAGGTAGCTTCCTTTTGTTTTGCTCTAACATGCGATAAATTTTGCTCAGTAAAATCTTGCTCTTGAGCATACAGGTAGCCCAACAACAGGTAGCGCTTAATTTGCTTTAATTACTAGTTTTTATGCTTTGTCCTAGGATCGAAATTGCCTTTGGCCTAAATGGTAAGTCTTGACAAATATGTTTTGGCCGCAAATCATTTCTCTAGACCCAGAACTAAATTTATAAAGCTGACCTATTTTTTATAATTTATCAAAGGTTTTCCAAAGAAATTTATTTTGGATGAAGACAAACATGTTTTTGCTAAGTTTTCTCATTTTCACTATTTTACTACACGAATGACATCTTTAGGTACCCCATGTCTTGTAGATTACCCACTTCCATCCTTCTTTCGCCAATCATTTCCAGTCTCTATTACGAATGTCTGCATTATTCTCGTTTTCAATTCAGTTCCATCATCGTTACTTTTTTTGAATAATTTGTTTGACATTGTTTTCACACGTTTCATGCCGTTGATGAAAGAAGCGTAGATTTGAATAGCACATGTGCTGATCTCTAAACTCGTATTAAAATTAATGGCGCGTGCATGATCTAGAACTCTGCTAGGGGGGCTAGATAAACACAACTTGTGCTACCACGCAAAGGTCGCATCAACCACATCAGCTGATAGAGGACTTTAGTTTATTTGATCAAGATATGTGACCGATTTCATCGCCAACCATTGAGTTGAATGTTTCTATATCCACCCTCACTTGTCACCAGAGAATGCTGATTTCAAGTCGCGATTTTCGGCCTAAAATTCTTGCCAAGCACTCCTTTTGCGCCATGAGCCTGTAGATTAAAATGGTCTGTTCAATTCCCACCGCAGACAGCCTGGAGAGCTTCCTCCACGCTCGTAGGCTTTTTCATCAGTTTAAGCAAACTCCCGCGCGTTTAGTTCAGCCTTTTCAGTTTGGAAGCTTCGGCCATGCGTCCACGTGCTCTGCTGCAAAAGTATTGAGCCGCAAAATCAGCTGATTGATCAACAAGAAGACTTGTTTTCCTATTCAATTCTCGGCGATCGCTAGCTTAAGACAAATTACGGATGGTTTTGCAGTACTAGGCAAACAATAGTCGAAGAACTCGCGGGTATGCATAGTCCTGGACACATGCTTTCGGGCGATTTCACAAAAGCAGATTTCACCTGCGTCTACGTGGAGGAAGATGGTTGAACACAGCTGGAGCGTCTGTCCTAAATCCTGAGCTGGTCATATTCTAACAATTTCCTACCAAGTTTTTTTGTCCTGGAAATGTTTTTGAATTTGTACGACAAGTAAAGCCAAGGTATGCTAGGCAAAGGAGCCATATAAAAGTCAAATTTAGATTCCTTCCACAGGAAACGTCGCCTTTTAATCTCATTTCGCGGTTTTTCGAGGAAGGCCCCCTGATAGATTCTATGGAGAACCCATATGTGGTGTTGCACAGTGACACTCGCTAGCGCTGTTGATGTTTGCAGTTTCCTGTGTTTCTGCGCATCCTTGGAAACCTTGAATGGGCATTGTCAACGGAGGGAATTAAAGTTGTAGTGGTTTTTGTGCCGCTTAAAGCAAAGAAGGCTTCTTTTGCAATTCATTTATGCGTATTATACCAATGCTCAATATTGGTTAATGAATCGTAGCGTTCGTTTATAGCCTTGATTTATAGCACAAACCAACTCTCCACTGGAAACGCTCTGATACCTCTTAGAGCAACGATGTTTTATATCCGTGCATTTTTCGTTCAGATCCACTGATCTGCAGAGTTATAGACAGTTATCAACCTAGACAGTTAATTGCACTTTGAACTGCGAAAAGATTATTCAATGAAAAGAGGGAAAGTCTGATTGGCTAAATCCAGACCAATCAGTGTCCGGGTAGGACTACTGTGCTTAGAAGGGCCTAAAGAAGGCAAAACCTAATGTCTTTAAGTAGGCTGATGGTGTTTGACCTGATTCGAGAGATCCAAGACAATGTTTGCCGTTTTATTTTGTTTGAATCACGCAGTGTGGTTTCGGATTTTCCTGTTTTTCCTGTTTTGTGAATTACAATCAAAACCCAAGTACTTTAAGGAAACTTGTTTCAATAATATCTAGGCCATCTTGTTGCATTGCTGAGCTAAATTGCAATTTTCTAGAATAGGCCAGGAAGACGGTTACGACACAAAATAAAATTTTAAGAATTTTCATCTTTCATCATGTATCCCAAAATATTAATATGAAACACCTCTAAATATACGAAGCAAGGTGAATGTGCGACGAAGTTGCTGAGATATCGCCCCATAAACACAGGCTATTTCCTGCCAGGTCTCTCTAGTTTTGTCTTGACTTATAACTTTATGTACAGGGCCTGAATGGCAGTTATCAGTCGGGAAACTCGAAGTACTTCATTAATCATGATCATATAGCGACGTATTTAATAAAATCACACTTAGTGTCTCTATTTGATATGCATTTTCAATGGATAGAGCCTGTTAAGAAAAGTAAAAAGCTTTCTGCCAAGAATGGCTTTACTGTAAACTGGGTCGCAATCTCTTTTAGAAGATGAAGTGAAGAATTCTGCAAAAATGAATGTTCTTGGTCGGCTCAGTACATTGGAAAAGAAAGTGAGTGGATTTTTGGTTCCTTTTTTTCTTAACCTAAAGCAGTTATGCTTCGATTATAACGTGAAGGAGTTGTTTTCACATTGGCTCACGCAGGGCACCACTGCTAAGTGCGACCTGTCAGTGAGCTACAGGAGATCCTAAAACGGCGTCTGGATTTGACCTTGGGTTCTTTACAAAGATTCTACAGTTTACTATGAAGTTTACAGTTTACAAAGATTCTACACTCATTTAGTCAAGCTTGAGTTGCCAGCATCTCTTTTGCTTTCCCAGGTGGAGAACGTCGACAGAAAGCTTGATCTGGTTATCAAGATGCTACATGACAGCAATAAAGTCCGGTCGGACAGAGCATCGTCTTTCACGAATACGAGGCTGAGTGTCGATCCAAGACACTCACGTGAGACTCTGGAGCAAAAGCCTCCTGTTAGTCCAGGCACGTCCCGCCTCAAGAGCATCAAGAAAAATCATCGTTTTAATGTCACAATCATTGATTCACGAGATACGCAGGATGAAAAGCTATAACCGGTGCTCCAACCGACGTATCTTCAAGATCTAGTTTCGAATGTTACGAAAGTCTTCAAGATCTAGTTACGAATGTTCCGAAAGTCTTCAAGATCTAGTTACGAATGTTCCGAAAGTCTTCAAGATCTAGTTACGAATTTTACGAAAGTCTTCAAGATCTTGCAATGAATTGTTGTTTTAAACAGCTTTTTGCGTTGATAACAGTGAATTGCTGCTTTATGATCGCAATTTGTTGCAGTTTTTAATATGACGCAAGGACTTTTGTAGTTAGCAGATCCCCTTAGTAGTTTTGAGTCAAATTTGCGGTTTTCTTCAAACAATTATGACCACAGTTTTTTACAGTTTTTGGAGATTTTTATTGCTTGCTGCAATTTTTGGATTCATGGTGGTTTATTGCAGGTGCTTTGTAGTTTCCATATAATCGCCAGCATTTCAACATTTCTTGCGAAAGAATGGTTGTGAACATCAAATCTGATGTAGATTATCTTTTTTCTCGCAAGAATGGTGTTTCCCGGTAAAATTTGTGATGTTCTTTGCGTCACAAACCAAAACACTCGATGATATCGCACAATTTAAACACTACCCGCCCTCCTGTACTGGCAATCTCTTGTGAATATTTTGAAATAAGCAAAATGTGGCTTGCACAAGTCTTTTTGGACCTTTCAAAATCTTCAAAGGATCAATAATGCAATGATCCTTGCCGTTTTTGAAGTATGTTGTATCCAAAGGAAGTTAATCCAAGTACAAACGAAACTCGAATTACAGAGAGCTGACAGCTTTCTTTCTGATAAGTACAAGTCTAGTTTCAGATTTGCAGCCTTCCTCCTAGTGAAGTTCAATCAAGATTGGCCAGGTTCCCTTGCTATTCCACACATTTCACAAAGAAAAAAAGGTCCTATTTATCTGTTTATGTGCAATATCTCTATTTTAATCAATTCTATCCGTTGGAGAATGCTTCCAGCCCATCGCTTAGGATGAGTTGCTTTGCCTTGGTCTGGCGTCCCCATTAAGTCTTTTGCGTGTGTCTACATTTTTGGCGTGGCAAATAAACTGTTTTCAAAATTGTCTTTATAATACTTGCTCGTCTACAGAATTCCTAATGTTTTTGTCCGAAAGGTTTTTTCAAAGCACCTCCAAGACCCTCAACTCATAAACCTTTATGGTATTTCAAGGTGTTTAAAATGATACCCATTTTGTATATTTGTTCACACTTTCAGCCTTGAAAAAGGGCAAACGGATCTTTACTGAAAGTCTACGCCTGCTTTATAGTCAGTGTTTATAATAGAGTAATTTCGTTCAGATTTTTTATGGCTAGAGGAACAATACACTAAAGGTTTTTACGCATCACGTTGAATCTTGTAATTTTTAGAGAGAGATGTTTATGAAGTGTTTTCAATAAATTAATATGAAATTTTTCTGTCAATAAGTTATATATTACAAAGGTGAATCGTTTTCCTTGCATTTTGTTCGTTCCATTTGCATTTTGTAAATTTTAGTACAATGCTGATTCGGTTATTTTGAATTAATTATTTTTCACATTTGCATTGGACTTTGTGCTCATCGGCTTGTTTTTTGTTCAGTACCTCTCCATTTGGTCATTATTTTATCCTTATCATAAATCGGCCAAAGATTCATTTAAAGCCTCTTGTTGCCTTGGGCGATATAATGCCTCGTATAAAGTTGTTGTTGTCATTCTTTCTTCGTCTCCAACTTTCTTCATCTTCTCCTTTCTTCATCTTCTTCTTCTTCATCACTTCTTTCTCGATCTCCTTCTTTCTTTCTGTCTTTCTGTTCGCCACCTACTTTTTTCATCAATTTATTTTCTTCACCTCCTTCTTTTTCCACCTCTCTCTTCATCTCCTTCTTTCTCGATCTCCTTCTTTCTTTCTGTCTTTCTGTTCGCCACCTACTTTTTTCATCAATTTCTTTTCTTCATCTCCTTCTTTTTCCACCTCTCTCTTTCTTCATCTCCTTCTTTCTTTACCTCTCTCTTCCTTCATCTCTTTCTGTTCTCCGGCTCTTTCTTTTATTTTTCCATTTCTTTCCTTTATCTCCTTATTTTATTCAATCCCTTCTTTCTTCATCTCTTTCTGTTCTCCGCCTCCTTATTTCCTCACCTTCTCCTTTCGTCTTTCCCTTGCTCATTTTTTCATGGTCGTTCTGGTTTCCACTGATCGTTGCTTTAATCGTCTTTATTCTGACCAAAAAGTAGCAACGTATCGTGTAAACAAAAGTATTTTTCTTAACTATCTCATGATCTACATCCATAATTACAACGTGACTCTTTTTCTAATATATTCCGATGTCAAGACTATCCAATCTTGCCTGGTTCAGTGCTAAAGAATATCGTTGCGATTATTTAGGCTTTAGGGTTTCTACTAGAAGCTTCGTTATTTCCCTTTAAAAAGTTACTTTTCATGACCAGGCTAGCTAGAAGACATTTGGAGCAATTGCTGTGCTTCAAGGATAAAGAAAGTATGAAATAGTAGAGAATAATCTAAAGTTGCTAAGATATTTATGATGTGGTCATTCCCACTGAGCTTTTGAAATAATCAACCGATTGCATCATATTGTGGTTCAGTTCAAACCGCCCCCGCATTATGGTAATTAAAGCCACGCAGAAACACGCAAGAGGCTTCCTCCTTGAAAAAGAGGGAAGGTCAAATAATTTCCGACCAAGTGAGACGCGAGCACATTTTTCTAAATTATTAATGCTATAAAGATGTGGTGCTGATTCTTAGCGTAGGCGCCCATTCATTCCAAGTCGAATTAAATATCAATAAATGCCTCGTTATAAATCAATCTAATGCCATTTTACATTAGATGATTCTAAACAGGTGTCCAAATTGTAAAATTCACCATTAATGACATCATCCCAAAACACTAGCTTCCAAGCCTAGGCTCAATTAAGAACGGAATGATTTTATGGAGGAAAGTTGTGCAATTGTGATTGAAAGATTTTTTACTTGTGGAAAATTACTATCCACACAATGCCTCTAATTTTATTACTGCACCATTAATTCGAATTTATTGTTATATATGATCATCGTTTTACCCCTATTTGAACTCTCTTACATGGTGGTCCTCGCAGCAATTTTCCCAAGGGGCAAATCGCTCCAAAAAAATCTCGCACACCTTTTGTGAAAATCTATTGTTTTATCAAAAAATCCCTGTAAATCCTATTGTTTTCATGGAAATCTCGTAGGCTATTTGCGAGAGTGAATTGCCCCTCAAATTTTCCCAGTGGGTGTAGCATAATGTCTTGTATCGCGATTAAATGTTTGTAGCAGTGACAGTGAAATTTGACAACCGATACCCATTTCTTCAAGATCGTACACATTAGTGCAAAAAGGCTCTCTTGAAGCCCCTCCTTCCCCATATACCAATGACAATGGGCACACATCATAATGCCATACAGGGTGGGGGCGTTCTTACCCTATTGCGGATTCGTGCCTTCTGTAGTCCCAGCTTTGGCGTCACAACATTTCGTGTTGCAAGGTGAAGGCTGATGGTCTTCTTTTACGGTGCGAGATTTCTATGACTTGAAAGGTGGGGTATTAGTTTTTCGAAGAATGGAAACGTGCCTTGATGCTTGTTCCAAATGCCTTGCCGCAAAGCCCTCCACTTCCACAAATCAATAGTTATTCTATTTTAGAACAGGAAGCGTGGAAGATGTTGACTAGGGAATAGCGTAGCATTGTTGTCCAATAGACTCCAGGGATGCTGAAGTTAGATCCATGAGATTGTTTTCAATCAATGGAACTTCTTTTTAGGCAAACTCGTAGATGAATGAAATTGCGATTAGAATCTTTTTTAAAGATATGTGCAAAAGATATCTTAGAAATCTGCCGCTTTAAAGTGAATTAGGCAGTTTCCAAGCTTTCAATATTCAGGGTAAGTTTGCAAACCTTTCATTAATGTAATTCATAACATCGTTGCGGGAAAGACAGCTGAACTGCCTGGCAAGAAGTTCAATAACGTCTCTGTTTTACCTCCTCACGAGAAAATATTCCCTTTTCTTTCAATAAAATCAGTTTTTCTCGAAGTTTCTCCTGCCCTAAGGCAACAGATCACGACCACGCTATAGATGAAAACAAGGAAACATCAAACAAGCTGTTTATTAATTTATGGCTTTTGTGTCGCTAGAAAATCACGTAACATCTTGTTAGCTTGCATTCACACAATAACACTAGGCCCCCGCATCCACCGCGCAGGCTCTGAATGTGTGACGTAAGCACGCTCCGAAAACCACTGGATAGCTGTTGAAATAGAATCGCAGGTGACTGAATCTTCTTTCCGATTGAAAACATGATATTTTTTCTCAGGTCTGTTATTAATTTCATTCACAATTCGATTTGAAAAGAACTTGATCAATTCTGACCACACTCACCCAGCAGTTTTTTTTATAGAGATCTTCACACGTGAATTAAAAAGACACTACTAGATCATAAACTGCTTTTACAAGACACTGTCATAATATGTGGGACTTAATAAGATACTATTTTTCACATTGATCTTGCTTGCATGGTATTAACTAATTTTATTCTGCCTTTCAATCTTTCTCGTTGGTCCTTAGATTTCGGCAATGCATCGCTCTCATCCGGAAACAGCACATATTCTTTTTAGGCTTCCTCGTCAAGATGCATCCGTTTGGCCTAAGACCGGAGCTTAATCGCCTCCAAATTAAGGCGACAAAACTAAGAAAGGATAAGCGTCGGCTATAGCTGATATTATCTGAGATTCCTTTTGCCTTGAATTTGAATTTCCTGAGGGTAGAATCATGCTTGATTTTTCCCTGTCATTGGGCAATAGAAGTCTTATCAGTATCCATGCCAAATCCTCTTTTCTAACCCTTGAAGACAAACTTAATCTTCTCTGATTTTTCTTTCCTCTGGGTATTCTGTGCTATACAAATACTTCCTGGATTAAATACCAAAAGACCCATCTCTGTTGAGCAGGTATTAAGAAGTCTAACCTTTGATGCACGCTCAAGAAGACATTGCAAACAAAAGGTGGGTGTGTGAAAAACACAAGAACGCGGTTTGAAATAGTCTCGAAGGGCAGGCGGAGTGAAGAAAGAGCGAATATAAAAGGTGTAGATAGGCCTTTTGGTATTAGAGATGTGTGATATCGACATTTCGCAATAAAAGTCCTCTTGTGCTTTTGAATAACTGGTCATAAACATGCCACTTGTTTCGTTAGTTTGCGCAACGAAGTCAGTGAAAAGAATCTTCACAAATTGCATGTCTTCAAATTAGAGTGGTCACGCAAAGAAAGCTGCTTTGTGAATTATTTAATCTAGGAGAACTGCTCACGAAATGATTTTTAATTCAGTAACAAAGAAGTATTTACAACAAACTTTCAAACCTAATGCTGCGTGTCAGAACAAATTTTCAATTTTTCTGTTTTCGACTAGGAAATGATTTTTATTGATTGCTGACTGTTTTTGTGGTTTCGTTACTTGCGGAAAAGGAAACGTGGCAAGCAAACAAGAGGCAGAGTGTATTGACAGAGGCAGAGAACAGCGACAAAAGTATAGCACTCGTGTAGTCGTTTATTTTTATCAAGAATGCAATGGCCTAGGTTTATGTAGTATGCAATGACCGATATAAGTATGAGTTTTAAGTTATTATTAGAAATATAACCTAACTATAAATATATAACCATAAATACCAAAAATACCATATATAACCATAAATACCATAATTAGAGCGAAAGCTTCAAAGAAAGCGTGATGAAGTCGAATTATCCACCGACTCTTCAACTGGCAAGTCAACAGACTCGTTTCCACGTCGGCCATTGCTCACTTGCCGGAGTTTTAGGCCCTACACGAAAGTGATTACCCTGTCCACAGTAAGCCATAGACTGATATTTGTCTTTTGTGGGAGTGACTTTTCGTGACTGGGTCATTTGTCAATGAAACAAATATCAGGGCTATTGGATCGTGTTTACCTGAGTTGAAGATTCGCACTGACGTCAGAGAAGACGTTGCCTGGGCGTGGGAAACGCTCACTTGCGCCACCGCAAGAAGGCGTGGAAAATGCGCAGAGCTTATTAAAACCACATTCGGCGAGACTCTCACAGTAATTTCGCCTCATAATTACATTATATGGCGAATGCGTTGGGCATTGAATTATTCAGCATAATAGCGCCTTCAAATTTTCAAATGTATTAAGTACAGACTAGTGTCTTGAGATATTTGGCCAATACACAATCAGTTCGCTTTAATTGTCGAATAAAGGCCGGATCAATTGTTGAGCTCTTGGTTTGCAACAACTGTTGAGATTGGGAATATTCAGCGCCTGATGAAGCGGTCCCTCCGAATATTGAATTCAAATATTTAGAAACCACAAAATGTTGTTTACCCAAGTCATACACTTGATGCCTTCTTTTATACGTTCGAGTAAGGCAAAATACCATTGACTTTTTGTACCTCAAGTCCCCTTGTATTTGGCAAAATGCACCGATTCTTTGGTGCCTAAATGCACCTTGCACAAGTGGAAAATATGGCAAAGAGAACTTGGTTAGAAGGCGTGTAATATATTATATTGTCTGTATTTGAGGACGAACTCCATAGCCGCCAGAAGTTTTCAAGGTTGCCGCCAAGCTGGCGGTTGGCAAATTTTCAGACATGCTACGAGATTACAACGCTCGAAGTTTCACATGAACTCCAAGCATGAACCATGCAGAAAGACATGTCACTTCGAATAGTGCCAATGAGAGGATGCAACATTTGTGATCGAAACAGACGCAGTGGCTAGGGTCAGCAGCACTGGGCCTTCTGCATGCAAGCACTGAAGTCAAGATGCGTGCAAAGTGGGCATAATCAAATCCAACGCCCCCAGACCCAATCCAATGTGTACAATGGAAAAACAAAGAATACGGGGTTTTATAAATATAATTCCTTTAATAACCCCTCGCCCACTCACGGATACTCTCCGATTCTGGAAAGGAATTCTATCGACCTTTAATCAAATCCAACCGAAAAATCCCTGCTATTGAAAATCTTCCTGTCAGTGCGGCCTTCGCTTGGCAACTAGAACAAAGAGGCGAAGGAGTTCCGAAAACATGGCGATTCGATGTTTCCACCTACGGCGGTGCATGAAGGCGGCGTGACGCATTTAGTGCATCAGGGCACGGGCGGAGAGAGAACCAGCTCCATTGCTTCGGCGGGAGCTGGTTCTTAGAAGGCAGTCTAAGTTTGACGAGGAACTAAGATCCGGGTAGATGGAGGGACGATTCCAGGGATTTTATAAGGAACCTACCTCAAGGTCTATTTCCAAAAGTTCCTTATTTGTAGACCTCAAATCATCAGATTTTAGTACCAAACGTTCCTTAATAGTTCCTTAATTTACACTGCACATCAAATGCCATATGCGAGTATTAGCTTAAAATGAATGGAACCGGCTTTTTAGTTCTTGATGCTTGCAATTATAAAAACTTTTAAAATCGAAAAGTTCCTTAGGGATTTCGTTTTTAGTAGTATAAGTCCTTTATATATTTCGGCCTTCTACATGTAGGTTCCTTATAATAAGCGGCTTCATAACAGTATCCAGCAATAGTATTCTTAGGCAGATTTCCAAGGGAACTCTTGTTGGGTTTGCAATTAACCGAGATCGAAGAAGTCTGCAAGGCAGAAGTAGATCGTGCGCAATTCCATTTGCAAGCTGTTTTCAATGTCTAGGGAAAACGAAACTGCCAGTTGCAAGCGTGTTTTTTCCTCTTTCGAGTTCAAATAGTGTTGCTCCGATTCTTGTGTAATTTGAGCTTACCGTTTTTCAATAAATAATAGGATACATGCAGTTGTTGAGAAACGTTTCAGGGATGAAGCTTAGAGATCAAACTCGTTTATACCGGGGCAACAGTAATTTGATCAGATTCGGTGTTCGATTTCAGAAACCGCCTTGATATTTGCGCAATACAAGCTTCTTACGCAAAGGGCTGGGATTACATCACATGCAATTCGCTTCCAAAGACGTCACTGGATTGGTTCTAAGCTTTACTTTTTGAATGGGATAAATTGTCGCAGAAGATTCTGTGAGACTTCCATATCTGAATCAAATGTATTGCTCATCGGCTAAGCCTTTTACCTGTTGCAAGTCATGTGACCATTCTCTTTGGAATATTCAATGCTACCTTTCGCTGTTATGTTTAGGTCTTTGGAAAATGAGCTGATATTTTTGGGTGGCCTGTAAATTTCTTGGGCGTATGCCTCTGTGCAGAGTGCTCCCCCTGGGGGCTGGAGGCTCCTGCCCGAAGTCATTTACTTGATGCTGGCAAATCAAATTTGTACGTATATTGCCTCACAAACAGTGTAAAAGAACAGAATAAGCGAAGCCAGGTGATCTTGGTGTGAGGTGTGATGTATGCAAATATTTCATCATTGCCTTTCGATTTTGGAGAACCCCAAGGCCTGGAAATCCTGTAAACACCTGCTATTCTCAAGTTGGCCAGCAACATCCAGAAGTAAAGGTTGAATGTACTGAATTACTCCGATTTGCATGCACGTAATTGAAGAGCAAACGAAGAAAAATCCAGTTGTAAAATATATGCACACCCTGGACGCACCGGTTGACAAATAATACTTTCCTCCCCAAACATTTTGCTCACATCCACAGCAAAGGTTTGCTTCATTTCTACAGCACATGCTTTGCGTTGCATTTAACTGTGTTGTGAAATCCAATCAAACACTTCCAGGCGATTGGTCATAGCAAGTCATGTAAAAGTGGTCACCAATACAGCCATAGGCCCACTTTCTCTGCAGTCGTAACAGTCGGTTTTAAGGTTATCCGTTCCGAAGGAGCAGCCAGTGGCGGTTTTAGGGGGGGGGGCAAGGGGGTCATGACCAAAGGGCCCACGCTTTTCGTAACCCAGAAGGGGCCCCGCAAACGGAAAAGAACTTGGAAGTTTAATCTTGGCTAACAAAAAACTTTCAAACAAGGGCCCCGCAGATAATTTCGGCACTGGTCTCCGAAGTCTCTTAAACCGCCACTGGTAGCAAATTGGACATAACTTCTAATAACTTCTTCTTTAGCTTCCAGTAAAAAGACAACACAATGCAACTGAAATGTGCACGACTTTTCTATAATACACTTCGACTAATTTTTAAACATCAACACACACAACTGATAAAAACCACCCAGTGGTGTTATTTTGTAATCGAATATAACGTTACTGGCGAGCAACGAGAAATGTGTCAGTAAAAATTGATTTCTGCGATAGCAAGCGACTAAATTCGGTTTGACATAAATTCGGTTTGGTGCAGTGGTTAAAACAATCTCAAGGAAAAAAGATTGTCGTTAACGAAATTCAAACATTTTTCCTGTCTTGTATATAATATTTGGAAAAACTGGTAAAGTATAAGACTGCCATTGTCGCTTTTCTGGCACAAATACGTTTTCTTTCACAGAAAGCAAAGATTTATCCCCTTGAGTGTAATTCTTTCATAAAAATAAAAAATTACCAGATTTGCTTAGACACAAAGATGAAAAACAGAGATCTGTGACTGAATGGAAATTCCCTGACTTTTTACAATATATATAACAACTTTGATACAATTTTTAAAATATAATTTAAGTATTCTACGAATGTAAAATACAACAACAAACGTCTAGCTAAAGGCATCTCTGGGGTGGTAGATGAGTTGTAGGCTTCAGTTATTGGGCTTTTTGACCGATAAATCTGAACGTTTTTTGCAGGGCCTACGTTGGATTAAGACAGAGGGACTATTGGCAAACAAAAGGTTAATGTGAAAGAAATCGCAAAGGGCGGTAAACTTAAGTTGTGGCCAGGTTCTATCCAATCTGAAACAAAAACGGCGCAACGTGATAATTTTTAGCAGGTTAGCTTATTTTCGTAGTAAAGAAGAAACAGCAGGCAATGAGGCAACGGACTAAAGTTTAGTAATCAAACTGCTACTTTCAAAGGTGCTACTATGAAGAGATTTTACTACTGTCCTCTAAGTCTGGAACACATTGGTCAACATATCTTCTTTCAAATCTACTGGAAATGGTACACGTGACAGGAGATCTAAACCATGGGTGTTCTAGAATTTCTTGTGCTGACAGTCTTTCTGACGGCTCTCTTCGCAATATCGACTTTAGCAGGCACTTGGCTTTTGATGATATGCAGTCGGGCAGGACAAAATGGCCGCTACGAATTTTAGAGAACAGGGCGGACGGTTCGTTGTCGTGAAAAGGGTACCGGCCGAATAACATGGTGTATAGCATCACGCCTAGGCTCCATATATCTGCTGCCCGTCCGGAATAACCATTAGTCGATTCAAGTATTTCCGGACTGACATAAGCCGGACAGCCGTGCTTGTCTGTTAGGACGTCTTCGTGTGTGTGTGAAATGTAAGCATCGTCCAGCGTTTCCAGCTTCAAACGAGTCCTGCGAAATACAAGAGAGGAAAAATTAAGTATAAGAAGGGTGTTGGATACAAACAATGTTAATCATAAATGGCAAAGGAGCTTAATTTGCTACAACAGCAAAAAATTATTACTTATTTGTCAACAATAAACACTTCTTGTCAACAAACAGGGCTTCAATCACTTCCGACAACATTTGTTGCCGACTGAATGGCCTAGGGTCACTTCGGACCTGGACTTTTTATGCACTCTTCAACTGGGGCTTCATTTAATTTCAAATAAACCCATGTTGACCGGGTGGAAACTTAACCCTACCAGGAAGTCTGAAGGAAACTGTAGCAGCGACAGAAAATGAAAGCGGAAGGTATGGGTGCACAGAAGACAGGAGAATGCTTCTGCTAGCACCAGGGAGTTGGGATGTGAACTATGGCGGTTCGAATTCCACGTCTGGAAATATTGTTTTGAAACAAAGTTCATGGAAAAACCATCTGCTGGCCGAGTTGAAATTCCCTGCAAATCCAAACCACTAAGAAATTCAGATTTAGGCTCTACATTGCTAAGCAAGAACTTTGGGACATGTGGGTGAATAAAAAAATCATTCGTCTCTCTCTTAATAGCATCTCGGGCTTCCCAGTCTAATCCACTTGGCTTCGCGTCAAATGAATGAATCTGGAAATGGCGTGAGTGTTTCGCAACCGGAGGTGAATAATGTGTGAGCGATTGAAGTTTTGTTTTCTGTATCCTTTCCGACAAACATACGAGACAAAGGGCCTTTCTTTGTTGTCCCAATGCCTAGTTCCATACACCCACGTTATACGTGAATTTGTCATTGAGGTTTGCCAACACTGAGGACATGCAAAGTCGGGGAACGATTACGTGTAAAATTCGACCATGAAAAAAATAATTTTCGCAGTACGAAAAAATTTATAGGCACGGCCATGCAAGTATTGTTAAGGCCCTATAAATGAAAACGGAGTCATGACAATAATTCTTTAAAAATCGTAAGAAAACTGAATGATTTCCAAGACCAAGGCAATTAAAGGGATGCGAAATGGCCTAAATTGTCAATATTATGGCGTATTGTCCCCAGCAAAGTTTAACAAGCTGCGCTTCACACGTTCAAGAAATGCTTGCTCCGGGCACGTGTCATTACGGCTGCAGATGATCTGCCACGTGTGGGGCAAGGGGGCACTGAACAAAGAAAACAAAAATTTTGAAGTGGCATCCGGCAAATTAACTTTGTCTTCCAAGGCCAAGTCGCACTAAAAACTCTTGCATCACATTTCACCGATCTGTATTGCGGTATAACAGGAATTTCAAGAATGAATCCCAAATCATGAAAATTTAAAACATCTGCAAAATTTCAATTGTTTGGATGGTGCGTTACGGAGAATGTATGGAAAACAACGCTTTAAACGAATGAAAGCTGGTTCTACTATTTGCAATCTGAATAGGGTGCAAAGTTGGCATTCATTAAAGATTACTGTGGGTTTGATCACACCAACCGTGTTGCCTGGCTCTGAAACTTGCTTGGACCAAACAAAGCGTTTAATCAAAATCTGTAAAAGTGATCTGCTTTGAGAAATCTTTAAAAGTGTAAGATTAAGGCCTCTTGCGAATATCCCCTATTCTTCTCAAAGTCTGCCCCGATTGCGAAACATCTCAAACCGGCCTACACCAATAAATTTTGAACAGCGCATGTCCTTTGATCGTTAAAGCTGGTTTGGTGAAAAAAACAGCTGGAAAAGCTCATTGCCAAAATTCACTTAGATTTAATTTAAGTTTGATCTATCTGCAAGGAAAAATTCTGCAAATGGCAGGGGCGCTTTGTGGACCAGGCCAAACATGCGGGGGCTTCCCTTCGTGATACGGGCCCAGTCGTGTTGCCAGCAAGAAGTGAAGCGATCACACCGGTTATAAATAGGCTTCATGCAATTTCAAACTGTTTTGGTAGCAAAACGGATTTGGCCAGTGGAAAGCTGCGAGAGAAAATATCTGAAATTCTTTGACAGGGCAGATGTGATTACGCAAGATCGTCAATGAATGAGGCATCCATTCCAATCTGGTTATCCCTTCACAAACGATTCACTTGCTACCATGCGTAAAACAGAAGAATTATCGGTTTAAAACACTCACCTTTCCTTGTTCTGGAAACAAAATTTTCTAAGCTTCAAATCCCGAAGTATAACTCCGTTTTTATGGCAATGTGCAACAATCTCCACGATTTGCTTAAAAAGTTTGCAACACTCAGCTTCCTTTAGTCTTCGCTTCGCCCTAACATGCGAGTGTAAGTCACCAAAAGAAGGTTCAAATATTACGTATGCCTGATCTTCGCCAAGTAAAACCTCTGCAATTCTGTTTACATTTTCGTGCTCTTCAATTTCGAAGTATGGAGTGACAAACTCTCTATATTTACTAATTCCCGTGACTCGACACGAATATTCTTTACGGGTTTCCACGTCCACAACACGATGCAGTGAAGAATTCCAAATGTTCCTAGCGAATATAAGGTATTTTCCGATTTGCGAAACTTGCGATGCGTCCTTGGTAGATTTGTTGTCATTGTTCTGTTGGCTCGGTCTGTTACTTGAAGGATTTTCAGGCCTTCGACGCTCCGTCGTGCTTTCCGTGTGTGGCTGTCTGGATTTGATCTCAGAAGCATACGGATGATAGCGATTACTGCAGTAAAAGGTGCTCCCCATAATTCTGTACAGCTTTCGGACAACCGATCCTTCCAGTAACTTTAACTTCCGTTGAAATTTTGTAAATCAAACGAACGCAATTCGTCGTTACTACGCAATCGATGACTCAAAAGGCGAGAGATGGCTGCGTTGTTAGGAGTCGAACGCAAGTAGTGCCTAACGCTTTAAAACCAACCGGATTCTCTCCTCTCCCTGATCAAAGAAATAGTATTCTTATCTGAGAGCTTCCTTTTAACATCCAGTTGGCTTTGCGTTGCGCAACTACAAAATGGATCGCCCTCGAAATGATAGTCATAGCCACAAAACAATATCGTACACCCACATTGCAACATATGACATCCTTGTAATCGGTAAAACAATCAGGCAACAGAACTTCGTTGACACATCACGGTCCAAATTTGGGTATCACCTATTGTTCTCGAGCGGACTCCCCAATTCTTTTGTTATATCAAAACGATGGAGTATTCTTCTCGCATCGCAGAGATATCTTCCGGGATTCCTCATTATATTCAGACCAAACAGTCGGGGAATCAGCCTGTTGTTCTGACCAATCACAGCAAGCCAACTTGACCGCTATTGTTATATTAAAGCCACTCGACTCTGGCTGATTGAAGCCACCGGCAATGAGAAACGAATACATCATGAGCAAATCATGTTACGAAGGCAAAATTGTGAAAATAACAGATCTTGGTATCCAATTCGGCTAAAATTTTTAAAAAATGCCAAAGATTGGTTCTTGCGGATTTCCGTGCTTCATTTTGCAAGGACGCCCTGGAACTCGCTTGGCGAAGGCGGAAGATTTCTGTTTGGGAAATAGTACTAAGGTTAGAACAAATAGGCACGTTTTGCGCAAAAATTTTTACAAACCACAGCAAAATTCTGAACGGTAGCAATTTCGTGTATTTTTTAATTGTAGTGCAAAAGTGCAGAGACCCAACTTTTTTAAATTGAAAATGCGTTGTGTTGAAATCGTGTTGAAATTGCTGAGTAATCAACAAAGCAGATTTTGGCTAAAAATAGAAAGCTTTTAATGAATATGGTAATATCTTTTTCAAACTTTATGCTTAGTCAGAATTTTCAAACATATCACCCAGAATCGAAAATTGCAATAATTGAATTTGAGATCTAGGCTACCATTTCTCAATCCGGTCGCGAGGGAGAGCATTGGTGATTCCCCAACCGGGCGACAGTTGGCAGCCACGCCGACAGCTTTTGTTGGGACTCGCGATGTGAACTGGCGAACCTGTGATCCACGTGTGTACCCAAAACAGCTAAAACAAAGCTATTGTTCTATCGAGAGGCGTACAATAAAAGAAGTTGATTAGGAAACAAAAACCTCACCAACAGGAGCATGCAAGCCAAGCCCTCTGAAGTGCGTCGGAGAAGTGTGCTTGCTCTAAACCCGTTAATTCTTCTAATTCAAAGATTTACTAATGCAATGCTTGAATAGGCATCCTTGTTGCTGTGCTGCTACATCACAAAAGTGCCTAGTAAAGAATGTAACTTCATTTTTTGTTTTTATACTGCTTCACGTAAACAGTGCTAATGATAGCAATTTCAACGTTGCCTATTCATAAATTGTAAATCGTGATCATAATTTTTAGTTCCTTTTTGACAATTTTACAGTATCGTGTTTTTCTTGTATATGTTAAAAAAATTAGCCCATTCAACAGGGCATCAATATGTAGCAGCAATGACTACTTGATGAGTCTTGATGAGTTGACTCTCTGATCATTGCCAACAAAGGAGTTATCCTTTTATGCTCCGACCTACGTCATTTGTTACAATAAAGCTAAAGGTATGAGTGTGTATTTGAAGATACAAGTAGAGAATTTTCTACTGACCAGAGTCATGGACTTGCTAATAATGTAACATGGAAATGTGGAATGGAAAGTAACACCAGCCAGCAATAAGTTGATCTGAGTTCAAATAAATCCAGGCACATCCAGTCACGTTGGCCAAAATGAAACACAGGCTATTTACATTTTTATAAATAGCACTTTGTATGCTTCAATACTAGGGCTACTCCAAAATTTATTATATTCACCTGAATTCAGTATTTCTTTGGACTTGGCAAGCTATCGTTGAAACCAAACGAGCACACGTGGTATATAACCTACCTATTTCATAATATATATGACTCGACGAGGAACTGTGGGCTTAACTACAAAGTCAATGCCACATAAGGCTTAAATTTCTCGCTGAACCACCAGCAAATTCAAAGCTGTGAGAAAAAACAATGACAAAAGGCTTTTTACCTATTGCCACTGATAAACCAGCAATAGAGCAGAGTCCAGAAAAATTGACTGCTCCACCACAGCGACTGGGCGCAGGTTTTGTCTGTTAATGTCATATTTGAGAAAGGTTAATTAGTAATATTTATTATAAACAATGAAAGTGATTGTAGAAAAATATTTCCTCTGAGTTGGTAATGAGGAAGGTTTGGTTATAAAAATTGCAATCAGAGGAAGGTAATAACTTTTTCTGGACTCTGCAATGGACTTAGGAATCAGGTATTGCCGAGCCTGCATCTACGAGACTCTATTTAGTGAGTCTAGTACCCAAGGTATATCGAGCAATAACATTTGGCCATTTTTATGATCAACTTACAGCCCCTAAAATGACTAACAATAAATACTCTCAAGAAACACACCCATAAATGATGGATAACCGAATGCAGATGTGATATATCACAATGACGAATGCCTTCCAATCCCTATTCGAAACAGGAGCTACAACTTATATTGATGAGACTATCTATAATAAACTCTTTGAAGCATGCATTTCTTAATCCACAGCATTTTCAACCCAGAGTTTTTCAAGAGAAAATTTACTCTTCTAAATTAAAAATATTCTTTAAATTATTCATGCAAAGAAAGTGCCTGAAGTGTCCACCACACTTCTCCTAAAATGGAAGACAGACATAGGATATTGAAATGGGAGATTATTCTAAATTCATTATTCTTATTACTGTTGATGCCAAAAATGTAGACCTGCTCGCCATTCACTAGACAATTAACCACTTTTTCCATGTATTCCCTCAATTCTTGTTCACATCAGCTGAATTTTAACCTCGCCTGTAGAGAAGTCTCCATAAAACCCCGCCTTTTCAGGAAGCATGTACCCTTAATCTTCATAAAAAACACATATTCCTTATAAAGCTACATATTTCGTGCAAAACGGAAAGCCCTCTCATTGGTGTGGTTTCTACATCCCAATTTAGTGCAAAACCCAATAAGTTATGTATTCTATGCGGAATAAGTTCCGTTTTGGTCGCTTTTTATTGAAAAGCAGCCTCCGACTATGACTCACTGCAATGCAAAGGTTTCTTTATTGGATTTCAAAATCTATTGGAATAGGCACATAGCTTCTTGCGCTTTGCACCTGTTGAGGAAAGTCTTACAGTGTCTTGAGAAAAAACTCTTGTTCACATTCTTCAATGAAATTCGTGCAATGTCATGCGCATGATAATGAAAATGACTCATTGTCAATAATACCATAGTGAATTAGATGAAATTTTAGTAATATGTTGGGTAGTCTTTTCGCAATTTATGCTCCCACTTATACTTGGTTCTAAGTAAAATTCTTGTTTACTTAGGTAAAGTTCTAAGTGTGATGGACAGACTTCTTTATGGAGCTCCAAATTTAGATGATCGAAATGATATGCCTTATTTTTAAAGGCAGGTAAAAGCCTTCGTGAGTGCTGCCTTCCAAACTTTTAAATAAAAAGCAAATATTCTTGTAAATAATGCCAGCTTTTGGCTTTTCCCAAGTTTGCTACTAACACTGAACAAGGGGGAGGGGGGGGAATGATTTAGAGAAACGAGAGGCAAAGCACCATTTGCCAGTATTTTAGTACCAAAACTAGCTTCTGTAAAAATGTCCCCTGAACCCCTTTCTTGGCTTTGAAAACAAAAGGCACCAATGTTATGAAACATCGATACCTGATTGGTTTGCAGACAGAAAGCAATGGATATCATAGAAGCCTTCAAGTTGATCAAATAGCTCGGTTCACACTTATGCGTTCAGACTTTTTAGCGTGATTGATTTTGCCGGTAGGTACCTAGCATAAAGCACAATCAATATGCATACGTGTCTATTTACATTTCCATCTGCATCACAAGACCTATTGCGAAATCTTCTTTCCTTTATAAGATGGCAGCAAGTGTTCTAAACAGCGAAAAGAGGATTAAAAGAGTTTTCTGCCCTGGACGATGTCTTTCAAAGAAGCTTGGAGCTTGATAGTGTTAACTTAAAAGAGCGTTTATGGGGAATTCTGAATGAATGGTCTTCGGATATTTAGCTGCAATACTCGGTCATTCAATCTTCTGGCAAGGACAGCTCAGTTGCAGTTCCCTCATTGTAGGATCAATGTTAAAAGAACAGCAGCTTTTTAAGTGGTTTAAAGTGGAAAATATCAAAAAGCAAGATGAAACTTGCTTACCTTGCAAAGTTCGTTTAAACAAAGACTTCGTCCAGTTCCTCCTGTCGAAGAAACAATGTTAAGTATTATCAAAAACGATTGTCACATGAATACACAGGGCCTTGATTCTACATATTATAGGACTGCTTAATTAAAAGCAGGCATAGCCCACGAGCCATTCTAGCCAGGGAAAACTTGGGGGGGGGGGGGGACTATTACAGAAAATCCTGAAATAGTAATGCACGGCCGCAATATATTTTAGAGAGAATGCCCGAGCAATTTGTACCAAAAGCTACCTATAAAGCATACGGGCTGATACATTGACCAATAACTAAATTTCTCTTTAGAAAATGAAGGGCAGACAAAAATTCTTTGAAGGCCAAGACCCCCCCCTCCTCATAGAAACGCCACCGGTATAGCCCCAATTCAAACTAAACTACCAACAGTGCCCGCACCCTAAGCATTACCCCTGGTACATCCCATTTAGGCACCGTTATTTCGAGTTATTGCTATTCAACTCTTGGTGAGAAGCAAGAAATCTTGTAATAAGTGTAAAAAGTCTGTTGATTCTGTTTAAGATTCTTGTAATAAGTGAAAGAAGTTAATTGATTCAGTTTGATTCAGTGTAAGATTCTCTATTGTTTTCAGTTATCAAGAATAAATTCCTCACAAAGCCCCTTGAACTGTCCCACTTCTGCCTACATGTGACCCTAACCCTCATAGATGTGCCCTAACGTGTTTGAACAACCCAGTCGTCTTTTTCTGAACGGCAGGGAAGAGCAAAATTGAAAAAAAGTTGGTATTCGTTCTTGTGCAAAAGTAACTTGAGTTGTAAGCTTTTTTGCAGAGCGCAGGTGGAGACAAAGCACGAGGCAAGAAAACTAACAGCGGCGTGGGCTTGTTCCTATACTGGCTAACATGCAGAGGCAACCGTGGGCGGAGCCATGTTCAGGAGTGCAACGGACTTGCAATTTAATCTGATTAGGTACAAACCTCTTGTGTAGCACGTTGGATACAAGTAACCTTGGAAATATTCTATGCTTGTCATTGCATGGGTGATTAGGTTGTCCTCCGCATGGACAATGTTAGCATAAGAGCACTTGGGGGTTGGTGCTATCACAGAAGATGGGATGATAATGTACGAACACAATACTTTTATGAGATAATGCCTTACTTTGAGGTGATCTAAGCATTCTTGTTACAAAAAATTGATGTATAGAATTTATACATGTAATTGCTTAGAGAGAATGCCCGAGCAATTCATAATATTCAAATCAAGCAAAGAATATCTGCAAAAGGGCAAGGAGAGTCTCGCAGCGAAAATGCATCTCTTTCATCACAAACAATGTTTATGTGCAAAAAGAACAATTAAAAGTTGGGGAAGGGTAAAAGAAGGGGCTGGCAAAATCTGGCCACCTGAGAAACACCACTGATCTTGCTCATTTTTTGAACTAATCAATAGAGGACATTATTGGCACAGAGCCCTATTACCAGGGTCACCTGTCATGCTTTACCTAAATGGTGGGTGACAGAAGCCCTTCGATCCTAAAAAGAACTGCGGGCTAACTGTATCCTGCATCGTTGGGCCCTAGAAACTTGGAATTATGATTGTATTGCATGGGTCGTAAAACAGTCGTGATTGCATTGCTTGTATCTTTACAATTACGTAGCTTATGTACATGTGTGTTAAACTGTTTGAGCCTATATCAGCTTACAAACTTGATATCAGATGAAATTTGAATATCGTGTTTGTGCCTGGTGCTTTTGTCCAGCTTTTAGTTTTATTTTCATGCAGACATGACCATTTTCTCTTATTGTAGCAGGACTCTTTATCATAAAATACTAAACATTTCACTTAAGCAAGGATGATGAATGTCTTTAAATACAAAATGCTTCTCATTTACTTCAACACGAATACTTTGAGTCCAAACAGAACACTTTGTCAGAAAACGAATCTCTGGAATCGACAAATGAATAATCTGAAAAGTTTCAGGAAGAGAAAGAGTATAGAGATAAATGCATGTCACAGCTACTTTAGCATATGGGAATATTGATGTACAAAAATTCCTTGAAAGAGTAAACTGGGATGAACTTGCTCTTCCAACTTTTGAATCAAAGCCATATTTTGATTTATTATACCATATATAAATATGACTAGTTCAATAGAGTAAGGGGATGTTACTTTGCCTTGTCTTCGTCATTGGCCGCACCTTTGAAGTTGGAACTATGACGGGTTAGATTATTTTTGAATCATTTTCATCAAAGATTAGCCCTTTCATGCAAATTTATAAAACGAAAATGTTGTCAAACGGTAGTTTTAAAATATGTTATGTGGATCTTCTCAGCGGAAAAGATATATGATACAATTCCCTATGACGTTGTATCCTGCCTCTGCGGTGGAAGTCGATATAATGTATGGTTTTCAATGCAATTCTCTGTTTAGGGTTAAAATTGGGCCTGGTTCTTCTCTAATTTCAGAGCTCCAGGGTAGCAGGATCCAAGTAAATGAGCTGTGTTAATTAATGAAGCCAAAACAGGACATTTTCATCTTATTAATGAGGAGGGTCACTACCAGAGAGAAGAGCTGAAATGACTGCCGCCACTGTTATGCAGTTTGTTGAAGATGCCAAGCAGGATATCAGTTCGCCAAGCGCATCCGTGTTTCCGCCTAAAATGGCGGCTTATAAAAACATGGTGTCCAACTTGGACGAGGTTTGTAGATGATCCTGTTTTAGGAACGAAAATTGATCTTTAAGTCTCCCAGCATGAGCCAGGCACCAGATGTTTTAAAAAAGTTTCATAATACATTAAGGATACTGCACTGTTCTTCCATGGCAGCCAGACATTGAGGAAAGTGAACGCCGAACAAGGGGAAATCAGATTGCATAAACTTCTTGATCCCGGAATTAAGATCCATCTTTAAAATTCATTTCATTGATATCTAATTGGGTCAAATCTAAGCTGAATATGCGATATTCTTTTCTTGAACCAAACACAAGACCTTTGTGTAAGTTGATAGTTTGTAGATGTTGCCAAAATGGGCGGAAGGTGTTAGACTGGCACTTGGTATTGGCCTTCGATTTGATACATCTCATTATTTTGATATAATTTTAATTTGCTGCCTATTCAAATAACACTTCAAATGCCTATTTAAGGTAAATATTATATATTTTTTCTTTAAACTGTTAGGGAGGGGCCCTTGCTAAACTTGAGTTAAATAGTACAAATATTTGTATTTCCTATTTATGGATTTGTATCTTAGAAAAAATCAATTGATGGCATGTGTCAAAATAGTGGAAATATTAGAGAAAAAGTAATTTTAATCCATCTGAAATGAGGAAGTAAATTTGTAAAATTGTAATTAGGGTTGGTTAGGCATTAGGGATCTGCAGAATAATTTTAACAAATATTTATACAGGATAAACACTTGTTATCACTGTGTGTCCTGTGCCATAAGTCTTAAGTGAAATTGAAAGAAAATGCTCTATATTAAGCTGTTGGAAAATTCTTACTAAAATTAAACTTATTGAACCAATGTGGTGAAGATTATTTCACACTCACTATTTAGTGTTTGTTACACCATTAACATTATGTCAAACAAAATGCATTGAAAAGCTAGAAAAATTTTCAAAGGACCAGAAATGGATATTTGAATAGAGGCAAACAAATACTTTTGATTTGAAAATTTGCCTCATTTGATCCAGTTTCATAATAGTGTTTTCAGTTTCCCTGATATCATATTTCTCAAATGGAGTTCTTTATTTTACATCATGAATAATATTTATCATATTTCGGGACAAAATTATTGCTTGAAGTATTCATTAAAAGGGAAATGGGGACTCTATAATTGGCTCTGGTAAACTTAGTGGAGCTAATTCAAGGAATTAAGAATATAAATCGCTATGAAAAAATGTTTCTGCTCACCACTTCTTGGCCTGTAGTGGAACCTCTTCTTTATAGAAATTTGTTTCATCCATGTGTTGTCTTTAATGATAATAACTATTGCAAGACCATAATATCATTATGTTTTGATTGCTTCATTTGAATTATTTGCTTGTATAACGCAAGCTCATGGATCATAGAGTATTTTTATTATCAAAAGATAAAACTGAAGATAGACAGGCTGTATTGGAGTATCACTTATTTTAAAATGCCTTTTGAAATGTAGAATGTGTGGAAGTTTAGTATATATACAAGCTATATAGAAATAGTGCTGTGGGAATTTAAAGGTATGTCACCTATGAAAATTGAGGTAGAAGATATGAAAATTTTCTTCTTCAGCCTTACATGCTTTCTACATGAGCTTTTCCATTTTAGGTCCTTGATGTTGATCGAAACACCACCCACAGGTTCAAGAAATGTGTGAAAACAATGCATACTTCTGCTCAAAGTAAGATCCTCTCTTTTTTCCCTAACTTCAAGGATCATTTGCTTGATGTTAGATATGTGAAGCAAGAAATAGCACATTTTATCAACTGAAATAGCTGTTAGGTTCAGCTGAAGCCTAGATAGAATCCTCTTCTCATATAGATGAGGACTATATTATCTGCCCGCACAAAAACCTTGAAATTAATTTTACGAGATTTTTCTGCCCACACGTAAAAGTCTTGATCGCCCGCGTGTGCCTCAATGCCTTCCTTGCTCACCTGAGGCGATGTATCGCCCACCACGTTGATTATTTGAAAAGAACCGCCTGCCTTGGTTTCCTTTAACTATTTGCCATAAAGCCTTCCTTAGCTTATTAAACACTTCCTGATATTTTTCATACTCTTGTTACTCTGTCCACAAGGGAAATCGCTAACTTATTATAAAGAGTGTCCTGTTTCACGCAGTAGTCTTAATCTGTTTGTTGATATTTGAAGTCTCTCACAGCAAATCAAACTGAATTTGAGTCTTTGAAAGTTGAATTGAAAGAACTCAGTCTTTCATTTGTGAAACATGGCAAGTAATGTTAAGAAAAAGATCAATGTTAAAAAATACAAGAACAAGGACATGCTTGGGACTAAAGTCAAAGAAATCGTGCAAGATTTGTGCAAAACACAAAGCAGTGATTCTTGTGAATCAACTTTGTAAAGGGAGTGCGAAGACTGCAGTCGAAGCCTACATCAAAAGGGCTAATTTTGTGAAGAAATGTACAATTAATCAACAGATGCTTCAAAGCATTTGCAAGCCAGTTTTATGAATTGTAAAAATCACCTGACAACAATGAGGAGGGCGATTTATCGCCCATCTACTCAAATTCTTACGGCAAGGCCTGAAGCAAAGTAAAACAAATTCTCCTTTTTCCTCTCAAATATGAATACATAAAAAGTAAATTCCTTCAAAGCTGACCAACTCTTGCAACCAAATCAGCAAGGGTCTTTTTTAACCCATCTGCTCTTGTTTCCATGGAGGCTCATTGATCAAGCTTTTTTCTTTAAATTAAAGTTAAAAAAGTGCCAATCTAAATTTAAACCATTTGATTCGTATTCATGAAATAATTAGAGACTTACAAAATTTTTGTACTACAAATATGATTGTAATCAGTTAACTCTCCAAAAGGCCACCATTTCTCTGAATTCTTTTTGTAAATGATTTTCTGCTACTCATTATTATAAAGCATTTATCTAGGCATGCTTAACAAATAGGTCATTTTATACTTAAATAACAGATAGATAGTTAGATAGCTAGCTATCTGCAGAAGCCATATTCTATTGTCAAAATTGTGAAATTGGTTCTTTTTGTAATATCTAATTGAAAGATTTTGCTGCAATAAGTATGCATTTATTGCTGTGCCAATTATAGAAACAGGTAGGCCAGATCAGATTGATTAAGGATACATATATCCTTTAATTAAAAGTATCTAGACCATTGGTAAGAAGTACCTATGCAAGACGTTTCACAATTATATCTAGCCCTACCCATGAATATTTAATCTTTAGCCAGTCTAGAAGTTAATCCTATTCGACCTTGCTTAAACCAATCTTCTTATCTAGGAAGGATTGCCAACACCATGACCTTGACCTTCCTGTCGAAATCTGAATATTTCCTGTTGTTTACTCAATCTTTGTCTTAGCTAATTTATGCTGAAACAAAATTCATAATAACAAAATGATGTCATTCTATAGCCTAGTTTTGTAAACATTCAACTTAGTTCTTTTTTCGGACAAAGCTACATTCAGCTTAAAGCAGGATGCCTTCTAATTACAATGAGGCTGATACATTGACTGACAGAATGAGAGTAAACACAGCTTATGATTTAATGTTAGAAAACTGAGGGTTTTTTGACATTTAGAAAAAGTTTGATATCTTGCATCTTTGTAGCACTAGTTTCATTTTGAATCAGAAACTGAAAGTAAATAATCATTAGCTGGCAAATTTTTGTTGAAGGTAACTCAAACTTTCCCTTTAAAAGAATGTTGCTCCCCATTGACAATGCAATCAAATATTGGTGCAAAGCAACATGACAGAAATGAGTTGCTGCAAGACACTTCAACAGCAGCTTATAATCAGTGTGCTGCTAATCAAATGGGTTTCTCTGCTAATCACTCTAAAGCTTTTAGCAGTCAGATATATTTATGTACATCTCAAAGAACAATAAGATGAACAGAATTGGGTAACGAGAACTAAAATGCTGCAGATTCCATAAAATTATTGGCAAGGATTGCCTCTTAACAAGAGTAATCTCTTAAAGAGGCAACCTTGTATTGAATACAAACTAATCAAATAAGGCTTCTGAGTCTTTTTTGTAAATGTTGGCCTAAAATGTTATGTTTGTTTTATAGATGAAATATAAGAATGCCTTCGTTTCAGTGATCTGATTTTATGCCTTCTTTTCATCCAGCCTTCATTGCTAATGAGTTGGCCTATGCAGAAAATATGGAAAAACTGGGGTCTGTTGCACTGTCAAGAGAAGCTGAAACTGGCATTGGTAAGTCATTTGACAGCACTGATTAAGATAACTAAACAACCTTCATGGTTCTCATGAAAAACACCAAACATTTAAATTTGGTGGTCCTAGAGAGCTTCCTATAACAACAGTCCAAAATATTTTTTAGCCTAGTTTATTTTTGGCCTTCTTGTTACACTTTTTGCCAATTCGTTATATGCATTTTGTTCTCAATTTGATATTTTTATGCCATAAATGTTCCTAAGCCCCTGCAGCTCTTGTATTGACATTTTTCGAATTTGGGACCCAATACAATTTCGACTTCTTTAATATTATTTTACTTTTATCTTAGGTACTGCTTTTTTGAAGTTCTCAGTAATAACAAAGGTAACTAAAATTAATTGGTAAAGAATGAGCTGTCTATTAATATTCAGACTGCTGCAATATCTGATCTTGACATTCTGCTGTAATTTAAACCTCTGTTCAGTCAGGTCTAAGCTACTGTTTTATATAAAAAACACATCAAGAAATGCTACCATGGTTCCATAAAAAAGTGTTAGATATAAGTGAACAATGATTAAGATGTTTTTTCTTCCACATGTTCATAATTTTTCTAGCAATCAATCATCAGTTTATAGTATTGTATGATCTTTCCTATGGCTGCACTAATAAATGTTTTTAGTTTTTCTAGAAGTTTCATTTGATAACAAGGAACATCCAACACAAAAACATGTATCATGTATCATACAAAATTTCATTCTGTGACAAATGTTTATTTTTGATTTTTAATGGACATGTTCCTCATTTGTCTTTTATAGGAGCTTTCACAGATGACAAAGACCTTGGTAAGTAACCACCCTTCCAACCTCAACAGGAATTAAGCTTCAGAATGCTAGTTGCTACGCATGCACATGAACTGGCCAGGGAAGCAGTTGTGTGGATGTTTATCAACTTGATTAATGATGCATCATATGTTTTTGATGCCCTGCTGAGACCAATCATATCTAAATGCATCATTAAATGCATCAGTCTTTGTTTTACTCTCAAGGATTTTTTTCATCTGTTTTGTGGTTCCTATAAAAAGTGAAAATGAATCATGATTAGAAATTTTGTTTGGATGTAGTCTTACAACTTGAATACCATTGAAGCTGTAAATCCCAAAATAGTGGATTAGTTTTTAGTCATATACATTGTTGTATTTTCAGTCACACCTGGGATGTTCCTACGGTTTGTGCCAGGAATAGCAAAAGGTTTTGTTATTTTCTGCACTTTTGAGATTCTCTGCATTTTGCAGTGTGTCTAGAGAAGAGAAAAAATGCTAGTTTATTGACCTACTGTACTTGTGATTGTGTCTAGCCCTCCAAATTTCAGAGAACATACTCAATAGTTCAGATTATATATTTTGTTTTCAGCATGCTAATTTCAGCAACATGGTTCTTTTTCCTCTTGACTCCTTGCTGAAAGGTGACATGAAGACTTTGGGTGTAAGTTGTTTTGTTGCTATTTTTTGGGGAAAAGTTTGATGTTGGCTTGGGAGATCTGGCAACTCTTTCATGAATTTCTTTAGTTTTTCTCAAGTTATGATGGGAGTATTCTAGATTTGTTTGGTTCAACAAATTCCGTGCTGTGTTTTCCACAATGCAGTTCCACCCCCATTTATCATCAATTAGTCTAACTTTGATATTCTGTTTTTGCGTCATTGCTGCATTATAATTCCCAAACAAGTGATAAAGTTTTTGGCTATGAGCATCATACCTAAAGCGTTGGATTTTGGCTTTAGGTGTTGGCCTTTTATTTCGATGGCATACCTCTGGTAAATATTGATAGGCACTTTCAAATACCTTGCCGGAGAATTAGGAAGTTTTTTCCCCAGTGAATTATATGTGTAAAATGGCAGCAGCAAGGTCATTTTATGAGTTTTAAAACCAAAATAATCTATTTTAAAGTCGATTGAAAAGCGCCATGGCTGGAAATATTCAAACAGCGAAAGAGATGATGAATTTTTAATGATGTTTAATGTTGATGTTATACGCAGTCACTCCTAGTTTCATTACGAAACCAATGCCCACATTTTAACGATATCTGAAGACGCTGATCTGTTTGTTGTGAAGAAAGAGCCGTTGTTTAGTGCAATCTGCAACTCGTCTATCCGTTGCAACATGTGCCATTGCGAAATCCCAAAGCTTGTCTTTGAATGACTTCGCCGATCGGGTGAACCACCGTATGGCTGCGCATGCAATTCCAGGGTTCATTCATTCCTTAGTTTAAGCTTAATCAACTCAAGCGTCCCGGTTTCAGCCTTTGTTTAGGTCATAGCTTGCTCGCCAGAGAGAAAATTATTGCGAAAATTATTGCGAAAATTATTGCTCGAAACTTGCTTTTTCAAGAAACTTGATTTTTGAAGTGAGGATTTTAAAGCCTTCTTGTTGCCATTTATCAGTACTCATTCTGGAGAGTTTATTTTGTGACGATTCTGACGACCCAAGATTTCCATAAAATCGTCGCAATCGGGTAACAGCTAAATTTGGCTCTGTTGTACTTTGTTTTTGGCGCCAAATGAACTAAACCTAGTGGCTTCAATTTAATTCTCGATCGTCACTCGATCTTCTCGATCGTCACTCGATCTTCTCGATCGTCACTCGATCTTCTCGATCGTCACTCGATCGTCACTCGATCTTCTCGATCGTCAAGATGGTGCCAGTTTCTATCTCCACTAGAGCAACGATCCTGATCGTCTCGATCGTGACTTTTCCACATGATCGTCAGGATCGCCGCACACATTGCTTTGACTGCTACCATCTTCGCACGATTCAATGGAAACCAGGCTTTATGCCCAATTGATGATCATATGATTAAAGCCTTTCATCATGGTACTTTTATGAATGGAAACGGATTTTCAAAGTCAATGGAATATTTGAGGCTAATTTTTATGTTTTGGCTTTTACCGGTATCACAGCATTTTGGGAACGGAAGAAACGAAGGGTTGAAATTTTAGTGGAAAGCTAAGATAAAGCTCTTCTAATTTTTGAGTTCTTCTGATTTTTTACAAATCATCAATAATAATTGCCAAAAAGTGACTAAATTTGAGTTTAATACGAAGACCCAATACCTTTGTTATCTATAACCGGTAAGTTAAAATGCGTTCGCAATATTTTTGTAATCAAATGAATTTCTGTTTCCAGGAACTTAAGAAGCCTTTTGACGAATCCTGGAGAGAATTGAAAGCCAAAGGGTTTGACAATTTCTTGAATCACCTACCTTTTCTCCTGTGATTGTTATGAAGTATTGTTTTGAGTGGTGTATATTAGGGGGGGGGGGGAGGGATGTTGGAGGTACAGGCAAGGTCGCGGAAACTGTTCAAGGCTACCAGTTTAAGTTTAGCACTTTAAATCCGAGCGGAATATATTCTGAAAGCCTAAAGATTTTTCAACAGAGAGTCTATTGAACTTATTATTTTCTCACAAAATACAAGGGTCTATTGGCATCTTATTTACATCGTATTTACAAGTCGAGATCAATGAGGGAAGTTGTGGTATGATCGTAACCGAACCTGGTTGTAAGCCATCTGAATCGTACCCGAAGGCGTGGTACTTCTGATTCTAAGTAAACTGCGGGGCTGGCAGTATGAAGATGTCGATGTAGCACCACAGTATGTGGGTTGTTTTATTTAGGGAGTGCCTGCCCGCTCTCCCCAAAGATAAATTATGTATTACTTGTGGTGGAACTTATGGGTAGTTAAATCTTGTCGAAAACAACATGGGTTGTGGAAATCGGTTTCTGTTCGCAGAGAAGTGCACTTGTTTGTGTCTGCTATGCCAGGCCCCACATTTGTTACTGTCAACTTGGGTTTTAAGTCAACCTTTTCATCATGTACAGGTTTAGTTTTTAGCGAGACTTGGTAACTCTAATCCGCAATACACACCTCTGTTATGGTCATTTATTCCCAATCAAATAGAATATTATAGTAATCTTGGTTTATCTCAATGGACATCAGAAGGATCCTAAGTATAAACGAAAAGATAGGTATTATCGATTTATCTCCGATAAGAGGGCGAGCTTAAGACGGTTCAGTTTTGGTATACCTCTGCCACTCGTTGATGATGCCTGCTTTGACCTCTTTCATTCTGTTTTCAAGATCCTTTCACCTGATAATACAAACCTACCCAGTTTCGTAAAACAATTCTATAATACGTAGATAGGGGTGTTGGATGTCGTGCAGTGGCCATGACCTTATTAGTTCATTATCTGATGCGGAAGAGAGTGTTAATCACGTATAGGCCATCTTTCGTTGCAATATCTTGAAAAGAAAAGGATTTGCATTTTTACTATGAGTCACGCACTTAACCTTGCCCTTTGATTGCGTAGATGCAAAGCTGATTAAGTCTTTATTGATCTCGGTCACAAGCCATGAAACACAAGCTGCCCTTCAGCCCTTTTGTTTGTGTCTTTTCGCTGATAAAAATTCGAGATATCGAACTTCCTTGTCACGTAAACATTTTCTCCAGCAAACCTCTGGTTAGAAATGCTTAAAAACCTGTTAAACCTTTTTCTAAACGTAATAGCTTCTTTTCGACAGATTATTTACGTATATATAGAATATTGATTTGATGAAAGTCAAAACCTTTTTTCCTTGCTTTAGTGTGTCTAAATTCTCGTTCATATGGCGAACTATTTCGTGTTACAAACCCATTACTACTGGTTTCAGAAGTGCGTTCGGCTTTTCAATTTGCTAGACTTTACTCTTCCTTCAAGTGAGGTAGTCATATCATTTAAACACGTGCTTTCGTCTTTCCAGACTATACACTTCTATTTATGTAGTTTACCGGATTTTGAAGTTTCTTTCATTTTGAGTTCATGTAAATGATGCATGTTACTGTAAATGGCAGGTTTATTTTGCAAGCGTCTGGCGAAATCAGACATTGGTAATAACCTTTACTATAGTTTTTATGTGCCATTTGTAAAATGTTAACCTTTCTTCTGCAGGAGTAAGATTGAAAAGGAATCTAGAAAGAAAACCCAAGAGATTATTCTTTACAGAATCGACCCTCTTGAGGTCAGTATAATTAGACTGCCGCTTAAGGTTTATAAACAAAGCCCGGACATTTTGTAACAGAAAGTCTACTAGAAGTGGGGGATTCCCTTTCCTTGACGGCTTTCGGCAACGGAGAGCTGGAGTATAAGCAATCAGCTGTTTCTGTAGACACGTTTCACTAACCCAAAAGCCTGCAAAAATTATGCAATTCTCTTGTAAACATTGTAGTTCTCTTGCGTAACTCTATTAGCAAGAGCTCTGCTGAACGATGGTTTGCGTGACACTTGGGTTCGTTTCCACTGGCAAGCAACAGTATTGCAGTGATTCAAGCTTCTTTTATGTTTGTTAAACTGTGAAGTCTTTGCAGTTCTCCCTGTAGAGTTGAAGACATTTTGTGCAAGTCTTTTCGAAGACCATTGCCTTTAAAGGCACTGAGCCATGGTAAATAGCGGTTCTCTGAGTTGAGTCATGTGATACGTTTGTGTTCATGTGACCAGACATAAGCTGCGAGTCTACGACATCATGTGTGCAACTTGCTTAACAGCCAATCAGATTGACTTGCTTGTCATAATGACTTAGCAATTTTTGCAATTTGGGTATACGCTTTCCATTTATTTTGATTAAATGCCTTTAAATTTGACTGTCGCCATTTCATGATGTTGATAACGAAAATGTCCCATCTAAAGCGTCCTGTCCCAAATTTCGTTTTATTTGCGTTCGTATCAAGTGGCTACTCGCGATGCCAGTTGAAGTCTATTAATGTATAAATATATATTTATCTATTAATGTATGTATATATGTCTCTAAAGAGGTGACTTCCAAATTTCAGTGGATCTTAAGGGTGAAAAACAGCAATTTCCATATCCATTTTAAATTATTTTCTGCAAATGTTTTCTCGTTCAATTAACTAAGAGCTATTTCGGCAGGCAGAAACAATTTAGTATTCCTTTTTAAAATCATTCCATAGTCCTCAGTAAGCTGCCATACTTGTTGAATTTATTTTATTGAACGTGGTCTCAAATGAACCATTTTGCGAAGGCTTGTTAAAAGGCTTGTTAAGCTTGTAGCGTCATTCTTGACTTTCGCATCCCCAGGAAATCCATTAACAAATCTTTAGAAAGTCATTGGCTGAAAACTGCATGCAAAAATGATAACTTTAAGGTTCCGACCTAGAGTAAGTGCTAATGCAATTAAGATCAGATTCGTTGAACGAGTTTGATTTTTGGTGTTTGTTTGCTGTTATCTGTTTCTCGCGTTTCTCATTTCCTGTCAGTTTCCGGCTGAAATTTTTTATATTTGTCTTTTTTTCGGATATTTTTTTAATAAACCCTTTATAATTATATGTTTATGTTATTACCCATGCTGCCTGATAAAGAGAGCTTAATGCCATTATTTATTTTAGTCATCTGAAGAAACTGGAAAAGAGAGGAAAATGTTTATGTACCAGAGTTGTGAGGTAAAGCTGAAGTACTTGATGTAAAATGGGTCTTTCAAATTGCCTCTTCTGAATTGATGTTAATAGTTCTCGCAATCTTTGGTTTCTGTTCATAGTCTTGGTTTTATGACCAATTTCGCTTTCTTGTGACTTTAATTATATATTGATTATGTTCTTTCTTAGTCTTTTCTGACCCTTGATTAAGTTCCATTTTTCCAATTGCCGCATACTGTTTACTGTTTCAATAGAAAACTAATGAAAGAATCCGCTAAAATTTGACGCTTTGTCTTTTTTAAATGCAATTCCTTATTTTTTTAAATTTCAATTCTAGTATTTGATAAAAGCGAACGAAATCAAAATCAAGAAAGGAGTCGAACTGGTCCAACACTTGATCGAATATTACCACGCGCAGTTGCAGTAAGTAGCCTCTTTTTCAACATGTTACCACGCCCACTTTCAAATGTACTTTGTTCCATTAGCGAACATGATGAACTCAGGAGCGCACATGCCTCGAATTTTTCAAAATTTCAAAAGAATCGCCCTTTTCAGCTACAACCCCCCCAAACCCCCCCCCCAATTTTAAAGACCCGCCCCCTGTTATTGGGTTCATCCAGCATTGTGAATTTTGATAGCGAGCTATGAATTCTTTGAAGCCTGGCGATGAGAGTGTCGAAAGATGGTTGTTAATTTGTTGTGGCAGCCCTTTGTTATTTGCTGCTTCTGTACCTGTAATAGAAGGCAGATAGTGTGACTTTGTTGAAAAGAAACCTCGAAGATGCAAGCTTAAATGCATAGATTGCTCGCTTGAAATAATCGCTTGAGAAAGTAAGTAACCGTTAAGCTTTCTCTATATAGTATGGCAAATCCACACAAAAAGGCAATTCTGTCGCCAAAGGTATTTCTCCGTGACATGCGAACACATGCCTATGAAATCGTTCTCAGTTATGCCTTCAGTTTAATCAGATGGGTATTCGTGACAACCAAAAAAGGAATTAAAACCACCCACCCACGTGGTGTGCGAAATCACCTGATTGCCCGCTGGTGCTATGCAGGCAGTGGTTGCTCTTTGCGTTCTTCTCATTCAATGCACCTGTTTTTCACCCACGCCAAGCAATTTGGACCATACCTCTCTTGTGATGCCCCACCCCCTTTATGGTACCTCGCCTTTCGCTGGACACCTCCCCTCTCTTAAAATACCTCACCCCACTTGTTGGATACCTAGCCTCTCTTAGGCACCTCGCCTCTCTTCTGATACATCGTTCCTATCATGATACCTCGCTCTTATTTTCTTGTTTTATTTCATCATATCGATAGCTTCTATTCATTTAAGCTTTTGCGCTCAATCTTATTCAAACAGGCCCTCCTTGTAAGCCCAACTAGAATGGCCGAGCGGCTGTTTTGATGAAATACTCACCTGTTAGAGTAGAATATTTCTAAATTGATCGGACACTTTCCCGTGGTCGCCGAAGAGAAAGCCGATGGAATTACGTAGGCCATCCAAGACGCGTGGTATTCTTCCTTCGGACGTAAATGTATGGGACCTGCAATCCTCTTTTCAAACCTGTTCATTCATTGCCACGCAATTGTCAGCCAGATCATTTGATATGATCTAAGCGACACCTCGTTATCTGATGTACGCGGGAAGGAAACAGGACCATCTCCTACACATGTGTCATCAATTTTTCATCGCAACTTATTAAACCAGAAATCATCCACTCCGTTTCTGCTCATGAAAGTTGAATGGCCGCTTGAATTATACTATTACTGCTTATCGAGTATTGTTGTCACGTGAGGTGGAGGTTTTTCTTCTAAAACAGCATATTTCAATCTTCATGTGGGATCATTTGCAATTGACCTGATGTAATTTCTGGTCACGTGTGGTACACGTGCTTCCGAAGCATCGATTTTAAAATTCTGTACTGATAAACGATTTTATCAGACCAAATTAGTATTCCATTATGCTTTTCTGGAAGTTACTCAGCATCGATTAACCATTTGCTTTTATATATATTTATATATATATATGCTAGAGATATATTCTTTCTAACAACCCTGATTTTGAGTGGACTCACCCACTTTGCTAAGCACTACCGAATTGTTGCTTTCGAGTTTGAAAACGTCTCATGTTCCAAGCACAAAATGTGAAACGAGGCTTGGTGCTGTGTGTGATCGCAAATAGGTCTTAAATTAAGGTACTTTGATATTGCTTCTAGTTGATCGATCAGGGCGATGATGCCTATATCAGAATGCAAGGTGTTGCGTAGATCTTAGAATATTCTAACATCTAGCACAAATTTAGTGCTTCCCCTTTTTGTTGTTTATAAAGATAAAAAGCCATCAGCTCCTGCAAGTTTTCCATCGTTGGGGCGGTTCTAGGCCCCGCTTTTCTCTGCACGGGTGCACTGCTGGCTATCCCATTTTTGATGCATCTCAATGCTTCATTTTGCCTTGGTTATGAGTAATGCTACTGGTGCTACTGATGTTTTAGACGCATACAGAGAAATGTCCCCTGTCATTTTATTCTTCTCTCGTTATGGTTTTCTGAATCTACAGAGAAATGTCCCCTGTCATTTTATTCTTCTCTCGTTATGGTTTCCTGAATCTACATAGAAATGTCCCCTGTCATTTTATTCTTCTCTCGTTATGGTTTTCTGAATCTACAGAGAAATGTCCCCTGTCATTTTATTCTTCTCTCGTTATGGTTTTCTGAATCTACAGAGAAATGTCCCCTGTCATTTTATTCTTCTCTCGTTATGGTTTCCTGAATCTACATAGAAATGTCCCCTGTCATTTTATTCTTCTCTCGTTATGGTTTCCTGAATCTACATAGAAATGTCCCCTGTCATTTTATTCTTCTCTCGTTATGGTTTTCTGAATCTACAGAGAAATGTCCCCTGTCATTTTATTCTTCTCTCGTTATGGTTTTCTGAATCTACAGAGAAATGTCCCCTGTCATTTTATTCTTCTCTCGTTATGGTTTCCTGAATCTACAGAGAAATGTCCCCTGTCATTTTAGTCTTCTCTCGTTATGGTTTTCTGAATCTACAGAGAAATGTCCCCTGTCATTTTAGTCTTCTCTCGTTATGGTTTCCTGAATCTACAGAGAAATGTCCCCTGTCATTTTAGTCTTCTCTCGTTATGGTTTCCTGAATCTACAGAGAAATGTCCCCTGTCATTTTATTCTTCTCTCGTTATGGTTTTCTGAATCTACAGAGAAATGTCCCCTGTCATTTTATTCTTCTCTCGTTATGGTTTTCTGAATCTACAGAGAAATGTCCCCTGTCATTTTATTCTTCTCTCGTTATGGTTTTCTGAATCTACAGAGAAATGTCCCCGTCATTTTATTCTTCTCTCGTTATGGTTTCCTGAATCTACAGAGAAATGTCCCCTGTCATTTTAGTCTTCTCTCGTTATGGTTTCCTGAATCTACCTTCTATCCGCCATTCAACAGACAAGCGATTTGTTATTCGTATTCTTCTTCTTTCTTGTTCTTTCTTGTTCTATTCTTAATATTTAAAATGTTGGATCTTTACCTAATACTTTCTACTTTGATGCTCTATTTCAAGCCAAGGGTTCAGAAAAAATCGCGAATCGTAATCCACAAATCCGAAATCTGTATTACTTCTGGCGCTTAGAGGCACTCCAAAGGCTTTATATTTCTTAACTCTATTGCCAGGAATTCTGCTTTTTGTGAGAGTTTTTAACTGAAAGCAAACGATTACATATGAAAAAGTTAATGAAGGTAATCAAACGCCTCAGAAATCATCGATTACTGCCTCATTTACTTTCACCCTAGTTTTAAAGATTATTAGCTGTAATTAAACGCGTCCATTTACAATTTATCTTGCCATTATGTAGCTTCTAAACTCGCTTCAAATTCCAGCCTGCTCTTTATAAACCATTCAGCGTTTCGAAATTCCTGCTAAGTAAAGTCAATCAGCGGTACTTATAAATCAACTTTGGAAACTACATAGCGGTCAATATTTTGGTTGAAATTTTCTAGAGCTCAGTCGAATGCCCACCAAAGCTCCATGAGTTGCGCTGAGCACGTGCTTTGCAACTGATTGATCGAAACGATTGCCCAAGCACATCGTTTGAAAGGCTTTTTGCCCATGCTTTTTGTTTTAAAGTTTGATGTGGCATGGCTCTCAAATGTGGCTTCCTTTAAACTGTTTTTTCTTGTAACGTGGACGAGCAGCTGTTTTTCGGCCCAATCTGATTCATACATTTGGGCGTTGGAGGCTTTCGATATGGTTGCTGCTAATATCCCAACCATGTGGCTTGAACATTCTGTTCTGAAAGTTAATGTTGTGCTTAAAACGATCTTAACTGGAGCTCTTGCTTTCTTGGGCAATGGGGCTGTGGTTTTCTGCAAATAATTGCTTCATTGACTTGTACCTACGGCCGCCTAATATAATTTAAACCATCGGCAGTACTGGACTTCAAAGTCAAAATTTTTTCTCCTCATCTTCAAATGAAGTTTTGCCAGCTTTGATCTCCGTGGCTATGCCCTTTGGAAGACATTTGCCGAAATATGTCGGAGTTTTCTTCTTGATAATATAGCGAATAGCAGGTGTTAAAGGAACTTTAGAATCCAACTTTTTTTAATTGATCGCAAAGCAAAATCTTTTACTCTCAGTTTACTTGTATAGGTTTCCACTGTTTTTTGGGGAATAGGTTGGTTCGCTGTGAGCCTTTGGCACATCTTTAAAGAAAGTCTGAGTTGTACCACTTATTTCCATCTAATTGCAAAATATATCAGCAAGCCAGAATTGACGTTTTTGGCAAGGAAACCTATCATTTTTAAAATTAAAATTGAGATATAATGCAGTTTTGTAAGGCATAAACGTGTACAAAGGCAGGTTTTGTACAATTCGTTTTGAAAGTTGTATGCCAACTTAGATCAGTTACATGTCAAAAATTTTTCGTTGGTTACACAATACCTGCCTTACTCCCAATAAATGGAAATATTGAATATCTTGTAGACTATTCTAAAT
Source organism: Nemopilema nomurai (assembly GCA_003864495.1). NCBI lineage: Eukaryota > Metazoa > Cnidaria > Scyphozoa > Rhizostomeae > Rhizostomatidae > Nemopilema > Nemopilema nomurai. Next base: position 2,665,640 of record ML133443.1, read on the forward strand.
GAATATGTAATATCGGTAATCTGTTACCAAGAATTGACCAGCGAGGTACAATCACGCGAGGAAATGCACATTGTCATATAGCTACTTGGTAACATACGGTCAACGTTACATTCATGTGCTAACCGAAGCTCTAGTTTCCCTGTGCCCCAATACAAGGTGTCATGGCGGCCTCTAGTTGTTGATTTAAACCTGCTTTTAATCATATTTTGTTCTCTAAACAATGGAATATAGATGATTATGGGATGCAGCAGGAAGCGTCTTTATTCATTTGTTTAGCGAGTGAAGAGTCAAAATGACAATGCGGCGAAATAGTCGGTCTGGCTTCCACACCACACCTGTTTTCCCCAATTTTGTTGATAACAAAAGGTGTCTAATTGGTGATGCAAAATACTTCTTGCTTTGTGTTTGTGTGAGTTTGAGCCAATTATTGTACAAGGACTATTTTGCTATTTTATTGGTTTTTGTTTCGAAATGAATATGTTGCTCTTTTGTCTAAGGTACTTTCACTGTGGGATGGAACTACTCGAAAACATGCGCGGATACTTCGATGGCCTTACCGGAGAGCTACAAAAAGTAAATGTCACATCCTCATGGCAAAATTTTCAATGCCAAAATATTTTACTCAAGGAGAAGACTTGAGACCAAAGATGATAAGGCTAGATTATATGCTACATCAAATATAACCAGCTTTCAAGGATTTTTTGAGTAGAAAATTCCCGGTATATTTTGCCCTGGTATTATCGCTCCCTGGCGAATAAAGCGGTAGAATCATAACATAGGGCGAGTAAAGCATGTTGAAGGAAATAAATGCTCACGTGGAGCCTCGTTCGAATCAGAATCAACATGGCGTGAAACCACCATGTTGAGGATCGTGAAAATTCACATGGACAGATGAAAATGCCGGTAACTATTGAGCTAAGAGGTTTTGAAGCCAACGATCGATCCAAATTTCGTTTGAAGATTCTAATAACTGAGCAGGAGTTTCCCATGCTTTTGAATTCTGTGTTATTTATATGTTCTGAATGTCATCTGTTTTCAAGTACCCTATCGCTTTCTATGGCTTTTTTCGACCTTGCATACTGTCATTCTTTGATAAAAGTTTTACAGTAAAGATATTTGAGTGGAAGAGTGTCCTTCTTTTATTCAAGGTAGTGGTAAGTTGTTTGAATAGTTGTAAAATGGTTTTGTTGCAACACTGAAGGTTTATTTTAAGCCATGTCTTATTCTAGCTCCGGCAACAGCAAGAAGATGAGCGCAAAGTCTTACTGGAGTTGAAAACTTTGCTGAAAGGCTCTATGCAGGTTGAAAAACCAGAGGTAAAAGGCTACGTTCAAGGCTTTCTACATGAGATCAACAGGGCTAATCTTAACCTGGGCTTGCAATGTTTTGTACATGAAGAATGCCGAGAGGAATCAGGCTGGAGATACTTTGATAAATTCAAGTTTTAATTGTCAAATCTTCGACGACCTGGGCAATTCTAAGCTGCTACTCTGATTCTAACGAATAGGTGTTAACACAACAAGTTATTAAGTTGACGTAAATCAGACTCAAGGCAGCAGGACTAGCAAACGGACAATGAGACATAACATGATGCAAATTTTAGTTCCTATGAATATAGGAATGGCAACGATCTTTCATCCCCTCAATAAGATGCAACTTGCATTTGCAGGCTGACAAGAAAACTGTTTACAATATCCACGGGCAACAAGGGGACCGAGATCATGGAACTGAAAAACGGGGAAATCTATTCAAAAGAAGCGAAGGGTTCGTATCCTGTTCTTGGTTTACTTTGCTTAGTTGAAAAGAAAATTTTTTTACAGAAGTTATTTACAGCTCTCTATTTGATGATAATGTAGCCTGCTTCATGTGTTAATGCACGAGTTTTATTGTTCTAACCCAAACAACGCATGTTGTTGTTGTTATTGTTTTCGTTGTTGTTGGGTTTTTTGTTGTTGTTGTTGTTTACAGCTCACCATTTTCGTGCCATCCAGTGGCTCACCATTTTCGTGCTATATATTTGGTGTGACTGAAACTGAAAACCTATTTTGTAACCTGTTATTTATTCTTGCTCAATATTTACAAAATGATTTTCTAATCATCTGAAATTGTTGGTGAAGACTATTAGTCTTTCTGATGTAATAAATAAAAAAACTGTTTGTTCTGTTAAAAGTTATGAGCATTTTACTAAGCATGGAATTGTTCGGCTCCCAAAATCATTCATTTCTCTTGGTTGTTGATATGATGGAGGCATTTTTCCATCTATCCATTTTCGCTCAACGCTTGTTTTTAATTAGCTTCTCTATTTCTCTAATCTATCTTTTTTTATGAAAAGTTCTGCTGTGTTCTTGCTGCTTGGACTTCAATGCTTTTTATAAAGAATTGTGTGTATAAGGAAATGTGTTTATAAGGAAATGTGTTTATAAGGAAATGTGTTTATAAGGAAATGTGTTTATAAGGAAATGTGTTTATAAGGAAATGTGTTTATAAGGAAATGTGTTTATAAGGAAATGTGTTTCAGACTTTGGGGGCTCATGAAGTTGACGAAGAACATTGTCATTTGACGAGTATTAGCCTCTTGCTTATTGCAATTTTCAAAGTTCCACCAAGTAATGAAGAGATACTTTACAATACTTTTTTACAATACCAGAGTCAGAAAACAGTGGCAAAAGCGACATATTGTGGTGAAAAATGGACAGTTTTCTATGTCGCACACTTCGGTATGTAATTAGCCTTTTAACTTTGAAGGCAAGTGAAACATCAAAGCTCCATCGTCAAATAGCTACGATTTAATCAGTCATTGGAATTGAAAATCAACGAAGCATCAGAAAAACTTCTTTTCCTACCTAAAGGATTTTACTTGCTAAGACATAAGCAAAGCATTTTTGATTTGTAATTAGAGTGGACATGTATCCTGAAGTTATAAGGTGTTGAGTTTTCTAAAATGAACTACCTTTTTGAACTATTTTGGTCAAGAATTGATACTTGATCTGTCTGGGAGATCTATATTTAAGCCTTTATATTTATTATAAACATACATATAAGCTTCTATATTTATTATATCTAAATATATATAGATATTTGTACATTTGATCTTTTTTATTTAATGTATATTTATATTTGAGCCTTTCTGTTTATTTTTGTATCGCAGACAAGCGCACGCACCGTCACTCTCAATCTACTGACCTGTCAAGCCAAAGTAAGAACATCTAATATCAAGATCCATGTTTTTGTCTTTCAATGTTAAAAATAGCAGCTAAAAGTATCCATGTAGTTCTGAATATTACAACAACCTTTTACTGTACTGTATTTGTATTTCTCTATCTAAGTCACTGTTGAAGAGGTTTTCACTTGAATTCTGTCAGGAAGGGTCAAAGTAAATAGAAGAATGCTGTGATAAAGGTTCACTTTAATCTAGTGAATGTAAAAGTTTTGAGATGTGTTGTATTTGATGTGGTGTCATTCGCAAAAAAACAGATGCCTTCTTAAATAGATTCTACGACTCTTTTGTGTGTGCATGATGGTTCTTAGTATTTGAACGTTGGCTCAAAGAACTGAGCATGCTCGTAAAAGTACTTAATTTCATTAGAAACAAGAATAGAAGATTCTGCTTGAAGATTTCCAAGCTGTTGCCCCTGATTTTTTTAGTGTTTAATCATGTATGTGTTTAAGTTTTCCTGAGGTCTCTAAGTTGCAGCATTCCTCTTCCCTTCCCCTCCCCTTCCTCTCTATTTTCCTCTCCCTTTCCTCTTCCTTTTCTCTCCATTGCCTCTCACTTTCCTCTCCCTTTCCCCTCCCTTTTCCCTTACCTCTCCCTCTCCCTTTCCTCTCCATTTCCGCCCCATTTCCTCTCCCCTTTCTCTCCCTTACCTCTTCCTTTTCTCTCCCTTGCCTCTACCTGTCCTCTCCCTTTTCTCTCCCTTTCTCCTCTAAAACACAATTTGGCAGATGCTTATTGGACAGCATTATTGGTAGTAGGTAGCGAATGTGACCTGTAGGCTGTTGCCATGGCTCAGTTGTAGGAGCAATTATCCCACATTATAGCCTGAAGAAATTGCAGGTGTAAGGGGGGCGTCTTGTGAGTTACGTCAAATAACCTGTTCTCTGTTCTCGTCCTTGCGTGAAGAAACTGTGCAACAGCCCTTGGCTAACGACTCGTAGCTGGGAGCTGCTGATTTGATTGCCTCGTTTTCTAGTTTTGCACACTAATTACTTCTGAAGATCTTTTAAAGTGGCTTTGTGCCACTGTCTTTTTCGCGTTTCCTACTACCTCCGCTACCACGTTTGCGGAAAACCTTTTGATTATCTCGACGTCATCTTGTTAGCTGTACCTATCATTCACGTTGCCATTTCGCTGGCTACTTCAAATATTGTGGCTACAGGGCCCTTTTCCTATGCTCTCTGATGTGCAGTTTCGTAATATTGTACAATTTTACGTTCATACGATTGTCAATAATTTTCAAAGGTCAATGAACTCTATACTGCCTGCAGTGATGGATATTGTCTACAGTGAGAATCCCAAAGTCTCGAAGCATTAAGATTCCAAGGACACATGCCCTGTTGTCTTAGAAATAGCACCGGCTGTCTATTCGATTTGCTTCCTTCTTTGTTCACCGAAAGTCATCAAAGCAGTGTTTGATTTGAAAGTGCAAATCATCTCATTAACCTCCCCTCTCTTTCTCTGTTGCAGCCTTCGACGGAAAAGGATTCGAAGAAGAATGTGTTTGCCCTTGTCACTCGTATGTACAGGCTCCTATGCTTTGGCTTCTTGAAATCTTCTTTCTTGATATAAACTTCTGGATTTCTAAGACCCTTGAGCCTATTTAGAAGTATACCGTTTTGTTGCCCAAACAGCCACCCTTCAATTATTGTTTTGCTCTTTACGAATTTCCTCGGGTTGCCCCATTATACCGCAGGTCAAGTTCTAAGCATTAATCACTTTATCTAATGTGTCTTTTATAATGTCCAGAAAGATTAAGATACTCTTTTTTTTGGGGGCAGAACTCCTTGGGTAACACTAACGAGTCCGTTTCTATCTTATCCATAACCTTATATTTTGAATAACATATTAGCAGAATCGTAAAGCTATTTATTATTGTCTTTTGTTCTATTCAGAGAACAGGACATACCTTTTCCAAGCGGAAGATGAAAACGAATGCGAGGCGTAAGTTGCTTTTCTTGCTCTAGGTTTTCCGATTAATTGAATCCATAATGATCAGTAATGATCGCCATAGGTAATACTTAATCATGATCAGAGAAAATCTTTGTTGCTATATCGCCAAACTTTTTTAAGGAATTTTAATTGAACGACACAAGCCATCCTTTGATCACCTCGAACACAGTTATTTTTCTCTTCCATAAACCTGGCGCTAGAATTTCCAGAGGTAAAAATTCTCTATTTAACCATGGTAAAATTTTCACAAATGTCCTCTGAAGATTTTTGAAAACACTCATTGGGCCATGACAGTTTTATAAAGATCGATATATAATCGATCTAACTCCGTGTGGTTGGCCTACACTTGATGCGAGATTCATGGTGCTCAACTCAATCCGTTTTATGTCGCATTGCTTCTTTCCTAATCTCAACACAGGCCTTTACAGATTCATGTCTAGGCGCCAATAGGTTTCGAGGCGCTCGTAATGTACTCAAATGCACGTGATGTATATTTTTTCTTCTCGTTTATTTATGGGACAGTTGTAAACAAGGTGCTTAGAACATTTATAAGGATTTCATTTGAAGCAAGGATTGTGCTAGTGTTACGATGTTTTGTCAGCAGTAGAGTCAATACAAACCTCGCGCCTTAAGTCTTGTTGGAAATGTGGCAAAATGTTTATGTCGCAACTTTGTTTCTAGGTGGATGTCAGTGATCACAAATGCGCGGGAAGAAGCTTTGAAAAAGGCTTTTGGTGATGGCGACGATTCATTGGTAAATGCTTCTCAGTTGCAAATATTTAAGGGATAAGGGAAAACAGTTTTAGTTTCTGTGCCCTTGTAACATTTGTTATATTTTTAAGACTTAGGGATTTTCGACTCTTTATTTTCCCGATATTACTTCATCCTGGTATAATGAGGCTGGTCCTTTTATTGATTTGAATTTTCTCTAAGAGCTTCCCCCTGATTAATGCATAAACATGTTACCTACGTCCATTGTATTCTATCCTACGTCTATCCTTTATCTCACCCCTACTAATCAAGCTCTGCCCTCCTATTCGAATCCTATTTTATTGTTTTTGTACTCTAACATTAATTAGTTGCTATGATGAATTTTTCTCATAGTTCGTTAAAAATGTTACCTTCCACCCGATTTTTCAGACTCCCTCTAATCAAGGTCCCTTCTACTTAAGCCCTCTCTTTTAAAATTTTTTTCCGTCAATGTATTATCTGCCTTAAGGGCCTAGTTGCTTAGTACTAAAAATTACAATTGAACAAAAGCGAGAGAATTGTCCAGTATTAACATCTTTCATCTCTTTTGCAGTCCAAGGATACCAGCTCAGTAGCAACAAGTCTGAAAGAAGTGTGTTTGTATTTTTGAAATGTTTTTTTCTTCATTTGCCCACTCTCTAGTCCAAATAGACGCCCCCATCTCCACTTATTAATAATTAACTTAAAAGTTTAGACCAGTGTCACTTTCACACACCTAATTTGTTGGCCTCTTGACATGTGCAAAAACAGCGTGACGTCAATGACGCTGTAACTGTGGTATGGCTTAGGGGAGTTAGTTGCACCCCTTGCGATGCTCTGACTTTGTTGCCAAAAGACAACCCCTTTGGCCTATTCAGTGACTGCTGTGAATTACTTTGCTACTTTGCTGTGTGACTTAATTACCTTTGCCGTAAAGGGATATGCGTAAATATTGGCCGTAGCCCATCAAGAAGGCTCTTTATTTGTACGCAGTGAGTCAAGGGAAAAGGTTTAGATAAACGACGCCATCTTTATTTCATCGATCTTGGAGAAAGGGGAAAACTGTATTTTCGTTGACAAAATGTCAAAGGCTGCAAAAAAGTTCTGAAAATTGATCTATTAAGGTTGTTGACCGAGTTTTGGTTGGAATTCAAAGTGGACAATCAATACGGGGCACTTCTTCAAAATATCAAATGTCTGAAGCAACTAAGATATCGTTCTAAACTGTTAGATAAGGGGGAATCCCTTCAAAAGAGGATATCAAACTGCCTCCGATGAAGAAAAAGAAAGAAAGCTTGCGTCTTGTATTGGGGCTATGTTACGTTGCCCATTCTTTAAATAAACCTTTCAGCCAAGCTGATCCCTTAATGTTGAATTAAACTTTATTTTCCTCATTATTTTGGAATAAGCTTGTATGCTTGATTTGTAAGATGAAATTTTCTATCGGCCTGTTTTCTTTCAGCTAACAGAGGGTATCGTCGCAGTAGTTAAGCGGTTGCCAGAAAATGACATATGTGTAGATTGTGGTGCTGCTGGTAGGAGCTTTTTTATTGTCTTCAACTTTTTCTTTCAGTCTCAAATTTTAATGGCATTCTTTAATTTTCAGCACAGTCCACTCTGCCTTGTTTAGTTAGAAGACAATCATCATGTTTTTTAAAGCACTCGCCATATGGACATATGAATAGTGGTCAATGCTTTTATGCTAATTTATTGCAATGAATTGTTTAACGAATAGTAAATAAAGTTCCTTATAAACCCTTTCTTGGAATATGGAATGTTTCTAGAATGAAGTCCAGGATTTGTTAATGTTTAATGGTAGCTTGGTGTATACGAATGTCTCAAAATGAGTTAATGCATTAGAGCCTTACTATATGGCCTAAATGATAATGGCTCTAACCATCTTTACAATCTCTTTTAATACTTATTGAGGGATTGTTTCTTTGTTGAATGCTTTTCTAATATGTAAAGATCACATTTAGAAGAAGGAAGGCAGTTACGTCAAAAGGGCCTGTTTGTTGACACTGGTATTCGCTTCTTCAGATCCAACGTGGTTTTCGACCAATCTTGGTGTCCTTGTCTGCATCGAATGCTCCGGAATTCATCGAGAAATGGGTGTCCACATTTCAAGAATCAGGTCGTTAACGCTGGATAAGCTAGGAACCTCGGAATTGCTGGTAATGAATCCCTTTAAGGATAATGTCTTTGAGTATGAATAACATAAAACTTCGGAGTAGATTATTGATTAATGAATATTCCTTTGTTTAGTTCAATCGAAGTTTCCCTGAAGATTGTAATATCTTCTAAACAGAAGTAGAGAAATAAGAAAACCTTGAAAATATTTTTACCACCATCGTTCGCGACTTTTGAAGAGCTTTTTTGTTAGCGTACTCTTATTTTCACATCAACTATCTTAAAAAGACTCTGAACTTGAGGTTTTTTCCTTTCCAGCTGACAAAGGCTATCGGCAATGGTGGTTTCAATGAAATTATGGAAGCTGATTTGGACTTTGGTCTGAAACCAACTCCTACAAGTAAAATGTGCGTTTGAAAATAATTAGAATTTTTCAACGAGGCGTTAAGTCTTAATGCTGTTAAAAAGTTTGAATTAGAAAGATTTCTTTGAGTGGTATTTACAGGATTAATGCCTCTTTCACAGAAGGGCAACGATGGATGCGTGCCAGTTCATGAAGCTAATTATCTGGTATTGGTCAGAGAATCCAACTTGTATGATTTAACTGAACGCAGTCCGTGTATTTATCTTTATTATCTGTGTATTTAACAGTAATGATGCAATGAAAGTGTTTTCTTGCCAAACATATTTATTTTGCTTTCAGAAGCTAATGGCTGTGCGTTTTTAAGCACTGAAGTCCAAAACTTAAAATGATATTATTTCGTATATCAATGGGCTTGTACCTCGAAATGATAGGAAGAGGGACCTTTCTTTAACACACCATTGCTCTCTCTAGGGACCAGCGGAAAGAATTCATTCATGCTAAATATATTCAAAAGAAGTTTGTGCACAAAACTGAAAGCCCGCCAGAAGTTTTACTTCAGGTATCAGAAATATAATTTTCTTGCTTTTCAGTTTATTCTTTTCAATTTCCTTATGCATTAGCTTCCAGCTTTATCCTCAGTTTTGTCTTTGTATCTTTAATTTTAAGTTTTCTTCATCATTTCATATATGGACTGCTTTATGTAATAGAGTGGGTATATATATGTAGTTAGCAAATTTTAGCTGGAATTGTTGATAACGCCCTTTTCACGAACTTCTACGTCATTTTCCTTTTACTCTCAATAAATGCATGTTTCTCTACAAATTGCTTTGACAACAATGCTCTTCGTCCAATGCTTCTTCTGAGTATTCTGCCCCAAAGTTGCCCAAGTAGTCTCTTAACTATTCCGCTCCTTTCTGCTTTAGGATCTGAACCAGGCTGTGGGGAACAGAGATATCCTTGCTGTTTTGCAGTTGTACGCACAGGGGGTTGATCTGTCGAAGCAATTGCCAGATTATGTAGGTGTTGGTATTACGATGCACCATTCTGCATTATCGTCACCTATTACTCCCATTTGCATGGAAGGTTTCAATGCCATTTCACAGTGCGACGTTGTCATTTACAGACATACCATGTTATATTTGCAAATTCCTTTCTCGAGAATCACCGAGATTTATTTTAAAGGCATTTGCTTGATAGTGCTGCAGCCATTGGAACATAAAATTATGTGCCTAAGTTTTTTACTATAAAATTGAATTCATGTTGTCAGGTCTCTTTTGATTTTTACTGGCCCAAGGAAAACCCCTTGCATTGTGTAGAAAACTTTGAAATACAAGTTCATCAAACTACCCGTACTGTTGTTTTATTTTGTTTTGTGATACGCAATATTTATGCGATTTCCAGAATATTTTTTATTCCTTCATTCAAAAGTGTAAACTAGTTACATCATCTGTTTCGTAGAAGCAGAATGGCACTGCGTTGCATCGTGCTGTTGAGCAGGAGGATCTGACGTCACTTCACATAGTGGACTTCCTTATCCAAAACAGGTAGAGCGATTTAATCAACCCCTTCTTCATTCATTGAGGTCATCTCCCCCTTTTTACCGATAACCTTGTCCTTGGGGGCTATACAATTACGTCTACTGCGCCCACTTTTACGGCTAAGATGTAGGTGGGGGTAGCTCCCTCTTTTGTAAAGTGAACCCCTATTAGTGTTTCTCAGAGGAGCGAGCGCATGGGAATGCTTCTTATATTTGAAGTCCTGGAACCTTACGTAGTTTTTCTCTCAATGACACCCATTAATTTGCACCTGCGTATTCTGAAATGATATTACTCGTGGTATTCCCGAGGCTAATGCGCGGATTTTAGGAACAGCCCGCGTGGCCCCTCGGGTTTCAATACTTCTTGCTTGACCATCTAAGCCACCAGACTATTCAATTTTATTTTCATGGTGTTTTTAGTCAGAAGTAGTAAGTATTTAACAAATGACCTCTGCATCAGTTCAAATGTCTTTAGCACAAACATAATAGTTTGGTAATACGTATCGCTGAAGTGCGATTTCTCCGTCCTAGCGGCAAAATTGATGTTCAAAATGCCGATGGGAATACCGCACTGCACATTGCAACAATACTCGATAAGCCTGAATGTGTGAAACTGCTCCTTCGCGGTGGCTGCAACAGCAACTTGAGTAAGTAGCCAGTGCCTTAATTCTGACAATAAATACTGGCATTGGTCTATAGACAGACTTGGAAGGATAATTGCTTTTGGCAGAAGTAAATTGGATTCTTGGCAGCCGTCAGCTGCACACGCTTGCTAATCCTGATGAGACTGTGTTCGTATTCTGTCAGTTAGACTGGTCGTATTCTCTTTTCGTTGAAGCCATCCTTGCAATTATGATTGCCCAAAGCGCTACATTTTGCAAATTTTCTGAAACATCCTCTAAGTTCCTTGAACAATGTTGTCTTCTTTGATTTTTTTGGGTCGCAATATAGTCTGCGCGACTCTTCGCTGGAAGAGTCTTTGTAATTTCGACGGTCTTAGAAGTCTCTGTTATCAGACTAAGAAAGAAGGTGGGTGTTGTGGGCGTTTCATTAAGAAAGAAATATTGTGTTGAGGGAGTGGATTTTGGCAAGCCGTTTCCAACCTGTGTGTTTGTTGTATCGTTGTAATTTACTGAAAAACTGTTTGAACAAATTAGTCATATCACGTTATTGCGTCAAAAATGGGACCCAATTATTGCATCCGTAATAACGAGAGTCCTTTAAAGCTGGAGCTTAATTCGAACATCTCTATGTATTATAGTTTAGGATTTATTGTGGTCCGTAATATATGGGTGTCTGTAATATCTGGGTAAGGTGACTGTATTGGTATAGGTGTACCTGGCCCAATTACGTGACTGATATTGCAGCATATTGACCTATTGGCCACAGTCATAATATGCTAATAGTCTTGTTACTATTATGAAAGTTTAATATTTCTGTTGTAGCAAATAACGAGGGAAGGATTTGTTTGGCGATTGCTACAGAGAAGGCATCAAAGGAAATTATCGAGCTTGTGAGTGATGAATATTTGTAATATCTCTGAAGGCTTCGACAATAATGCTTTTCCAGTCTGCATCGATGGATTTCGGTGATACATTTTCTCTTTCTGTTGTTTTATTTCCTTCAATATACCAATGTCAAAATTAATGGTTGCTGAACAGCTATTATTGTGTGCTACGTTGAAGTGTTTGTGTTGGCACAACTTGTGTTAATGGTAGAACAGGGAGGTTTTCCCAATGCTCACTGACTGGCTTACCTTCATCTTCACAAGAGTTGCGTCATTGGTATTTCTAAAAATGTAGTTTGTTGTAAGCATCTGTATTGAGCAAGAAGCCGTTTTCAGCGCGGTGTGAACTCGAGTTTAGCGTCAATGGCGGTTTCCTTGCAGCTAAAAGATGTTCAAGAAGGAAGAATTCAAAGACTGGACAACGTAAAGATAGATTGGGGGATTGACGAGGTCAGTAGGGGAATTTTTGTGTCTTTTCTGATTCTATCTTTCATTGAAATTTTTACGAAGATTTCTGTGTGTAGAGTTATTCACCTCTGAAAAGAGATCAGGAAACACGAAGAGAGTTTTGAAATTGTCGATTTTTTTTTCCTCAAAAGGCAGATGATATATACGAGAATCCTCTCGATATACTGAACGACGTGAACCGGGTCAAGTCAGAACTTGCGAACGAGTTACCCGCCGAGGTTCAAGAGAAGGTGAGGCCTTCTTTTCATATCTTCATGCTTTGTAATTGGCAGAAATAGTTCGAATGTAAGTGACCATGAGACTGTAGAACGGGAATTACCATTTTCAGGATCACGTGTTTGTTGTCTTGCAGTCTGAATAATTACTCGCCAAGATTGACTTGAATTGTAATTGCCGCTTATTTAGTGGATGTAGTCATTTGTCAGTGTTGCATCTTATACAAAAGTTCTTCCTTGAACAAAGCTAGTTGAGATCAAGCTAGTCCCTATAAGCGGGCCTTTCTCCTTTCACACAGTAATTCTTAACACTACGCCATAAACATTAGGCACATCAGCCTCGATTAGGCAAAAGCCTCGACTCGAATCAGCACTGAACAAGATAACCTTTTAACCGTCAAGGACTGGCAATGAGTTCATGACATTTCATTACTTTTTAGGGAGTGCCGGTTTTGCCGGTCTTACCCGGCTCTTTGCCGAGCTCCAAGTCGGTCAAGGGGAAATCAGGTGGTCCCGTAAAACGAACCAAAAGTCTTAGCAGTCCACCGGGGCCGAAGCAGAGATCGAATGTAAGTGTCAGCCATTTTGAACTAGTTGTCCATTTTGAGCAAATATTCTTCTCGCATGGACTCCTTGATTTATTATTAACCTGTTTCTTCCATCATTTCAAGCAGTAGTTGTTGAAACGTGTATGGCACATGAAATGTCCCTCAACTATTGCTTGGTGTGAATAAATTTTCAATTTGTTGGTCATTTGGATAACTTGGATCTGAGCATTATGCCTGCTTAAAGGTGGATAAGAAAGGCAAATTTTCCCGATTGAATTATAATTGGAAGCACTGTTCTATTTTTAACTGCCCAGGTATTTTCATGCGTCTTTTACGTCATTTATGACCCTGGTTGCATGTTTTCTCCAGGCATCATCGCCGACTTTGGACAAGGCCTTTGTTTACCCTGATCCGGGCGAGAAAATGCCTGCTCGACCGCCGCCTCCGCCGAGAAAAAGCGTCAAGGTTAAAGGCACGCCGGTTCTTCCTGCCGCCGCTCCAATACGCCCAGCCAAGGAGTCAAAGGCAGAAACCCTCGGTGCCACTGCAACCCCGCTGACGACGTTTGCCCCAAAGTTGACCCAGCCCCCATCCCCTGCGATGCCAGATAAAAGGTATTCTTCGGTTTGCTAAAGCTGGATGTGGACTTGTTTGGCGGCAATATTTTGATATGGATATACGCTATGGATAAACAATATTTGGATATACACTTGCCGAGTTCCCAATGAACGCTCTTTCGTGTATTTTGTCGCTGTAGAGGTGTTATTGAAGACCTGATGGCAAGATTTATTGATGTTTTCAAGATGTTTACATACTCTCATGAGCATAGTGTATACGATACTTTTTGTAGCCTCTCCCCGCAAAACTTTTACGCCTTGTTTATTTGCTTGTTTGATACGAAAAAACTTATTACCTAAGTGCAAATGTGCGGCTATTGCTACCCAAACGGGCTCTCAAAACACACTGTCTCTAAAATTAGATCTCGCAGCGACCTTAAACATTCAATCGGATACGCCATTTCTTTTCAGTGATTCGCTTTCGTCCCTCTAGTGTCGTTCTTGTTCCTTTCCAGTCCCCCGCCTCCGACGCCCCCTGCGCGCACATCCTCGTCGTTGCCTCGCCCAGATAGGCCGATAGCTCCCCCGCAGGTTCACCAGCCTCGACATCAACGGAATGCCTCTGATGGCGGGATTATTGATGCGTTGAAAGGTGTGATGGGGCAGCAACAGCAACAATTGCAAATAAAAGCCAAGCAGAAGGATGCATATGAAGAGATCCCGGAACTGAAGCCTCTGCCTTCGTCAACGCCGTGAGTTTTGTTTGGAAGCCTGGTATCTAGCATTGCAAAGTTTTCTAATGGGGAATGGCCTTTCTGAATGGAAGTAGCGTTTTGGGGATTTGTGACTAGAAGGAAAGAATGTAGAAAATCAGATTGAAAAACAGCAGGTGAAAGGGGAAGACGAAATTGATTGTTTTTAAAAGAAAAGAGAAAGATGAGCGAGGGTAGAGGGGAAATACGAAGTAGGAAAAGAAAGAAGTGAACGAAGCAGAAGAATGGGATGTAACCGGTTTCTCTTTTTTTCTTGGCTAGTAATGAGATAGGTGTTCTCCGAAATATATTTTGAATGTTTTTTTGGGATAGCCATCATTAGTAAACCATACAGCTATGATCTCCAGCTCGAACTCACCTCAGTCGACTATTTTCACCATGAAAGCAAATAAAAGCAAGTATATAAATTGATTGGTAACATGAAAACTGATTGAATTTATATCCGTTTTGACCTAGGAGTTCAAAATTTGACCTGCCGCCGCCCCGGCCGCCGCCCCGCCAGAAGCCATCTACACACCCCCCAGGTATGTCATAATTCGCATCGTCATCCCGGCGAAGATTTCTGATTGCAGCTGTTGCGCTCTTTCTTCGCAGAGATTCTATCTGCATATATAATATTGGTAGGGATTTAAAGCTATTGCTTTGTAAATAAAAAATCAGAATCTACGGTATAGTGGAGCCAAAATTGGTGGAAGTGGATTCACTGATATTTGAGCTACCTTTGGTCTTTGAGAAATTTGTCCTTTGACCCTGAGTGAACTCAATGCATGGTATCAGTGGCTCTTCGTATGCTATTTGTGTCTAATCGTATGAGATATCTATGTCCCCTGTAATGGTTTTGAAGTATGCTTGCCATGCATTCCGAAGATTAGAAGTTATAGCCGACAGAAATTGTTTTCGAGTCACCTAGCTTTCTCGTACCACCTAGCTTTTAAGCTAACGAACAGTTTTCCAGTTTAGACAGACCTTAAACCAACGGAAGTGACAGTGCTTCAATTGGCTTATAGATAAGGTACCTCGCTCTAAAATGAACACAACGCTTGCATGATTCAAAGAGACATTTCAGTGATAGTTTGCTATTTATTTTCAGCTACCATCACTGTGGCTTTAGTCATTGCTAGGTATGGCAAATTGTCTCTTCATCATTTTAGCCCCAGAGCCAAAAGCAGTGAAGCCACCGGAGCCACCCCAAGCAGCTGCCCCTCCTGCCTCTGCTCCTTCTGTGCTTGCCCCTTCTGCTTCTGCTCCTCCAGTGTCCGCACCTTATGCTGCTGCGCAGGCACTCGAGACCACTCCAGCGACTCCTCCGCGAGAGCCAATTCTTGATAGCAAACAGGTAAGTGTCGAGTTTCAACGCATTGGCTTAATCGGCCATTCGACGTCATCATTCGCTTCAAAATGTTCCCGAAAGCAGTGAATCGTGACCTCTAGAGAACCTAAAATATTTTTAAAATCTAAAAATGTTGTCTCGTCTACAATAGCCTTAGAAATGTACGCTCTGTCTTTGAAGCCAAAGTTCAGTTACAATGATACTGATTCCCGGCACGACTGTAAAATTTTCGCTCAGATCCCGATGTTCCTTGTCTACTGGATAAATGGAGTGTCTTTGGGTGGTTGGTCGCCATCTGAATTGGTAGTGACTGCTCGGACCGCACTGAATCATGGGTATTAAAAACTCGTAAGGCTCAAGCCTTTATCAGTACGTTTAAATGATCGAAGATGGGATCCAAAAGAATGTAAAAAGTTTCTGAGTTTGATCAAGCCAAGGACTGTCTCCCAAACATCACAGTGTCGTTTTGACTGCTTTACCTTTGATTTTATGTTGCGAAAGCTAAATGTTGCAATGGCTAAATATCGGCCTATTCAAGCACTTTATGTAGACGCCGGGGAAGTTGGCCTAATTCTGAATTGTTCCAATCTTTTGATAAACAGGACAGTCGCCCAAAACAGAAACGAGCCCGAGCCTTGTACGATTGCGAGGCTGATCATGATGACGAATTGGAGTTCTGTGAAGGAGACACGATAATAATCATATGTGAAGCTGACCCAGAATGGCTGGTAAGCTCGCTCAGTGAATGCAACTAGGCTTTGCACGCAAAATGTATTACTATCTTTAGTGATACTTTTCAATGGAAAATATTTCACTTTTCAAATATACCTTGTCTTTCATTATTAGTGACACACCTATGAAATTGTTTATTAGACAAAAATGTCCATGTTTTGAGGCTTAATTTGAAGAATGAAGTATCAGCCATGAAGATTTAATTTGTCTCTCGGTTTTATTACTTGTTTTCCTCTTTTCTTGAAACGTCTAGTTCCCTATGACTTAGACTAGCTAGTAATCTAGATAAGCTAATATGGTAATATTGATAAATTTATGACAGAATTTTTCTTTGGTAATATTGATAAATTTATGATAGAATCTGTCATTTTTTGCAGTACGGTGAAGTTGAAGGAAAGCCAGGGAAAAGGGGAGTGTTCCCAATAAATTTTGTTCATGTATTGACTAACTGAAGCTCAATTAGACTTGTTGACGGGAAAATGTCACATCAATAGAATCATAATTTCGAAATTGTATATTAAATTCATAAAAAGGCAAGCTCAGAATTAGCTGCTGTATCTCAAATTTTGTTGGGCTTTGTTTAGCATAGCTAACTTTTGTGATACTTAGACGTATGGAAGTAGCGTATTTGTATTATGTGTTAGGTACGGTTTCTGTGACGACTACTCTGAAAGTAATGTATTTTTGTACGGAGAGCAGATGCAGTGTGATGCACATTCGGAGATATGGCGTCCAATTTAACTGATCGACCTTGTGATTGCCGGATGGGTTTCATTCTTGAATACCCGCTTTTTTGACCTGCCTGTTTCTTTAGTTGTCAGATTTTTACTTTACCTGCTTGTTAGATTGGTCAGTTTTCATTGGTGATTGGTCAGTTTTCAACGTTGATTGGTCAGTTTTCAACTTTGATTGGTCAGTTTTCAATGTTGATTGATCAGTTTTCATTGTTGATTGGTCAGTTTTCATTGTTGATTGGTCAGTCTTTATTATTGATTAGTCAGTTTTCAACGTTGATTGGTCAGTTTTCAATGTTGATCGGTCAGTTTTCAATGTTGATTGGTCAGTTTTCATTGTTGATTGGTCAGTTTTCATTGTTGATTGGTCAGTTTTCAACGTTGATTGGTCAGTTTTCAACGTTGATTGGTCAGTTTTCATTGTTGATTGATCAGTTTTCAACGTTGATTGGTCAGTCTTTATTATTGATTAGTCAGTTTTCAACGTTGATTGGTCAGTTTTCATTGTTGATTGGTCAGTTTTCATTGTTGATTAGTCAGTTTTCAATGTTGATTGGTCAGTTCTCAATGTTGATTGGTCAGTTTTCATTGTTGATTAGTCAGTTTTCAATGTTGATCGGTCAGTTTACAATGTTGATTGGTCAGTTTTCATTGTTGATTGGTCAGTTTTCATTGTTGATTAGTCAGTTTTCAACTTTGATTGGTCAGTTTTCAATGTTGATTGATCAGTTTTCATTGTTGATTGGTCAGTTTTCATTGTTGATTGGTCAGTCTTTATTATTGATTAGTCAGTTTTCAATGTTGATCGGTCAGTTTTCAATGTTGATCGGTCAGTTTTCAATGTTGGTTAGTCAGTTTTCAACGTTGATTGGTCAGTTTTCAATGTTGATCGGTCAGTTTTCAATGTTGATTGGTCAGTTTTCATTGTTGATTGGTCAGTTTTCATTGTTGATTGGTCAGTTTTCAACGTTGATTGGTCAGTTTTCAACGTTGATTGGTCAGTTTTCAACGTTGATTGGTCAGTTTTCATTGTTGATTGGTCAGTCTTTATTATTGATTAGTCAGTTTTCAATGTTGATCGGTCAGTTTTCAATGTTGATCGGTCAGTTTTCAATGTTGATTGGTCAGTTTTCATTGTTGATTGGTCAGTTTTCAACGTTGATTGGTCAGTTTTCAACGTTGATTGGTCAGTTTTCATTGTTGATTGATCAGTTCTCAATGTTGATTTGATTCGCTCTCAACCTGTTTTCAATGTCGCTGCTCTTGTGTGGATTTTCCTTTCCTGGCTTGTTTGTATACTAAAGCGGAAAGTTTGTTTGTAAAATTTTGTAACACAATATTTTAATCCTCTTTTTCTTTTGAAGCAATTTTAAAAATTGCCTCGATCTAATTTTGAGCTTGCCTTCTCAATCAAGTTGAGAAAATCGTTAGACAAATGTTGTGAATTGTA
This sequence comes from Nemopilema nomurai, assembly GCA_003864495.1. NCBI lineage: Eukaryota > Metazoa > Cnidaria > Scyphozoa > Rhizostomeae > Rhizostomatidae > Nemopilema > Nemopilema nomurai. The sequence goes on from ML133443.1 coordinate 2,683,884, forward strand.
ACGGTCAAAGACTATCATGTTCGACTGCAAGCTTTTGCGGAAGTCATTGGAGACCATGCTGGACCCTTCATTCGAATAATCATTATTGCTCGTGGTATTGCCGCAGAGTTTTTAATGCGAGTCGTGTCTATGACTTCATGATTGCCAGTGTTGACTCGTCAGCTCATTAAGGTATGGGAGTCCTAGCATTCAATGCGTCTTATGACGTCATTTTCAATCTTCAGACTTAACTTATCCCATAAGTCAGGCTATTTTTGTAGTCTTCTCGCATTCATGTTATCCATTTTCCTATTTGTAGCTTCTTAAACGTCGTTTTTATGGTTAATTTTTTAGTCGTTTCGTGCACGTATAGGCAATTTTCTATCACACTTCCTTGATTGACCACATGATTATCGAATCAGCTTTTGTAACGTTGCCAATCATTTAATCAATCAAACAATCAATTGATACCTGTTGATTCGTTACACATTTGAGTACAAACCCCAATTTTTGCGAAGAAACGAGAAAGCCGAAGAGGCTATTCACAAAACTACGAATACCCTTAAATTCACTATATCAGACTTTGGATACTAAGCAAAAAGGAAAATTAGAAGCTTTGTCAAAATGGCACATATTCCTTTTTTGATGGCTGAATCAGTCTGAGCTGGCTTCTTGAATTCGTGCTATTTCCCTTTGCCGTGGGTTTTATTATTTAACCCCTCCCCCTTAATCACAATCAATTCGTTTTGCAACCGTCATCTTATCATCACCCTTCCTACGCTTCATCCAAGAATCGAGAATTGCGCTGTTGTTCTAATCTATTAGAGCTCTAATTGACTTGAAACGTTGGTAAATCAATCACGTATTTGAAGTATGATTTGGGGCTATGAGATAAGTAGCTACTTCAGGACTATTTTTCTACTGCGTTTTTGAATATGTTGCGCTCTCATTCTACGTCTGTTATACCGCAATAAAGATTTGTTCTCTTTGTAAATATGACAATGTATCATTTTTATAGAGAGTTGTTTGTTTATTGGCTAGCTATAATTAACGTGATGGTGCAAATGTTTCTTGGTTCAAAGTACTCTAATGCCAAATTGCCTCTTACTAGTCATGGCCTACATGGCATGGCCTTCTAACATGGCCTCCTTTTCCCTTCATTTTTTAAAGATGCGATCGGCTGCTTTCTGACTCTCTATCTATCTCTAATTCGGGAACGAGCTAGCTAGGCTGTTGCCTGTACCACTTCACTGAGCATTTGCTTTAGACAGCGAAGTTCAAAGAACATCTCAGAGCGATGACTCCACAAGCTCCACCCTGACAAACTCCTAAAACATTGTTATCATAAAGGCTGATGCCAGAATATAAATTGGATATTTTTCTTAACACTAGTTTAATATTGACTGAAGAGACATATTCCCTCTCAAGCAAATAGTTATCAATGGCTAATCCAATTTAGATACTCAGCCCTCTTTACTTGCCCAGCTTACATTTAATCGTCAATATTATCTTCATCAGTAGCATTTCTTTCACTTTTAAACTGTTTTGTAATATCTGTATATGGAGCTGGTCAGCTGTGTTTTTCGTTCTCTAATTAGCGCTGGCAGAGGCGACATACGCGTCCGATTTCATCGTGTTATTTAACCAGCATTTGGTAATACCAACAATGTTTAATACACAGAGTGCAGTAGATTTTGACGGAAGGGTGCCACCTATACCAAATGGAGCTTATCTGCCACATTCCGGTGTTTAATCGTGTGTATGATCCTTCCTGTTGGGGCATGTTTCTAAAACAGTAGGAGCTGGAGGGTTTCCTTTTTTCCACGGGGATACTGCGTGACAAATGAAACAAGGTTCGCGCTTATTTTGACAGCAGCAATCAGGTCAGTGACGCATTTACCCATGGGCCTACCGGGTCCAGGGGCCCCCCAAGATTTTCAACTTCAGGGATCCCAAAGCATAAATGCGAGCCTGCATCAGGCAACCAAAACGCACTCCTTTAAATATGTTTCTGTAACTATTTGGTGCTCACAAACTCCCACAGTGTGGCTTTTTCAAAAAGATGCTTCCCCGTGCTTTCAATAAGTGGAGGGGATTCCCTTATTGCAGTTATTCCCCCTGTTTGTTGCTTAGAATAGACGTGGTGATTGCTCTCCTGTTTGCTAAGCTTGCTTCCAATATTTACTTCGCAGGGAATTGTTATTTATAAGAGGGCAACCAGGTCTTGATATCCATTTATTGTCAGTTTGGTCAGCCAAGATGTTACTTAGGCTATCACCTCTTGCAGTCCTTTTGCTTGCTATTGCTTTGGCTTGTGGCCAGCAAAGAGGCTTGCAGCTTCGTTTGACAGCCAAAGGCCTAAACTATGGTAAGGTTTTCATCCATTTTTACAATTTATCATGCACCCTACTTATTTGATGCTTTGCTGCAGCGAACACAAGAAATTTTGCGAGTTATTCGCAAACTTCTTTAATTGCGGGGTGAGAGGTATCTTGACCCTTTGATTATTCTAAGCTTCTGTTTTCGGTATCCGTATTCCCACCTTTGCTGTTTTTGTGTTTATCTCGTGCCAAAGCCACAAAGTGCGATATTACGAGGCGATCACAATCGAAAAGGAGCAATTGTTAATGAGGTTTGAAGGTTTAATTAATATATTATATTAAGTTGTGTATTGAAGTGCAGTATATTTAAGTTTCTTGGGTTTACATGGATTGCTTTTGCCCCAAAACATTTTGCATTTAGATTTTTTGTGACGACACATTCATACCAAATGGTACCCCCTACCCTGGTGAGTCTAGTACCCAGGGTTGGTATCCCCGAGAGGTAAGTTTACATCTAACCAAAAAATTGCATTCTGGCACAAACTGAGTCCTGTCTTTTACCCAGTTGAGCAGTGTTGTAAACTACACGAGTCGATGTTTCTTTCGAAGTCGTTAAACCGGCATCGTTCTTTGACGCCCATAGGAATGGAGCAGGGGATGAAAATCGTGGAGAATGAGCTCTCTGGGAAGAGACTTAGCAACTTCCATGGCAACGCAGCAGGATTCCAGATCGGGGTTACCAAGTAAATGTGTCGGCCTTTGCTTTTGTCTCTTCAGTTTATTTGCATAGCAGTATTAATGTAAAACTCTTATATCAAAATAGAATGGGATAGTGGTACAAGAGTCCAGAAAGAGTTATAACCTTTCTTCGACTGCATTTATTATACAAACCTTCCTCATAAACAGCTCGAAACCTATTTTTTGCAATCACTTTCATTGTTTATTATGCAATTCATGAATTTTACATGAACTGGCAAAGCCTACCTCCGGCTCCCAGCGGCACCATATTTTTGCACACGGTTGACATAGTAAAAGGCCTATTGCAAATTGGGTATAAGGGAATGCGAGAAAGGATGCCACTGACGAAAAATTGCTTTGCCATTGCTAGAAAAAGCGGTTTTTGCTCGAACCAATTTTTCTCTTTAAGTAAGCAAAAACTGGCTCCTCTAATTCTAGCTATTGCAAGGTATTGTAGCGAAAATCACTTCACTTCCTAATTCTTGCTTGATTGGTCCTTGACAAGTTAGGGACATTGCTTTGGTATTGTCTTGCCATTTTTTTCATGGCCTACCCTATCATTCCCCCGAACACATATTGCCAGTTCAAATGCAGTCGATCTTTTTCCTGGCCAAGAGGGTGACTGCCTTGCATTTTTTCTAATGCGAACAACGGTACCCTTTCTGGTTACATTAGCAAATTTTGGCTTAATGGTTCTCACGTTTGTAATAGCTTAGTGGGCGATCGGGTATAAAGGTGAGGATGTATTTTTAATGTGGGGGTAGCAGAATGACCCCTGGCTCGAACCCATATATTAGAAGTGTCCTTTTTCTGCGCTTCCCACCCTATAATGCATCACGTAAAACAAGCGTCCGTTGTCATACGCTAACTCCAATGCTACATTTGCAGCCTCGTTTTGAACAACTTTGTGATTGGCAACGAGAAATTGGTGCCCAGCAGTTCCAGTCTGACCGCCGCAGTGTCCTCAGTGACCGCCGCAGTGTCCGGACGATTCAGCTACCGGAAGAAGATCGGGTATCGTAACTTTTCTCTTCTTCACTCTACTTTATCCCAGCTGCTTAAACCACGGTATAGAGCTAAGCACTAAGGTTTGCTACGCCATCAATCACCATACAGACTGCCGTAAATGACGTCAATATTCAAATCGAAGTCAGGTCTATACCTCCTTTACTTACCCATGCCACTGAAGTTAAATAAACAGCTAACCCAGCTAACAGCTACGAACTTCATAATCCCCAATGCCTCTAAGGATTTTACGATAAAATAATGTTAAGGTTGAAACTCTGAGTACCAACTTTGGACTGTCCCGCTCTCTAATGACATGCTCTGCCTTATTTCATCCAAGCACATTTGGATTCTATAGCATCCCCCCCCCCCCCCCTCTTCTCTCCACTTACAATGCTTTGAACCATAAAAACGTCCTTATCATAAATTGTTCTTTCAATACTAATTCACACCTATTTACTTTGTCGTAGTTGGGTTACAATCAAAGACTCAATGAACATCCGAGTCAGAGCCACTGGAGTCAGCTTCTCCTTATCCACGCGTTTCGGTAAGTATGGTTCTTGAGAGCCTCTGAATTATCCCCGCTATTCAACACAGAGCTGACAAAATCAACAAAATAATAGTTATGTGCTTTTCAAAAGAGCTGATTGGTGTTCCTTTCCTTGTGATTCATCTTTTCCCAATACCCCCAGTGATCCTTCTTACTGATTCAGTATGAAATCGATTATCCTCAGCTGTCTCGCTAAGCGTTACCATGAAGTCAGTGATGTTAGAAATTAGCCAAATGCTTTACACTACATTTATTTCTTGTTTATCTCCAGGCGCCCAAAGTGGTCGCCCGACCATTGGAGTTAATTCTTGCTCAGCGCACATTGGAAGTTTCAAAGTGGATGTTTCTGGCTCGCGAGCAAGGTGTCCCTTATGCTTCTTGTCTCAGTTCAGAATTCTTCCTCATTTTCATTTTATAGCGTCAGCCATTTTGGGAAATGCTTCCAATTCATCGCTTGTGTAAATGCTCGATAATAGCTAGATTTACAATGTCTTGTTGCACTTTAACACCATGGTGAAATTATTTGGTGCAGATCTTCTTTTAAGTCTTTCCTCGATTATTTTAAGTATAGTGTTCCATAAACATGAAGTCAATAAGCAACTGCAACATTTTTTTCAATACTTTCAATATTCAATATTTTTTTACCATACTTTCAATAATGTGATTTCAACCTTCACTTCTTAAAAGTATGAATTCCTCTCCTTCCACAATTCAGCTGGCTCTACAACTTAATAGCTTCTCTCTTTGAGAGTAAGCTGAGGTCAGAGATCTCAAAAGCGGTATGTTGTCGTCCAGTATCCATCCTGCCATTCTTGTATCAATGTTTAGCCCCGGTCTTCTAATTCCTAGAAGTATTGATATCACCAAACATTGCTTTAGAATCGATAGAAAGAAGGAGTTAATGAAATAACACTTTACATAAATCATAACCTTTGTTGCTATTTACTTGATACTCTTTCATTGAATCGACTATTCATGGCAAATTATTTCCGTATGTTGACAATTTTTGTTCATATCATATACAGGTGCTGTTCGAGCCTTTTCCCAAATACTAAAAATTGTGCTTTAGAAAAATGTTCACAATGTTTAAGATTAGTCATTACTCACGTTAGGTACAAATGCTGAATTGTTTCTTTTAGATGTAAGAATAAGTCGATTAGCACGATGACATATTAATATATCCGATTAGCCGAAATATTGATATATCAATATTGAATATATACCCATTCATTGGCTTAGCAGCTGTTCCTCAGTAATTGACAAAAATCAGAGTAAGCATAATACAAAACTCATCTGCTGTACCCACGTCACGAAACTACCAATGTATATGTAAACATGCATATAGTTTAAAATTCAAATTGATTTCCAATTAGCTCAGCCTTATGACTTATTCTATGTATATCGTTTCATATTCTATATCAGAATGTGTCGATTACTTTTCACATGCTGTGACACAATATCTAACACTTTTCTGTGTCTTTTCTAAAGATCTGCAAAGGTGCCACTGACGTGATAAACAGCAAAGGCTCTCGAACTCTTTCCCAATTTCCTGGTATGTCATCGTTAACTCTTGGTGTTGCCTACTTTTGAGCATTTCTTCAAAGTTTTGTCCCTAAACCGGATAGGCATGGTACTGTATATAAAAGGTATTCAATGGCATTGAATGAGTGATTTAATATCAAGGGTAGCATGCCTATTCTAGCACTGTCATCATATCGAACAAAAACTGGTGTAATCCTACTTGTTGTGCCATTTTCTTGTTATACTTTTGCCTCACTTAATGCTACATTTCTCTAAATGCTATATCTTTCTTTTATTTGCTTATGTTTATGCCTGGTTCTTTCCTGGTTCCACTTCCTGTCTGCTACTTTTTTATTGCTCGGACACCTTATCAATGGAGAGCTCTTACTACACCTGCTGTTGCAAACTCTCTAGAAACATTCATAAATTTATCATTCTTTCCAGTTCAAGTGACAATTCCAAAGTTTGCTAAACTTGACTACCAGCTGACTGCGGTACCATCTCTCAACCAACAGTTCATGGATGTTTTTGTAAAGGTACACAAACGGAAACAATCAACTAAGCATTTTATTCAGTAAACGATGTCTATTCAGAGTCCCAATTCTCTAAAACATATTGACTCATTAGTTTAGAAGAGAAACATAGTTAGCATGTAAGGTTTGTAGTACAGTCCTTATCTATAGATTCACAGGTCAGTTTGAAGTGAAGATAGAAACTAAAGGGCTACATATAGTTCCCTAGATATGGCCTATAAAGGAAATACCTGATTCTCGATTCCTTTAGAATGTTAAAGTCCCTTGACTTCATTCCCTTGGTTTTTTGCAGGGTGAATTTTTACCACTGAACGGAGGCGTTAGCTCAGCGCCACCAAATTTCCAGACTACCTCAGACAACAGTAAAATGTTGTACATCTGGGTCTCTGATTACACGCTCAATTCTGCTGTCAATGTCATCCAAAAATCTGGCAAGCTGTCGAAGAGGCTAAATATCAACGATGATGTACGCCTTTGCACATGTTTTCTATGTTTGTGTTACTGCTTTGAGCCTACCTAAGTATGTGATGTATTTTCGCAACAATCATTTGGGAGTTTTGAAGTTCCATGCTTCGATGCTCAATCAGTCTAGTGTACCTGTCTCTAGAAATGTAGAATGATTAAATGATGTAAATTTTTCACAGCTTCCTAAAGTAGTCAAGGACATCCTGAACACAAACGCTCTTGCTATCGTTGTGCCACAGGTAAGGATGCATTGAGATATTTCTCTCTAAAGTACGTTAGACCTGTGAAATTGGCATTAGAAACACAGATAAAAACATTGCTGAGAAAAGCACTGCTCTTTTCATTGCCTTTTCATTCTATTCTTTGCTTTCAATAAAGCCTGCCTCCGTTTAATAAGTTAAAGTTATAATGATATGATATTAGTAGCAAAAATGATATTTGTTTGTGATTTAATATCACCAAATTAAGATATATATTTAAGTAGAATGAAATTGGGTATTGATTTTTTGTTTTGAAATTTTTCTCTAGCTGGCAGCTCAGTTCCCAAACAGACCACTGGATATCGCATTGCGATCTTACAAGACCCCAAAGTTCATCATTGAAGATGGCGCCATTCGTGTGCAGCTTTTTGCCTCTGCTGGTCTGATGGTCTTGAAAAGTGACGGAAGCTTTTTCGATGCATTTACAATGCAGTTGGTACAAAATACATTTTTGCGACAGCTGCTTGGCCCTTTGTTCTCAAGCTTAAAAGTTTTAGAGATAACGGTCGTCTTAACGGTCATCAACAGATCTTCATATCAAAAATCAAGTGAAATTATTTTATTTTGTGTTCCATTGCTACTTTAGCTCAGAACCTGTTTTTTTATAGTCGGGGTAAGACACCATTGCAAAAAAGTGAAGATTTATATTTCTACTCACATGCCAACAGTTTTCTATATGTTCAGCAAAGTCCAAGCAAATATGGAATTTTTTTGTCCTAATCAATAAACTTAAGCGAAGAAGCAGCCTTGGCATGCTTAGGTGTTTAGTAGCTATGCTGCTTGATACAACTTCTGAAAATGTTTGTTTTGAGAATAAATGTCGATGGAAGAATTAACCTCTCCTGCTATTGGTGTGAATTTTGCTGTTGAATGGCACAAAGTACTTTAAAAGGCTGATCAACTCCCCATCTCGATTACTTCTCACTTACCCTTCAGGACATTGATGCTGCTGGCAAAGTTGATGTGGCTGGTACAACTATCCGTGGTAGTTTGAGCACCTTCAGGTATAAATCATTTTATTTCATCCTATTGCACCCTTTTTCAACCTTACAATTTTGCAGAGTTTCAATTTGCACTGTCTTTGTTGCATTTGCAGGCTTCTTAGAAAGCACGTGATGTTAGAGAGGAGTAGGGCTGTAGAAGGGACTGAGATCGAAAAACTTGGCCTATTGCTTTCTGGACTCCCTGTAGGGCTCTAGAAGCCTGCCTAGCTGGCGAGGCTGAAGTCTCCTACCAACAGGGTCTTGGTATCGTTTGTCATAAGAAGCCCTAGATAAATAACATTGACGCAGGTTCATTCGTAACATTGGATAAAAACTCGTTATATAAAGGACACTTTCCAGGGGAATATGCTATTATTCAACGCCTACTTGTGAACATGCTACTACTGCAGATCAGGGGCGTGCCTGTCGGTATTTCGGGGAAGAATTAGATTTGTACTTTTGTTATATCCAGCTTAGACACAAAAGGAACCAATACGGTATTAACCCTGTCGGTAAATTTCTCACGTTACACCCCCCCCCCTCCCCCACTCAAAAGCCCTTGTGCACGCCACTGCTGCGGATACTGCAACCTTATAGCTTTCAACTGCAAGTTGTAAAGGTTAGCAAGCTAGCAGATTGCTTAGGCATGTAGTTCAATGGCATTGCCCCAAGTTTCTACCTTTTTCCTAGGCATCATAGTTTTGTCAAGGTAGAATTCTGAGCATTTGCAAAACTTTGATTTCAATTATGTCTGCTTGATTTCAGTTCTTAAGCAAGGGTAGTTGTTTTATCTAACATCTACTACCATCTACTATCAATTCTGTTCTGTTCATTGTAACTATTATTGGAATCATTTTTTTATCGACAGGAATTGGTATGCAATCTAGCCATTAGTTCTTTCACTGAGATATTTCAATGCCTGTAGAAGCAGATGCGTATGTTGCTTTCTGAAATATGCATGATTTGAGACGATAATCACTTCCCTGCTTCAGCTACATCACACGTGTGGCTTCTAATGACTGTACAAAAACGAGAATACTATTAAATGCAATTCCTTTCTGCGCTTTATCTTAAAAACATAGTTTATCGTTGATTCACTCACAATTTATATTATCTGGTAGACTAGTACTCCTAGGCGCCTAATAAATGGAGGAGGTTTGGATAAGCAGGGGGGGTCGGAATAAGCAGGGGGGTCGAGAATCAGAGGGAAATCTAATGAGCAGGAGGCTCTGAATAAGGGGGGAGCTCGATCAGGAATTACAAAAGAGAGAGGTTCCTCATAGGAGCAAGAAAGATTAAAAAAATTAAGAGAATTATTACACCTATGAGTATACATTCTAGCATAGCCAATCACAGTACAACTAACTTCTAATCTTTCTCTTTTTTTGCAGCTTTAACATAAGAGTCATCGCCTCTCACATCGGAACAGTAAACGTAAGCGCTTTGTAAGAAGCAGTCTACGAAATTGCACATCTAGTTTCGAAAGAAGCATCGCATTGGTGGATTAAGGGGAGAGTTTTGTGGGTTTAATGGGTGCATTCTTTCATCCACTTTTCGAAACTTTGATACTTCTTGTTGTTCGCAGATTTGTAATATTGCTTTCCTTCAGTCGATTTAACTCGTTTCAAAGTTTGTAAATATAGGGCCCGCTGTCTCCAATTGTCAAATCACTTGCAAGATGCTCACTTGAAAATTTCAAGAATAGTGCCAATTTTCCTCTTCTGTGTCTGTTGTATTAGCGGTGCGGGGGCATTCCCCCGACGTTACCGACAAACGAAAGATGGCATCCTCTTCTTCCCACCCATTTGCTATACACTGCTTCTTGATTGCACATTATAACATTATAATTGCACATTGTCTATTCTGGAGCAGATCCCGACCGACGATGCTTTCATCAAGACCATCGTGAAAGAAGTACTGATTCCTTCAGCAAATGGTATAGTCTTTGCTTTAGAAAAATTAGTCGATCCTTCTTTGTCACTGTATATGATTTACAAGTTTAAAGGATTCATAACGCGAATTTGGGGGAACTAGAAGCATATGTAGCTTCAGTTTGCTTTTAAGGGCTCCTGACTGCTCTCCACAATGAAAATTCAGTTATAGATCTGATATTTGTCCCTGAAGAGGTAAAGAAGCATTTATGTGGACTACATCGCCTCTGCATTGCCTGGTGTGTGTGTCTTTTGTCAAGTGACAACAATTCTAGAAGCTAGTTTGCAATCTTTTTCTCCTTTGAAGAGCGTTACAGAATTATAACTGTGTTATACAATTGTAAGGTAAATGCATACAATGCAAGAGACATTAAAATGCATTACATATGTAATACAAAACTCATTTTTACCTACTGTCCCATTTTACACTTTACGTCATCTCGGTTGGTCGAACTGAACCGATTTTCTAAACGTTTTGTGCCTTTCTTTCTAGTGTTTCTTAAAATTGGATTCCGCCTTCCCATGATTCCATTCGTTGAATTGCGACAGGAAGCGATTACTTTTCATAAGGTACGGTCACCAAAAGCATATATCTTGTGACCTTCTTCTTTATAACAATTGAAGTAGAATTACATGTTACTGTGATCAATGCTTTAGTCTATGCTGCAGTCATAAACAGATTGCTGGGTCTCTTAGAGAAGAAGCAGTTTTAATGATGTATGCCTATGTGCCAACCACCATTTGGCAAATTATTTTAGACACAGCCCATTATTTTACAAATCATTGCCTTTACTGCCTTGTTTCTTTAGATTCAGTGAGAACCAATCCTAAAAAGAGTTGATTTACAAGTGATGGCATGTCCAACAATTTATTATTAAAATTCTCTGTTGATAAGCAAGACCACCCATCTACTTATTCATTATGATCCCTTCAGGCAATAGACAACTTTGTGACAAATATGGCAATCTCTTGGTCATGAAATCATAGGTTTTCAATTTCGTCTAAATAACATGATGATATGGTTCTTTCCAGGGTGTCATTCGCATTGGAGTGGATTGCCTGTATGCTCCAAACCTTCTTCTTTGAACAGACACAGATGCAGCACAAGGAATAAAAATATCAGTGCAACTGGACTGAATATTTCTAATTGATATTGTGATTTGAAATGGATAATTATTCTACCAATTTTTACATTAATCCCAATCATTTGACAAAAGATTAATTATATGTAATGTGTATGAAACAGTGAAATGAAAGAAGCAGTAACTTTTTGACCAAATTTCTCATCATTCCAGTTTCTTTTTGCAAATTTCTCATCATTCCAGTTTCTTTTTGCATCTCTAATTGACACAGGGCTGTGCTAAATTTGATTCAGTAAGGTGGTACAATGAGTCAATGAGAGTCAAGGGAAACTCTCTATCAATTGAAGTTCTTTGTAGGAATAAGCAACAAATAAATCTTTATCTGTAAGTATAACTCTCTACGTGAGAGCTTTTGCATGTCTTTGATAACAAGTGGTTTCTTCTACAGTCACAGTTTTTGCTTTCATAATAAATATTTTTCATTGTCCATGCATTAAAATAATAAATCTATACAAAACATGTTAGCAATCTAAAGCCTATCAATACTAATCCTTCTTGTTTTTTGAGCTTGATTCTTCCTCTGTTGATTCTGTGACTTTCAATAGCTGTCTCCTTTTTGTTTTTATTAGAAGACTTCCAACTTCAAGAAGCCAAATAACCTAGATATAGAAAAGAATAAGCATTTAATAAATGCTGCTCAAAGAGTGATAAAAGTACAGATATAAATCAGAGAAATTTTGACAAAAATACACAATTTAAAAATAGAACAAAAAATTTCAATATTCTTTTAGATGTAAGGTATCATGAAGGTTAACTGATCTCTTTACTTGAGCATTAAAGATACCTTGAAAAAGATACCTTGATACTTTCAACTTGACTTGCAAACTTGTTTGAAACTAAGTATGTATTAAGCTAAAATAACATACAAAGTAGTGCATTGTTAATTCAATGCTGATAAATAGAATATGTTTTCAGTTAAAACATAAGAAAAACATTATGTATACATACCACTAAAACCAGACAATTGAGCATTATTGGTCCTGAGAAGGTTACCATGATAAAAAGACCATGTGAATCAAAGTACTGTTCTTTAGCAAAGGTTCTAGAAATACAAGGAAATAAATCAGGATTAACTGCCAGCGGACATCTACAGCCAAAGCTCGCAAAACAAGAAGATCTGGGAGCAAAATGCATTCTGATAAATATTGCGACATGAAAAATCAGTATCAAACAAATAAATCAGGATTTGAATAATAAATTTTACATACCTCCAGTGTTTTGCACCAAATTCATTTATTTTTTCAGATGACAAAGCTAAAGCACCTGCAAATATTTTTCAAACATGAGGAAACATGGAAAAACAGTTTCCTCAATGATGTCATTTTTTGCTCAGCAGTTGAAAAAAATACCTAATATATGGCTATGGTACAAAAAATACTTAATTTATGGCCATGATTACAACATTTTCTGCATGAAAAATATTCACAATCCATAAAAAGCACATACAATAACTTGTGATAGCACTAGAGAGTGATTTTGTAGAAAGTTGATTTGACTTTTAAAAAACAAGATAGTCCTCTTGGAAAAGCAATATTTTTATGCAAGCATGTTGCCTATACTTCACCTAGCAGTTTTTCAGAAAATTATTGCAAAGGGAATCTCAATAGAAATTGAAACTTATTTTTCTTGTAACCTTTACTATATATAACATTTAAATCATTAGAAGTAATGACTTACATAAACAGCAAAAGACTGAAAGTTGCAGAGTTGTATATTTTCTTGTTGAAACAATGCCAATAAAACAAATGAGATGAAACAAGATTAGGGCAAGCAGCCAACTTTCCTTCCAGTTAATCTGAAATGATAATATCAAATTGGATTGAATTTATCAAATTTGATTATAATTTGAATATAAGTAGGTATAATACAAGTAGATATTTTCATCTTTTGATATTTGTTCGTAGATATTTGTAAAATAAGCCGAATGACTTTAAAATAACTGGGCATTTTGAACACCGTTTAGCAGTTTAAAAATCAACTGCACTATTCACACTAGCACTGTTAAAAGCCTCTTTAAGCTAAAATTGTTTTATCAAACTTATTTACCCTTAGATACACTTACATTATTCAAAACATATAAGCTCGCTTTATCTTTTAACAAATCAGCGTCTAGGTCAGTCACCTTCATCCCCTTTTCTAGACAATGGAAACTATTATCTTCATTGTTGTACGAACAACATCGACTGTTATTGTTTTTGCAATGTGCTCAATATGCTTAGTATGGCGCATACCTACCGCGAAAACAAAATCCATTAAGTCGGTTATCTGTCCTTCCTTTATCCAAGACACATCATCTCGAGAACCCATCCTGTGAGATAAATTCTCGTTAAATTTCGACAGTTAAGTTCCTTTCAGTCAAAGCTGTGATTCAGTGTCCACCATTGACCGAATGATTCTACGCGAGGCTCACTTGCAGCCGAGGCTGCAGGTTGTTGGGTTTTGTGTTGCTAAGAAAATATCACTTTGTCAAACAAAAGTCGACAGAAATCAAAACCTGCCCTGGATGAAATGCCATGGCATTGACAACAAATGGCAAATTTTCATTGCAAAACAATTTTAGGAAATTCGTTGTAAACTTTTCAATCGAACTTTGGTTTAAAATCGTTTTTCGCCACGTATGCAGAGGTAAGTTTGGCAAGTATCGGCACTGGTACCGTTTTGTTAATGTTGATACATCGTGGTGGGAGGAAAGGGAAGAAAATCTGGCACTTCTAGAAAGATATATAAATGTATATATTTGTGTAAAAATGTCACAATTAATTTATGATATGTGCTAATTGAAGGAAATTAAATCAAGGTAGCAGTGTGGAGCATAAGGGCTACGCTTTAGAAATCGTCAAAGAAAAGACATAGTTAGGACAGCCGGTATAGGAAAACAATGGCTTTAGAATGGCACAATCTTCTTAGTTTTCCTGAATATGCTGACAAAAATCTCACAGAAAGCTTACAGAAAGGTAGAACATTCTGTGAGATGTGAGTTTTTTGTGATTTTATTCTTTGGGGGTGTCTAACTCGCTAAACGATGCCAAGCAGCTATCCAATTGCTGATAAGTTAATATAGGGCGCTGAGAAGTTCTCTTGTAATTAGATTTCAAGTTCTTCTTCTATACTATTAACTAATTCTGTGCAAAAAGTGATTTTATTTCATTATGTCTCAATGATTAGTTATTTGAAGAAGCTTTATCCTCTTTAGCAGATTGTTCACGATGGTTGCCAACACGACCACTAACAGCATCAAGACCTACAACTGGGCATCTGTGCAACTCAATCTCATAATGCTCCCAGTTGGTCTCTCATTGCTCTTGATTGTCAGTTTGTCTGCCTGCATATGCCACTGGCTAAGGTAATCTGCTATAATTTTCTATTGCTTTAAAGTCATTTGTCTGTTATTTTTTCAATGGCATTAATGCTACAAAGATTCTATTTCATCTGTGACCCAGTAAATTTTATATCTATCTATTAGTATGGTACATTACCTACAAAGTATTTCTACAAGTGAGGTTAACGATATAATTAAAATTTGTAATGCGAGCAGATTAGCCTTTTACATACCCCTTGTGCAATATTTGTCTAGACTTGAATGAAGGGAGATTTCTCTTGCTTTCGCAGTTTTTAAAATTCCATCTCCATCTTTGTTGCTCCTTTCCTGGAGCACAATTCTCCCAGATCTTTAGATGCAAACAATGATTTTATTTCTGGCTTGCAAATTGTCTAATATAGTATAGAGTGCCTAAAAGGCTTAAGGGGAAACAAAATCCATAAAGCATTTTACAACTGGGGTATTTGCATAGAAGATATACCTAGAAAGGACAATATGTTCAGTAGATAATGCAGAAAATATTTAGCTTGAAGTTATTGAACATTTATTGCTCAGTTTTTATGATAATCATCTACTCTTAAAACATAATTCTTGCTTCTGGATACTAGACATTTCAAAATTTTAAGTTGACTACTTACTAATGACTACTGAATTTTCTGCAATTTTAAATGGAGTGATTCAATTACACCTTTCCAATTTATCTTACCTGATCCTTTTGTTTACATGCCAATTTGAAGTTTGTTGTACAAAATGCAGCTCATTGTTTATCAATTAGCAGTGGAAACCTTGCTTCAATTATTAATCACCCTTGTGTAATTTACAATTTTTTTAGCAGTGGTATTTTATGTTTACCTGTTCTAAAAATTGCTTTGTAATTGAAACAGCTGGGTTTTTGTTAGGTACCTATTTTCTTATATTGAAAAGCCTTCACTATGCAAGTCACTATCAAGATCTAGCTTTGTAGGAACGGATAATGCAGAAGATATCTCTTTACCAAGCTTCTGTCAAAACCACTAGACAGTAATTTAGCTGCCCTAAACCCTCGACAGTACTGCTGGTTTGAGTCCAGCTTGATTAGCAGTTGTTTGTCTTTTCCAACTAGCCGCAGTTTGTAATTAAAACCCTTTCTTAGTTTCGTCTAATGGCTCCCTGGCAGGTTTCCCTGTTTAATTATTTACGAGAAATTCAGAATAAGCAGATAGTATAACTTTTCTCAATGGACTTAAAGAGCATATTGTTTCTACACCGAAGTGAAACTTGTTTTGCTGTTTGCCCTGCCAGATAGAAATATGGAGAGATTCCTTTAAAAGTTTAGATACCCGGGACATATGTCCCCTTATGCATGCAGGTACGAACTGCAAACTTTTTAGCGCCCCCGCACTTTCACAGTGATTTGAATACTCAAGATTAAAGCAGGAACCTCTGCAAACCCAGGCAACTGTGTCACACAGTACAGGCTAGTAATGTACTGTACCCACTTTGCCGCGTGCTTTTTACCGAAGTTGGTTACGTTAGAGTGTGGAACTTCCTATAAATGTTGCTCTACTTTGCATCTGCAGAAAAAGGCGGCTAAAAGTCATGGCCAGAAAACGCCGACATCAGCAAAGGACTGGGAAGGTCAACGGAAACACAGAAAGAGTGACCAGTTTCGCTTACTTTGAGACCTCGCCCACCCGGACTACCCAAGTCACTGCAAAGGACCGCTCTCTGTCACCAACACACCCAGCAACACTTCGAAAAGAAAAAATCAGGAAGAAGAAGAAGAAACTGACACACTCTGTCATTATTGAAAATGGACATAAAGTGGAAGATTTGAGTACCAAGGGAAATGCTTCCAATACAGGCATTCGTATGAATAGTGGTGGAATGAAAACGCGGAATGGCCGAATCGCGCCAGAAAGACGTGCGTCAGGGATTCCAGTGCTAATTAGGCCCAATACTAAGGGCAAAAGGAGGACGTCAGTTAGAAGTGGTAGTTCGTCGCCAATCAACAGATTAGCAGATGAGCGGAGACCCCATACTGTAGACACTAGTAAGCCATACACCATTGACATGGACACGGTAAAAACGCCGGCCAAGGATCGTCGCAAATGGGTCGTTCCGGATACGCCTAGGGTCGAGTACGATCACAAGGGGAGTCTTCGTCTTCCTCCTCTTTCTGAATTACGGACAGCAAATACAGCGTGAGCAATGGCCTAAATGTGAGGATAGGGCTGTTCGTATTACTGATACGAAAGAGTACATCCATGCTCCTACTTGCATGTGTAAAAGAATGCACGGAACGAAGCTGCAATTATGACACTTTGATCACGTGTCTGTATTTCTGGCACTACAAAAAGCGAGACGTCTACCGAGAATTCAGCCCAGATTTTCAATCTTTCAGCAGTCTTTCCTTCAAAGCTTTACAAAAACAAGGTTGTCTTTAGGCCTACTAAAAGCTTCTGATACAGTTAACTGTTCATCGTGTGTATGACATAGATTGGTATATGATCTAAATTAGACTTTAAATCTCATTCAAATCCCTTGATCTACGTTAAGCGTGGAATTCATGCTATAAGATTTCATTCCATTGAAATGCCTTCTTGTGGAGGTATCGATCATTGCATGCATTAAATGTTTGCATTCTCTCAATAAATTAGACGTGATGAAACGAGGTTTGGGTCATTGCTGGGTCTGCTATAAGTGCCAATACCTATCCACTGCATTCGTTTCCTAACATGCAATCCTACTAGTCGTTGCATTTAAATATTGATATTGTAGCTCTTTAATCAAAACGATCTTGTTAGCAGCTTGTAAATACGGCTTCAATTCCCCCAATTACGCAAAATGTTAATCATTTTATTAAATTGTTCAATTGTTTACCTCAGTGTACAGTGGTATAAATTTTTATAGCCAATTTTCATTGAAATTTTATTGTCTATAAGATAAATATATACTTTATATAGAATATTAACCTGTTGATTATACGATTTCATAACATGCACTTGAAAGTTAGATGTGTACACAACGGAGTTGTAAGTAGAAAACATAGGTTGGTAGTGTTAATTTGCAAACGAACATATCTATTCACATGCTATCAGCCTTTATACACTTTCCTGTAATTCTGTACGCAGACTTTATTTGGTTGCATGCCTTCTATGCACGAAGAAGTAATTATGTCGAGATAATTATTACAAAATAGCACGGGATAACGGAAGAAGAACTTTCACTTGCCTAAGTTTAATCGATGATATTTGAACAGATGTTTCTTATAATACCTGGGAACTCTGGTGCAAAGGTTTCTCTTTATAAACGGATAAGTAAATTTTTTTGTAAGGCTGTTTTCCAAAACTTTTTGGCGTGATTGGCGTGTGCATATAAGTAGCTCTAGATCTGTAAGCTAGCGTATGAGCCATTTCGTAGGTAGCTTTTAAGGTGAGTTTCTCAGGTCATGTGACTGTTGCACAGATGTCGTGTACGATTATGTTCACCGATTGAATGAATGAATGAATGAATGAATGAATGAGTGGAATTTAATACGATTGTTTTTACATGCAATGTGATATGTGTATATAAATGATTTCAATTAAAAGATTGAGCGATTCGCACTGATTCAAATGGTGTGTCTGTTTTTTCGATACAATAATCCTTCCTCAAGTGGTTAGCTTCACAGAGCTTTTGTCACTATAGATGATCTGATCTGTCAACTCATTTGATTTTCTCTACCCCTGAAGAAGTGACTTTTCAAAGATGCTGTGTAAATATATATTCCCCGTGTTTCAGAAGCGTCATTGTCCTGCTTGCTCAAAATACAAAGTCAAAGGCTATATGAATTTTCGAAAGAAGCCGCTTTCGGACGGGACGTCATTCTCTCTATGGCTAACATTTTAAAAGACAGATACACTCCCAACGATGAAACTTTCGAATATTCAATTTGTTATTTTTTACAGAATAGCAACTATAGATGCTTAAGCTTTTGACAGAAAGTTAATTTTCTCTAATTCAAATATTCATTTCCGCAGGTTTTTTTTATGTTGTTCGTCAAGAGACATGCAGACATAATGGATTGGCCAATTTTGTTGCTATTTCATTGAATGTCATAAGGCATCAAATGTCACTCCTTCACTTGTTAGACAGGTTGCTATGGTTCCATACAAAGAGAACCTATAACCTTTGTCCTTTCTATGGTTAAAACTCAATATAAGATTAAGCGCAGTCAATTTGAGTGTCAAAAAACAAAGTCCCTTTTCAAGCCGCTTGACCTCGTTCGAAGTACCACTGAGAGGTTTCCCAAATATGGCCCCCTCGGAGTTCTTTTGAATGATCAACCCAACAGCTGTGTGAAAAATTCTTGCTTGACTCCAACCAGAAATGACAGAAACTGCAGAGAAAGAAAAGCCAGAGGCAGATCTCGATACGAAGTATCTTGCTCATGACCTGTTTGTGCATGATCCGGCTTTCCCAGGTAGGTTCATAGCAGCAAGATGGGTGTGAGGCCACAGCCGATCCTTGTATTAACTGGTCACAGGTATTCCATTACCCTTGGCGTACGCCTTACCTGATACAAGCAATTGTTTGATATAAAGATTGATGTAATGGTGTAATCCATAAATTTCGTTAGCATTGCTAGCTTCGTCTAGCTACCTTCCGGTCCGATGTGAAAGCAAGCTTGTATTGCATCAGTAGATTCACACATGCCGCCTTCCTGTTCAATCAAGGACTTTCCGTTTTATTTCAGCGCATTTAACTTTTTGGACTTTTTTGCAAGAAAAAAGAACTTTGAAAAATGACAGTAGCAATAAGTTTGACCCATTAGTAAATGATCACCCACTACCTATCAATGGCAGTTTTTCGAATAATTCTGACGGGGTGATTAAGAAAGTAAATGTGCCGACTATAGCACTGTAACTACTTGTTTATTGTAATCCACACTTTTCATCCACCTTAAATGGTCTTGAACATGTTGAAAAAGCAAAATTTATATCAAATTAATTTGCAACTAGAGGGGGGCTTATCAATTTGTTAAACAATGTGCATTTAATAATTTGTAGTTGTAAAATGTCAGTCTAATTCAATCACAGCAATGTTAAACATTGCCCCACCCTAAAACATTGCTATTTTCAACAGTACAGCTTAAAAGCTGCACAGAGGTCTCCCATATTCTTACAATGCTCGTCTAACAATCTGGTTTACAACTGAGTTGACATTCAAGTTATCTTGAATCATCATGTTTTGATTTTTAGTTGTGTAGGCTTTTTCTTTTATAACCACCATTTTGGTTCAAGTAAACCTACTTATTGTTTGATTTTGCATGCAGATGAAACAGAAAAAGAAGTCACAATATGTGGCATGAAAGAATCGGTAGTAAGGATTTTGTTTGGAATCATCATAGTGTTGGTTATATCCCTGTCCTGGGTGGCTGCAACACAATTTGCCATGAGAACGTACACAGCAACCTTCACTGCCCCATATTTCACAACATGGTACACAACCTGCTTCATGACAATAGTGTTTCCACTGTTTAGCCTTCCACAGTTTTTCAAAAAGCAGCCATGGAGATTCAAGGTTTTCTGCAGGTAATCATTAATTAAAATTAACTTTGTCATTGATTGAGTACACCTGATGGCATTTTTTCCGATGTCTACAGTGTAGACAGTTGCCCACAAAAAATTTTTATTCAGGTTCTTATTTCATAGCATTAGTTATATGGTTTAATGGCATGCATTCTTTATGACTTATAGAACATTCTATAGAGTATTGTGTTGTAGTATGGAAGATATTAGCCATAACTAAAGGGGGTGTGGGGGTACTCTGCAAGGAAACATTCTGTGAAAATGTCTTAATGGCCACACATTTAAGAAAAATTTCTTTAAAAATTTCTTTTAGAGGTTTTTGAAATTAATCAGGCTATGACAATGACAATGAAAGCAAGTCAGAGGCAAATCCTTTACCTTTATTCAAGTACCAAACTGACACAAAAACTGTACTGCATATCCTTTGCCCACATGTATTGGAAACAGCTACAAAGGGCATATTTGGAGCCCCCCATTTGTCCATTGTGTTGGATTCTGGTACCATAGTATAACATGACCCAATTCTCACTTGACAGCTCTGGTTCTCAAAATTCTGCTTATGAGGTCATGGCCCTCCAAACCCCCATGCAAAGCTGTCACTGCTTTCTGTAAAGTTTATGCTAGGGTGGTCTTTCGGTAGCATGTAGTTGTCTTAGTGTAGCCCTTTTTTGTGTTCTCTGCATTATAACATCTGATACAGTTTTCAATTTAGTTTTCATTCTGCTTTTCAGGGATAGTGCTAAGATATTTGGACCACGTGGTGTTTGCCTAATAAGCCTTGTCAAGTACACTTTACCATTTTGCATCTTGTGGCTCGTAACCAACTACCTGTACATCCGGGCCCTTAAGGAGCTCAACCCAGCTGACGTCACCGCCATTTTCTCATCCGTCAGTGCCTTTGTTTACATTTTCTCTATTGCGTTCTTGAAAGAGAAGTTCTTCATTACCCGGGTAAGTGTATGGTATTATCTGCTGTTGTTTCTATTTTATTTTTTTGAGGCTTTTTGCGACTTTGGCTTTTGAAGTGTGGTTTTAGGCTGGCCAAAACTTTTAGGAACACTAATAATATCCTCTAGAAAAATATAGAAACTGTTAAATCTAGTGAAAACTTTGTACCAGTACTTGTTTCTTATTAAAACGCTTGGCACATTGATTATTTTCCAATCAATTTCTTATTGTTTCTAGAACCATACGCTTGGGCCTAGTCTTCCCATTAACGGCATACTGACAATACATAGGCCATTTATACAGCCACTTATACATTGTTCAATATTGATAGATACTGGACCATAGTCAGCATTCGCTTCAAAGAGTATCTCATCTTTCTACTCTGCATTGTTTGTTTCATGCAGGTGTTCCGTGGTTTAGCTCTGTTATAAATCTCTTGCTTTACTTATAAGTCTTAAGCACGATGCTAATTCATTATTGTACTGGTGACAAAGCACGCAGAGCTCCAATGAGTCCATTGTTTGCTTTTTGTTGTAGCTCGCAGCTGTGCTAATGTCAATTGGAGGCATCGTCTTGTTTGCGTCCACTTACGGTTTCAAGGGACCAACAGCTGTGGGCGTGGTGTTGACTGTCATAGCAGCTTCGGGATCAGCGTTATATCAGGTGACACATTCTTCCGCCTTAAATTGGCCTCTACCTTTCTCACAGATGAGTGAAAACTTTGATTTATATTTACTTAACTCTAATTAGAGATTGCAAAGATAGGTTACTTGGTACTAAGTAGTCAAAATGGCAAGCCAATCTTGCTAATTTTTTGTCTTTCTGTTATGGAGTTTTCTAGTTTCCTTGAGTAAGTTTGATTTCATAATGAGCCAAAGTTTACGTTGGTCTCTCCCCTCCGATGCGCAGATTCTGTTTTTCTAAATTATCCCAAGCCTATTAACAGTACTGGTTTCATCTTATTGTTTAGCTTGCCTTGCCTAGCTTTTTCATAACTTGGAGCTGACTTTTGATCACCCCCTAGCGAAGCAGTCTTAAATATGCTTTGTATTTGCCTTGAAATAAAGTCTTCTTCCTTCTTCAGGTTATGTTCAAGGTAGTCGTTAAATCAGCTTCTGGCTCCCAAGTGGCACTTTTCCTCTCTCTGCTCGGCGTTTGCAATGTTCTCATCTTCTGGCTCGTGATCTTGCCATTCCATTTTACCAGTTACGAGAGAGTCGATTCGCCTAATATTCCTTGGCTCTACTTGAATGTCAGTGGCCTCTTGATTCTTGTATTCAACTACATGGTCAATTTTGGCATTGCTTTCACTTCTCCACTGTTTATCGCGCTTGGCACTCTATTGGGTACGCCGTTAAACGCTGTCACCGACTACATTTTCAACAACCAGTCCTTTGGCTACCACAAAATCATAGCAACGTGTTTGATCCTGGGAGGATTCTCATTAATGCTTATACCGAATGATAAATTGCGTTCCTTCGAGCGACGACTTGTTTGTGCAAAAAATGAAGCAGAGGCGTCTGAAGAAATGGAAGCCAGCAACAAAATTTACGATGAAGACAAGTCAACAAGCATGTAGGTTTTTTTCCTACCTGTTTAAATTTAAGTTATTGAAAATTATTACGTCTTGCAAATAATTGCAGTTTTAATTAAAAATGACAGGTTGATAAATTCTTGCAAGACTCTTGCAAGATTTTTTAGGAGATTTTAGAAAGAAATGACACATCATGGTTCCTTTTAGCGGCATCTTGTATTAAGCAATTGTTTCGTGTATCGTTAGAGTACATCAGTACCTCAGTTGCCGTTGTCTATAAGAGCTGTCTATAGAGGACTTTTGTTCCACATGGCTTATATGTATGACAGCTAAGCAATAACCAAAGCCTTTAGCGACTAACATGTCACATTAAAAGTTTAGTGATTACCAAAGTATAATTAGATATCTAGACCAAGTTTTGAATAATTTTTTTATCCATTGCATGCAAAATTCACTTATGTGTCTGGACAATTGTATGCTATTGCAATTGCCAAAGTAATGCCTTGTTTGTTGTGTAATTTTTAAATAAAAATAAAAAATAGTGGGCTTGCATGCGTTTAGAATAAAGCCTTGAAGAGGTTTACCAGCTTGCAACGCTTTTCCAGTTAGTCCATCTTTAAGCTGTTCATTTTTTCTGCCAATTACTGCTTCCACTTTAACTGTACTTACTTTGGCGTGGGCAAGGAATCTCAGCGTTCCGCTTAATGACCACGGAGGGCTTAAAAAAGGGCTGCATCAATATCAACAACACATCTTGTTTCGTGAAACGCGGTCCTGTTCTCAAGCAATCCATCAAAAGGTCACTGATAAACTTTCAACTCTTATTAGCTACTCAAAGTATATTGGAATAAAAAAGTTGACCCTTTGTATCGCATCGTCGTATCACCGATCCTTATTACATGCATCAGAAACTGACAGTGATGCCTTCGGTCGAGACCGGAAAATGGTGAATCGAACTGAATCACCTTTACAATCATCAATCATATACAACCATGATTTCATTTCCGTCACTTCGTGGCCTTTTTAGACCATTTTTGGAAGAAATCTGCTAAAGTTTTTTTGACTTTCGTAGCATTGTGAACTATGAATAAAGGAATTATGACTGAATATAACTTAAAGGCTTTGCGATTGCTCTCTCGATACTAATTTGAAATAATTCCAGATTATTTACCTTAGTTAGAGACTTTTTTGAGTTTAGAGTCATTTCTTTGATCCTACCGGTTTGTAAATCAAGTTATCTGCATTGATACTGTTTGTGGTTATATTTTCATTTTTAGCTATGTTTTTATGTTACTTTTATCCAATTATCTTTAATGCTGTTTCTGTAATAGCCATGTGTTCACTAGTATGTTTACTAGTTTCAGACTACTATGATTCATAGGTTATCTTATTTTAGCGCAATTTCAGTTTAGCATCACACTCAAATCAGTAATTCTATTCGTAAAGCACTAGTAAAACACCAAAAAGTTCTAAAACACCGCTTTGTATCGATAGCATATGGCAGTCAACTGTCGTATCTAGAAAACGATTTTGCATAACACCTTTTATTCTTTCATGCAATTTTGGCTGCTATCAACCTTTCCGCCATCACCTGCAAAGAAATGTCCTTACAAAGATATTGTATTGACTTACGGTGCTATCTAAGAAAAGGATTTTCACAAGATGTGAGTGTTTATGAAAGCTATTTTTATGAAGAAAAGATTCCTCAGCTTAAGAACCCTGCCAAAATTTGCCAATCTGGTAAAGTTGGATTGTGACTGAAATTGAGTTACACGCACGGTTATGCAAGTGCCCCTATTGAGCCGTTTTTAACCCGCCTAGATTAGCCAATACCAATTAATGCCACTTAATATCATCCTATTCCTTAATGCCGTGGTGAAAACTCGCATTCTGTTGTGTGCTGGTTTGACGTCACTAACTTTAGCTTTGGCCCCATCCAGTTGTGTTGTCCTAACTGGTACTGTTTTGTATAACTCCTTTTTGTTTTTATCGTTCTCATGCAAATTGTAATAGCTACATTGTTTTATAGGTATTCTAATACAGAGATCATTCTTTTTGGAACAGTGGTTCTCTCCCTTTTTGTCCCTTCTTCATATTTTCAACGTCAAATTTCCTTCCAAATCTTTCAGTCAAATCAACCAAACGAATGATTTCACTAACAAAACCAGGATTTCAAACACTTTTTAGTATTGCCCCGCGAGCCTCAAAAAGCAAGGTTATAGCCATGCAAAAATGACTGTTTTTCGACCCAATTTATTTTTGCATAAAATCGATGTAGATGCAATCTACACTTCAAATGAGTGCTTTTGATGTGCTGCAATCGATAATTGGAGTTCTGGTTCACGAGCAATGACGCTTTTTAGTACTGCCCCGCGAGCCTCAAAAAGTAAGGTTATAGCCTTGCAAAAATGACTGTTTTTCGACCAATTTATTTTTGCATAAAATCGATGTAGATGCAATCTACACTTCAAATGAGTGCTTTTGATGTGCTGCAATCGATAATTGGAGTTCTGGTTCACGAGCAATGACGCTTTTTAGTACTGCCCCGCGAGCCTCAAAAAGTAAGGTTATAGCCTTGCAAAAATGACTGTTTTTCGACCAAATTTATTTTTGCATAAAATCGATGTAGATGCAATCTACACTTCAAATGAGTGCTTTTGATGTGCTGCAATCGATAATTGGAGTTCTGGTTCACGAGCAATGACGCTTTTTAGTACTGCCCCGCGAGCCTCAAAAAGTAAGGTTATAGCCTTGCAAAAATGACTGTTTTTCGACCAATTTATTTTTGCATAAAATCGATGTAGATGCAATCTAGACTTGAAATGAGTGCTTTTGATGTGCTGCAATCGATAATTGGAGTTCTGGTTCACGAGCAATGACGCTTTTTAGTACTGCCCCGCGAGCCTCAAAAAGTAAGGTTATAGCCTTGCAAAAATGACTGTTTTTCGACCAAATTTATTTTTGCATAAAATCGATGTAGATGCAATCTAGACTTCAAATGAGTGCTTTTGATGTGCTGCAATCGATAATTGGAGTTCTGGTTCACGAGCAATGACGCTTTTTAGTACTGCCCCGGAGCCTCAAAAAGTAAGGTTATAGCCTTGCAAAAATGACTGTTTTTCGACCAAATTTATTTTTGCATAAAATCGATGTAGATGCAATCTACACTTCAAATGAGTGCTTTTGATGTGCTGCAATCGATAATTGGAGTTCTGGTTCACGAGCAATGACGCTTTTTAGTACTGCCGCGAGCCTCAAAAAGTAAGGTTATAGCCTTGCAAAAATGACTGTTTTTCGACCAATTTATTTTTGCATAAAATCGATGTAGATGCAATCTACACTTCAAATGAGTGCTTTTGATGTGCTGCAATCGATAATTGGAGTTCTGGTTCACGAGCAATGACGCTTTTTAGTACTGCCCCGCGAGCCTCAAAAAGTAAGGTTATAGCCTTGCAAAAATGACTGTTTTTCGACCAAATTTATTTTTGCATAAAATCGATGTAGATGCAATCTACACTTCAAATGAGTGCTTTTGATGTGCTGCAATCGATAATTGGAGTTCTGGTTCACGAGCAATGACGCTTTTTAGTACTGCCCGCGAGCCTCAAAAAGTAAGGTTATAGCCTTGCAAAAATGACTGTTTTTCGACCAATTTATTTTTGCATAAAATCGATGTAGATGCAATCTACACTTCAAATGAGTGCTTTTGATGTGCTGCAATCGATAATTGGAGTTTGGTTCACGAGCAATGACGCTTTTTAGTACTGCCCCGCGAGCCTCAAAAAGTAAGGTTATAGCCTTGCAAAAATGACTGTTTTTCGACCAATTTATTTTTGCATAAAATCGATGTAGATGCAATCTACACTTCAAATGAGTGCTTTTGATGTGCTGCAATCGATAATTGGAGTTCTGGTTCACGAGCAATGACGCTTTTTAGTACTGCCGCGAGCCTCAAAAAGTAAGGTTATAGCCTTGCAAAAATGACTGTTTTTCGACCAAATTTATTTTTGCATAAAATCGATGTAGATGCAATCTACACTTCAAATGAGTGCTTTTGATGTGCTGCAATCGATAATTGGAGTCTGGTTCACGAGCAATGACGCTTTTTAGTACTGCCCCGCGAGCCTCAAAAAGTAAGGTTATAGCCTTGCAAAAATGACTGTTTTTCGACCAAATTTATTTTTGCATAAAATCGATGTAGATGCAATCTACACTTCAAATGAGTGCTTTTGATGTGCTGCAATCGATAATTGGAGTCTGGTTCACGAGCAATGACGCTTTTTAGTACTGCCCGCGAGCCTCAAAAAGTAAGGTTATAGCCTTGCAAAAATGACTGTTTTTCGACCAAATTTATTTTTGCATAAAACGATGTAGATGCAATCTACACTTCAAATGAGTGCTTTTGATGTGCTGCAATCGATAATTGGAGTTCTGGTTCACGAGCAATGACGCTTTTTAGTACTGCCCCGCGAGCCTCAAAAAGTAAGGTTATAGCCTTGCAAAAATGACTGTTTTTCGACCAAATTTATTTTTGCATAAAATCGATGTAGATGCAATCTACACTTCAAATGAGTGCTTTTGATGTGCTGCAATCGATAATTGGAGTTCTGGTTCACGAGCAATGACGCTTTTTAGTACTGCCCCGCGAGCCTCAAAAAGTAAGGTTATAGCCTTGCAAAAATGACTGTTTTTCGACCAAATTTATTTTTGCATAAAACGATGTAGATGCAATCTACACTTCAAATGAGTGCTTTTGATGTGCTGCAATCGATAATTGGAGTTCTGGTTCACGAGCAATGACGCTTTTTAGTACTGCCCGCGAGCCTCAAAAAGTAAGGTTATAGCCTTGCAAAAATGACTGTTTTTCGACCAAATTTATTTTTGCATAAAATCGATGTAGATGCAATCTACACTTCAAATGAGTGCTTTTGATGTGCTGCAATCGATAATTGGAGTTCTGGTTCACGAGCAATGACGCTTTTTAGTACTGCCCCGGAGCCTCAAAAAGTAAGGTTATAGCCTTGCAAAAATGACTGTTTTTCGACCAAATTTATTTTTGCATAAAATCGATGTAGATGCAATCTACACTTCAAATGAGTGCTTTTGATGTGCTGCAATCGATAATTGGAGTCTGGTTCACGAGCAATGACGCTTTTTAGTACTGCCCCGCGAGCCTCAAAAAGTAAGGTTATAGCCTTGCAAAAATGACTGTTTTTCGACCAAATTTATTTTTGCATAAAATCGATGTAGATGCAATCTACACTTCAAATGAGTGCTTTTGATGTGCTGCAATCGATAATTGGAGTCTGGTTCACGAGCAATGACGCTTTTTAGTACTGCCCCGCGAGCCTCAAAAAGTAAGGTTATAGCCTTGCAAAAATGACTGTTTTTCGACCAAATTTATTTTTGCATAAAACGATGTAGATGCAATCTACACTTCAAATGAGTGCTTTTGATGTGCTGCAATCGATAATTGGAGTCTGGTTCACGAGCAATGACGCTTTTTAGTACTGCCCCGCGAGCCTCAAAAAGTAAGGTTATAGCCTTGCAAAAATGACTGTTTTTCGACCAAATTTATTTTTGCATAAAACGATGTAGATGCAATCTACACTTCAAATGAGTGCTTTTGATGTGCTGCAATCGATAATTGGAGTCTGGTTCACGAGCAATGACGCTTTTTAGTACTGCCCCGCGAGCCTCAAAAAGTAAGGTTATAGCCTTGCAAAAATGACTGTTTTTCGACCAAATTTATTTTTGCATAAAACGATGTAGATGCAATCTACACTTCAAATGAGTGCTTTTGATGTGCTGCAATCGATAATTGGAGTTCTGGTTCACGAGCAATGACGCTTTTTAGTACTGCCCGCGAGCCTCAAAAAGTAAGGTTATAGCCTTGCAAAAATGACTGTTTTTCGACCAAATTTATTTTTGCATAAAATCGATGTAGATGCAATCTACACTTCAAATGAGTGCTTTTGATGTGCTGCAATCGATAATTGGAGTCTGGTTCACGAGCAATGACGCTTTTTAGTACTGCCCCGCGAGCCTCAAAAAGTAAGGTTATAGCCTTGCAAAAATGACTGTTTTTCGACCAAATTTATTTTTGCATAAAATCGATGTAGATGCAATCTACACTTCAAATGAGTGCTTTTGATGTGCTGCAATCGATAATTGGAGTTCTGGTTCACGAGCAATGACGCTTTTTAGTACTGCCCGCGAGCCTCAAAAAGTAAGGTTATAGCCTTGCAAAAATGACTGTTTTTCGACCAATTTATTTTTGCATAAAACGATGTAGATGCAATCTACACTTGAAATGAGTGCTTTTGATGTGCTGCAATCGATAATTGGAGTTCTGGTTCACGAGCAATGACGCTTTTTAGTACTGCCCGCGAGCCTCAAAAAGTAAGGTTATAGCCTTGCAAAAATGACTGTTTTTCGACCAAATTTATTTTTGCATAAAATCGATGTAGATGCAATCTACACTTCAAATGAGTGCTTTTGATGTGCTGCAATCGATAATTGGAGTTCTGGTTCACGAGCAATGACGCTTTTTAGTACTGCCCCGCGAGCCTCAAAAAGTAAGGTTATAGCCTTGCAAAAATGACTGTTTTTCGACCAAATTTATTTTTGCATAAAATCGATGTAGATGCAATCTACACTTCAAATGAGTGCTTTTGATGTGCTGCAATCGATAATTGGAGTTCTGGTTCACGAGCAATGACGCTTTTTAGTACTGCCCGCGAGCCTCAAAAAGTAAGGTTATAGCCTTGCAAAAATGACTGTTTTTCGACCAAATTTATTTTTGCATAAAATCGATGTAGATGCAATCTACACTTCAAATGAGTGCTTTTGATGTGCTGCAATCGATAATTGGAGTCTGGTTCACGAGCAATGACGCTTTTTAGTACTGCCCGCGAGCCTCAAAAAGTAAGGTTATAGCCTTGCAAAAATGACTGTTTTTCGACCAAATTTATTTTTGCATAAAACGATGTAGATGCAATCTACACTTCAAATGAGTGCTTTTGATGTGCTGCAATCGATAATTGGAGTTCTGGTTCACGAGCAATGACGCTTTTTAGTACTGCCCGCGAGCCTCAAAAAGTAAGGTTATAGCCTTGCAAAAATGACTGTTTTTCGACCAAATTTATTTTTGCATAAAATCGATGTAGATGCAATCTACACTTCAAATGAGTGCTTTTGATGTGCTGCAATCGATAATTGGAGTCTGGTTCACGAGCAATGACGCTTTTTAGTACTGCCCGCGAGCCTCAAAAAGTAAGGTTATAGCCTTGCAAAAATGACTGTTTTTCGACCAAATTTATTTTTGCATAAAATCGATGTAGATGCAATCTACACTTCAAATGAGTGCTTTTGATGTGCTGCAATCGATAATTGGAGTTCTGGTTCACGAGCAATGACGCTTTTTAGTACTGCCCGCGAGCCTCAAAAAGTAAGGTTATAGCCTTGCAAAAATGACTGTTTTTCGACCAAATTTATTTTTGCATAAAACGATGTAGATGCAATCTACACTTCAAATGAGTGCTTTTGATGTGCTGCAATCGATAATTGGAGTTCTGGTTCACGAGCAATGACGCTTTTTAGTACTGCCCGCGAGCCTCAAAAAGTAAGGTTATAGCCTTGCAAAAATGACTGTTTTTCGACCAAATTTATTTTTGCATAAAACGATGTAGATGCAATCTACACTTCAAATGAGTGCTTTTGATGTGCTGCAATCGATAATTGGAGTTCTGGTTCACGAGCAATGACGCTTTTTAGTACTGCCCCGCGAGCCTCAAAAAGTAAGGTTATAGCCTTGCAAAAATGACTGTTTTTCGACCAAATTTATTTTTGCATAAAATCGATGTAGATGCAATCTACACTTCAAATGAGTGCTTTTGATGTGCTGCAATCGATAATTGGAGTTCTGGTTCACGAGCAATGACGCTTTTTAGTACTGCCCCGCGAGCCTCAAAAAGTAAGGTTATAGCCTTGCAAAAATGACTGTTTTTCGACCAAATTTATTTTTGCATAAAACGATGTAGATGCAATCTACACTTCAAATGAGTGCTTTTGATGTGCTGCAATCGATAATTGGAGTCTGGTTCACGAGCAATGACGCTTTTTAGTACTGCCCGCGAGCCTCAAAAAGTAAGGTTATAGCCTTGCAAAAATGACTGTTTTTCGACCAAATTTATTTTTGCATAAAATCGATGTAGATGCAATCTACACTTCAAATGAGTGCTTTTGATGTGCTGCAATCGATAATTGGAGTTCTGGTTCACGAGCAATGACGCTTTTTAGTACTGCCCCGCGAGCCTCAAAAAGTAAGGTTATAGCCTTGCAAAAATGACTGTTTTTCGACCAAATTTATTTTTGCATAAAATCGATGTAGATGCAATCTACACTTCAAATGAGTGCTTTTGATGTGCTGCAATCGATAATTGGAGTTCTGGTTCACGAGCAATGACGCTTTTTAGTACTGCCCCGCGAGCCTCAAAAAGTAAGGTTATAGCCTTGCAAAAATGACTGTTTTTCGACCAAATTTATTTTTGCATAAAACGATGTAGATGCAATCTACACTTCAAATGAGTGCTTTTGATGTGCTGCAATCGATAATTGGAGTTCTGGTTCACGAGCAATGACGCTTTTTAGTACTGCCCCGCGAGCCTCAAAAAGTAAGGTTATAGCCTTGCAAAAATGACTGTTTTTCGACCAAATTTATTTTTGCATAAAACGATGTAGATGCAATCTACACTTCAAATGAGTGCTTTTGATGTGCTGCAATCGATAATTGGAGTTCTGGTTCACGAGCAATGACGCTTTTTAGTACTGCCCCGCGAGCCTCAAAAAGTAAGGTTATAGCCTTGCAAAAATGACTGTTTTTCGACCAAATTTATTTTTGCATAAAACGATGTAGATGCAATCTACACTTCAAATGAGTGCTTTTGATGTGCTGCAATCGATAATTGGAGTTCTGGTTCACGAGCAATGACGCTTTTTAGTACTGCCCGCGAGCCTCAAAAAGTAAGGTTATAGCCTTGCAAAAATGACTGTTTTTCGACCAAATTTATTTTTGCATAAAACGATGTAGATGCAATCTACACTTCAAATGAGTGCTTTTGATGTGCTGCAATCGATAATTGGAGTTCTGGTTCACGAGCAATGACGCTTTTTAGTACTGCCCCGCGAGCCTCAAAAAGTAAGGTTATAGCCTTGCAAAAATGACTGTTTTTCGACCAAATTTATTTTTGCATAAAACGATGTAGATGCAATCTACACTTCAAATGAGTGCTTTTGATGTGCTGCAATCGATAATTGGAGTTCTGGTTCACGAGCAATGACGCTTTTTAGTACTGCCCGCGAGCCTCAAAAAGTAAGGTTATAGCCTTGCAAAAATGACTGTTTTTCGACCAAATTTATTTTTGCATAAAACGATGTAGATGCAATCTACACTTCAAATGAGTGCTTTTGATGTGCTGCAATCGATAATTGGAGTTCTGGTTCACGAGCAATGACGCTTTTTAGTACTGCCCCGCGAGCCTCAAAAAGTAAGGTTATAGCCTTGCAAAAATGACTGTTTTTCGACCAAATTTATTTTTGCATAAAACGATGTAGATGCAATCTACACTTCAAATGAGTGCTTTTGATGTGCTGCAATCGATAATTGGAGTCTGGTTCACGAGCAATGACGCTTTTTAGTACTGCCCCGGCCTCAAAAAGTAAGGTTATAGCCTTGCAAAAATGACTGTTTTTCGACCAAATTTATTTTTGCATAAAACGATGTAGATGCAATCTACACTTCAAATGAGTGCTTTTGATGTGCTGCAATCGATAATTGGAGTCTGGTTCACGAGCAATGACGCTTTTTAGTACTGCCCGCGAGCCTCAAAAAGTAAGGTTATAGCCTTGCAAAAATGACTGTTTTTCGACCAAATTTATTTTTGCATAAAACGATGTAGATGCAATCTACACTTCAAATGAGTGCTTTTGATGTGCTGCAATCGATAATTGGAGTTCTGGTTCACGAGCAATGACGCTTTTTAGTACTGCCCCGCGAGCCTCAAAAAGTAAGGTTATAGCCTTGCAAAAATGACTGTTTTTCGACCAAATTTATTTTTGCATAAAACGATGTAGATGCAATCTACACTTCAAATGAGTGCTTTTGATGTGCTGCAATCGATAATTGGAGTTCTGGTTCACGAGCAATGACGCTTTTTAGTACTGCCCGCGAGCCTCAAAAAGTAAGGTTATAGCCTTGCAAAAATGACTGTTTTTCGACCAAATTTATTTTTGCATAAAACGATGTAGATGCAATCTACACTTCAAATGAGTGCTTTTGATGTGCTGCAATCGATAATTGGAGTTCTGGTTCACGAGCAATGACGCTTTTTAGTACTGCCCCGCGAGCCTCAAAAAGTAAGGTTATAGCCTTGCAAAAATGACTGTTTTTCGACCAAATTTATTTTTGCATAAAACGATGTAGATGCAATCTACACTTCAAATGAGTGCTTTTGATGTGCTGCAATCGATAATTGGAGTCTGGTTCACGAGCAATGACGCTTTTTAGTACTGCCCCGCGAGCCTCAAAAAGTAAGGTTATAGCCTTGCAAAAATGACTGTTTTTCGACCAAATTTATTTTTGCATAAAACGATGTAGATGCAATCTACACTTCAAATGAGTGCTTTTGATGTGCTGCAATCGATAATTGGAGTTCTGGTTCACGAGCAATGACGCTTTTTAGTACTGCCCGCGAGCCTCAAAAAGTAAGGTTATAGCCTTGCAAAAATGACTGTTTTTCGACCAAATTTATTTTTGCATAAAACGATGTAGATGCAATCTACACTTCAAATGAGTGCTTTTGATGTGCTGCAATCGATAATTGGAGTTCTGGTTCACGAGCAATGACGCTTTTTAGTACTGCCCGCGAGCCTCAAAAAGTAAGGTTATAGCCTTGCAAAAATGACTGTTTTTCGACCAAATTTATTTTTGCATAAAACGATGTAGATGCAATCTACACTTCAAATGAGTGCTTTTGATGTGCTGCAATCGATAATTGGAGTTCTGGTTCACGAGCAATGACGCTTTTTAGTACTGCCCCGCGAGCCTCAAAAAGTAAGGTTATAGCCTTGCAAAAATGACTGTTTTTCGACCAAATTTATTTTTGCATAAAACGATGTAGATGCAATCTACACTTCAAATGAGTGCTTTTGATGTGCTGCAATCGATAATTGGAGTCTGGTTCACGAGCAATGACGCTTTTTAGTACTGCCCCGCGAGCCTCAAAAAGTAAGGTTATAGCCTTGCAAAAATGACTGTTTTTCGACCAAATTTATTTTTGCATAAAACGATGTAGATGCAATCTACACTTCAAATGAGTGCTTTTGATGTGCTGCAATCGATAATTGGAGTTCTGGTTCACGAGCAATGACGCTTTTTAGTACTGCCCCGCGAGCCTCAAAAAGTAAGGTTATAGCCTTGCAAAAATGACTGTTTTTCGACCAAATTTATTTTTGCATAAAACGATGTAGATGCAATCTACACTTCAAATGAGTGCTTTTGATGTGCTGCAATCGATAATTGGAGTTTGGTTCACGAGCAATGACGCTTTTTAGTACTGCCCCGCGAGCCTCAAAAAGTAAGGTTATAGCCTTGCAAAAATGACTGTTTTTCGACCAAATTTATTTTTGCATAAAACGATGTAGATGCAATCTACACTTCAAATGAGTGCTTTTGATGTGCTGCAATCGATAATTGGAGTCTGGTTCACGAGCAATGACGCTTTTTAGTACTGCCCCGCGAGCCTCAAAAAGTAAGGTTATAGCCTTGCAAAAATGACTGTTTTTCGACCAAATTTATTTTTGCATAAAACGATGTAGATGCAATCTACACTTCAAATGAGTGCTTTTGATGTGCTGCAATCGATAATTGGAGTCCTGGTTCACGAGCAATGACGCTTTTTAGTACTGCCCGCGAGCCTCAAAAAGTAAGGTTATAGCCTTGCAAAAATGACTGTTTTTCGACCAAATTTATTTTTGCATAAAACGATGTAGATGCAATCTACACTTCAAATGAGTGCTTTTGATGTGCTGCAATCGATAATTGGAGTCTGGTTCACGAGCAATGACGCTTTTTAGTACTGCCCCGCGAGCCTCAAAAAGTAAGGTTATTAGCCTTGCAAAAATGACTGTTTTTCGACCAAATTTATTTTTGCATAAAATCGATGTAGATGCAATCTACACTTCAAATGAGTGCTTTTGATGTGCTGCAATCGATAATTGGAGTTCTGGTTCACGAGCAATGACGCTTTTTAGTACTGCCCGCGAGCCTCAAAAAGTAAGGTTATAGCCTTGCAAAAATGACTGTTTTTCGACCAAATTTATTTTTGCATAAAATCGATGTAGATGCAATCTACACTTCAAATGAGTGCTTTTGATGTGCTGCAATCGATAATTGGAGTTCTGGTTCACGAGCAATGACGCTTTTTAGTACTGCCCCGCGAGCCTCAAAAAGTAAGGTTATAGCCTTGCAAAAATGACTGTTTTTCGACCAAATTTATTTTTGCATAAAACGATGTAGATGCAATCTACACTTCAAATGAGTGCTTTTGATGTGCTGCAATCGATAATTGGAGTCTGGTTCACGAGCAATGACGCTTTTTAGTACTGCCCCGCGAGCCTCAAAAAGTAAGGTTATAGCCTTGCAAAAATGACTGTTTTTCGACCAAATTTATTTTTGCATAAAATCGATGTAGATGCAATCTACACTTCAAATGAGTGCTTTTGATGTGCTGCAATCGATAATTGGAGTCTGGTTCACGAGCAATGACGCTTTTTAGTACTGCCCCGCGAGCCTCAAAAAGTAAGGTTATAGCCTTGCAAAAATGACTGTTTTTCGACCAAATTTATTTTTGCATAAAATCGATGTAGATGCAATCTACACTTCAAATGAGTGCTTTTGATGTGCTGCAATCGATAATTGGAGTCTGGTTCACGAGCAATGACGCTTTTTAGTACTGCCCCGCGAGCCTCAAAAAGTAAGGTTATAGCCTTGCAAAAATGACTGTTTTTCGACCAAATTTATTTTTGCATAAAATCGATGTAGATGCAATCTACACTTCAAATGAGTGCTTTTGATGTGCTGCAATCGATAATTGGAGTTCTGGTTCACGAGCAATGACGCTTTTTAGTACTGCCCGCGAGCCTCAAAAAGTAAGGTTATAGCCTTGCAAAAATGACTGTTTTTCGACCAAATTTATTTTTGCATAAAACGATGTAGATGCAATCTACACTTCAAATGAGTGCTTTTGATGTGCTGCAATCGATAATTGGAGTTCTGGTTCACGAGCAATGACGCTTTTTAGTATGCCCCGCGAGCCTCAAAAAGTAAGGTTATAGCCTTGCAAAAATGACTGTTTTTCGACCAAATTTATTTTTGCATAAAACGATGTAGATGCAATCTACACTTCAAATGAGTGCTTTTGATGTGCTGCAATCGATAATTGGAGTCTGGTTCACGAGCAATGACGCTTTTTAGTACTGCCCCGCGAGCCTCAAAAAGTAAGGTTATAGCCTTGCAAAAATGACTGTTTTTCGACCAAATTTATTTTTGCATAAAACGATGTAGATGCAATCTACACTTCAAATGAGTGCTTTTGATGTGCTGCAATCGATAATTGGAGTTCTGGTTCACGAGCAATGACGCTTTTTAGTACTGCCCCGCGAGCCTCAAAAAGTAAGGTTATAGCCTTGCAAAAATGACTGTTTTTCGACCAAATTTATTTTTGCATAAAATCGATGTAGATGCAATCTACACTTCAAATGAGTGCTTTTGATGTGCTGCAATCGATAATTGGAGTCTGGTTCACGAGCAATGACGCTTTTTAGTACTGCCCCGCGAGCCTCAAAAAGTAAGGTTATAGCCTTGCAAAAATGACTGTTTTTCGACCAAATTTATTTTTGCATAAAATCGATGTAGATGCAATCTACACTTCAAATGAGTGCTTTTGATGTGCTGCAATCGATAATTGGAGTTCTGGTTCACGAGCAATGACGCTTTTTAGTACTGCCCCGCGAGCCTCAAAAAGTAAGGTTATAGCCTTGCAAAAATGACTGTTTTTCGACCAAATTTATTTTTGCATAAAATCGATGTAGATGCAATCTACACTTCAAATGAGTGCTTTTGATGTGCTGCAATCGATAATTGGAGTTCTGGTTCACGAGCAATGACGCTTTTTAGTACTGCCCGCGAGCCTCAAAAAGTAAGGTTATAGCCTTGCAAAAATGACTGTTTTTCGACCAAATTTATTTTTGCATAAAATCGATGTAGATGCAATCTACACTTCAAATGAGTGCTTTTGATGTGCTGCAATCGATAATTGGAGTTCTGGTTCACGAGCAATGACGCTTTTTAGTACTGCCCGCGAGCCTCAAAAAGTAAGGTTATAGCCTTGCAAAAATGACTGTTTTTCGACCAAATTTATTTTTGCATAAAACGATGTAGATGCAATCTACACTTCAAATGAGTGCTTTTGATGTGCTGCAATCGATAATTGGAGTCTGGTTCACGAGCAATGACGCTTTTTAGTACTGCCCGCGAGCCTCAAAAAGTAAGGTTATAGCCTTGCAAAAATGACTGTTTTTCGACCAAATTTATTTTTGCATAAAACGATGTAGATGCAATCTACACTTCAAATGAGTGCTTTTGATGTGCTGCAATCGATAATTGGAGTCCTGGTTCACGAGCAATGACGCTTTTTAGTACTGCCCCGCGAGCCTCAAAAAGTAAGGTTATAGCCTTGCAAAAATGACTGTTTTTCGACCAAATTTATTTTTGCATAAAATCGATGTAGATGCAATCTACACTTCAAATGAGTGCTTTTGATGTGCTGCAATCGATAATTGGAGTCTGGTTCACGAGCAATGACGCTTTTTAGTACTGCCCCGCGAGCCTCAAAAAGTAAGGTTATAGCCTTGCAAAAATGACTGTTTTTCGACCAAATTTATTTTTGCATAAAATCGATGTAGATGCAATCTACACTTCAAATGAGTGCTTTTGATGTGCTGCAATCGATAATTGGAGTCTGGTTCACGAGCAATGACGCTTTTTAGTACTGCCCGCGAGCCTCAAAAAGTAAGGTTATAGCCTTGCAAAAATGACTGTTTTTCGACCAAATTTATTTTTGCATAAAACCGATGTAGATGCAATCTACACTTCAAATGAGTGCTTTTGATGTGCTGCAATCGATAATTGGAGTTCTGGTTCACGAGCAATGACGCTTTTTAGTACTGCCCGCGAGCCTCAAAAAGTAAGGTTATAGCCTTGCAAAAATGACTGTTTTTCGACCAAATTTATTTTTGCATAAAACGATGTAGATGCAATCTACACTTCAAATGAGTGCTTTTGATGTGCTGCAATCGATAATTGGAGTCTGGTTCACGAGCAATGACGCTTTTTAGTACTGCCCCGCGAGCCTCAAAAAGTAAGGTTATAGCCTTGCAAAAATGACTGTTTTTCGACCAAATTTATTTTTGCATAAAATCGATGTAGATGCAATCTACACTTCAAATGAGTGCTTTTGATGTGCTGCAATCGATAATTGGAGTTCTGGTTCACGAGCAATGACGCTTTTTAGTACTGCCCCGCGAGCCTCAAAAAGTAAGGTTATAGCCTTGCAAAAATGACTGTTTTTCGACCAAATTTATTTTTGCATAAAACGATGTAGATGCAATCTACACTTCAAATGAGTGCTTTTGATGTGCTGCAATCGATAATTGGAGTCCTGGTTCACGAGCAATGACGCTTTTTAGTACTGCCCGCGAGCCTCAAAAAGTAAGGTTATAGCCTTGCAAAAATGACTGTTTTTCGACCAAATTTATTTTTGCATAAAATCGATGTAGATGCAATCTACACTTCAAATGAGTGCTTTTGATGTGCTGCAATCGATAATTGGAGTCCTGGTTCACGAGCAATGACGCTTTTTTATGCCCCGCGAGCCTCAAAAAGTAAGGTTATAGCCTTGCAAAAATGACTGTTTTTCGACCAAATTTATTTTTGCATAAAATCGATGTAGATGCAATCTACACTTCAAATGAGTGCTTTTGATGTGCTGCAATCGATAATTGGAGTTCTGGTTCACGAGCAATGACGCTTTTTAGTACTGCCCCGCGAGCCTCAAAAAGTAAGGTTATAGCCTTGCAAAAATGACTGTTTTTCGACCAAATTTATTTTTGCATAAAATCGATGTAGATGCAATCTACACTTCAAATGAGTGCTTTTGATGTGCTGCAATCGATAATTGGAGTTCTGGTTCACGAGCAATGACGCTTTTTAGTACTGCCCCGCGAGCCTCAAAAAGTAAGGTTATAGCCTTGCAAAAATGACTGTTTTTCGACCAAATTTATTTTTGCATAAAATCGATGTAGATGCAATCTACACTTCAAATGAGTGCTTTTGATGTGCTGCAATCGATAATTGGAGTTCTGGTTCACGAGCAATGACGCTTTTTAGTACTGCCCGCGAGCCTCAAAAAGTAAGGTTATAGCCTTGCAAAAATGACTGTTTTTCGACCAAATTTATTTTTGCATAAAACGATGTAGATGCAATCTACACTTCAAATGAGTGCTTTTGATGTGCTGCAATCGATAATTGGAGTTCTGGTTCACGAGCAATGACGCTTTTTAGTACTGCCCCGCGAGCCTCAAAAAGTAAGGTTATAGCCTTGCAAAAATGACTGTTTTTCGACCAAATTTATTTTTGCATAAAATCGATGTAGATGCAATCTACACTTCAAATGAGTGCTTTTGATGTGCTGCAATCGATAATTGGAGTCCTGGTTCACGAGCAATGACGCTTTTTAGTACTGCCCCGCGAGCCTCAAAAAGTAAGGTTATAGCCTTGCAAAAATGACTGTTTTTCGACCAAATTTATTTTTGCATAAAACGATGTAGATGCAATCTACACTTCAAATGAGTGCTTTTGATGTGCTGCAATCGATAATTGGAGTTCTGGTTCACGAGCAATGACGCTTTTTAGTACTGCCCGCGAGCCTCAAAAAGTAAGGTTATAGCCTTGCAAAAATGACTGTTTTTCGACCAAATTTATTTTTGCATAAAACGATGTAGATGCAATCTACACTTGAGTGCTTTTGATGTGCTGCAATCGATAATTGGAGTTCTGGTTCACGAGCAATGACGCTTTTTAGTACTGCCCCGCGAGCCTCAAAAAGTAAGGTTATAGCCTTGCAAAAATGACTGTTTTTCGACCAAATTTATTTTTGCATAAAATCGATGTAGATGCAATCTACACTTCAAATGAGTGCTTTTGATGTGCTGCAATCGATAATTGGAGTCTGGTTCACGAGCAATGACGCTTTTTAGTACTGCCGCGAGCCTCAAAAAGTAAGGTTATAGCCTTGCAAAAATGACTGTTTTTCCCAAATTTATTTTTGCATAAAACCGATGTAGATGCAATCTACACTTCAAATGAGTGCTTTTGATGTGCTGCAATCGATAATTGGAGTCTGGTTCACGAGCAATGACGCTTTTTAGTACTGCCCCGCGAGCCTCAAAAAGTAAGGTTATAGCCTTGCAAAAATGACTGTTTTTCGACCAAATTTATTTTTGCATAAAATCGATGTAGATGCAATCTACACTTCAAATGAGTGCTTTTGATGTGCTGCAATCGATAATTGGAGTTCTGGTTCACGAGCAATGACGCTTTTTAGTACTGCCCCGCGAGCCTCAAAAAGTAAGGTTATAGCCTTGCAAAAATGACTGTTTTTCGACCAAATTTATTTTTGCATAAAATCGATGTAGATGCAATCTACACTTCAAATGAGTGCTTTTGATGTGCTGCAATCGATAATTGGAGTTCTGGTTCACGAGCAATGACGCTTTTTAGTACTGCCCCGCGAGCCTCAAAAAGTAAGGTTATAGCCTTGCAAAAATGACTGTTTTTCGACCAAATTTATTTTTGCATAAAACGATGTAGATGCAATCTACACTTCAAATGAGTGCTTTTGATGTGCTGCAATCGATAATTGGAGTCTGGTTCACGAGCAATGACGCTTTTTAGTACTGCCCCGCGAGCCTCAAAAAGTAAGGTTATAGCCTTGCAAAAATGACTGTTTTTCGACCAAATTTATTTTTGCATAAAATCGATGTAGATGCAATCTACACTTCAAATGAGTGCTTTTGATGTGCTGCAATCGATAATTGGAGTTCTGGTTCACGAGCAATGACGCTTTTTAGTACTGCCCCGCGAGCCTCAAAAAGTAAGGTTATAGCCTTGCAAAAATGACTGTTTTTCGACCAAATTTATTTTGCATAAAACGATGTAGATGCAATCTACACTTCAAATGAGTGCTTTTGATGTGCTGCAATCGATAATTGGAGTTCTGGTTCACGAGCAATGACGCTTTTTAGTACTGCCCGCGAGCCTCAAAAAGTAAGGTTATAGCCTTGCAAAAATGACTGTTTTTCGACCAAATTTATTTTTGCATAAATCGATGTAGATGCAATCTACACTTCAAATGAGTGCTTTTGATGTGCTGCAATCGATAATTGGAGTTCTGGTTCACGAGCAATGACGCTTTTTAGTACTGCCCCGCGAGCCTCAAAAGTAAGGTTATAGCCTTGCAAAAATGACTGTTTTTCGACCAAATTTATTTTTGCATAAAACGATGTAGATGCAATCTACACTTCAATGAGTGCTTTTGATGTGCTGCAATCGATAATTGGAGTTCTGGTTCACGAGCAATGACACCCCGCGAGCCTCAAAAAGTAAGGTTATAGCCTTGCAAAAATGACTGTTTTTCGACCAAATTTATTTTTGCATAAAAATCACACACAAATGAGTGCTTTTGATGTGCTGCAATCGATAATTGGAGTCTGGTTCACGAGCAATGACGCTTTTTAGTACTGCCCCGCGAGCCTCAAAAAGTAAGGTTATAGCCTTGCAAAAATGACTGTTTTTCGACCAAATTTATTTTTGCATAAAATCGATGTAGATGCAATCTACACTTCAAATGAGTGCTTTTGATGTGCTGCAATCGATAATTGGAGCCAATGACGCTTTTTAGTACTGCCCGCGAGCCTCAAAAAGTAAGGTTATAGCCTTGCAAAAATGACTGTTTTTCGACCAAATTTATTTTTGCATAAAATCGATGTAGATGCAATCTACACTTCAAATGAGTGCTTTTGATGTGCTGCAATCGATAATTGGAGTTCTGGTTCACGAGCAATGACGCTTTTTAGTACTGCCCCGCGAGCCTCAAAAAGTAAGGTTATAGCCTTGCAAAAATGACTTTTTCGACCAAATTTATTTTTGCATAAAATCGATGTAGATGCAATCTACACTTCAAATGAGTGCTTTTGATGTGCTGCAATCGATAATTTTCTGGTTCACGAGCAATGACGCTTTTTAGTACTGCCCGCGAGCCTCAAAAAGTAAGGTTATAGCCTTGCAAAAATGACTGTTTTTCGACCAAATTTATTTTTGCATAAAATCGATGTAGATGCAATCTACACTTCAAATGAGTGCTTTTGATGTGCTGCAATCGATAATTGGAGTTCTGGTTCACGAGCAATGACGCTTTTTAGTACTGCCCCGCGAGCCTCAAAAAGTAAGGTTATAGGCAAAAATGACTGTTTTTCGACCAAATTTATTTTTGCATAAAACGATGTAGATGCAATCTACACTTCAAATGAGTGCTTTTGATGTGCTGCAATCGATAATTGGAGTTCTGGTTCACGAGCAATGACGCTTTTTAGTACTCCCGCGAGCCTCAAAAAGTAAGGTTATAGCCTTGCAAAAATGACTGTTTTTCGACCAAATTTATTTTTGCATAAAATCGATGTAGATGCAATCTACACTTCAAATGAGTGCTTTTGATGTGCTGCAATCGATAATTGGAGTTCTGGTTCACGAGCAATGACGCTTTTTAGTACTGCCCGCGAGCCTCAAAAGTAAGGTTATAGCCTTGCAAAAATGACTGTTTTTCGACCAAATTTATTTTTGCATAAAACGATGTAGATGCAATCTACACTTCAAATGAGTGCTTTTGATGTGCTGCAATCGATAATTGGAGTTCTGGTTCACGAGCAATGACGCTTTTTAGTACTGCCCGCGAGCCTCAAAAAGTAAGGTTATAGCCTTGCAAAAATGACTGTTTTTCGACCAAATTTATTTTTGCATAAAACGATGTAGATGCAATCTACACTTCAAAGTGCTTTTGATGTGCTGCAATCGATAATTGGAGTCTGGTTCACGAGCAATGACGCTTTTTAGTACTGCCCGCGAGCCTCAAAAAGTAAGGTTATAGCCTTGCAAAAATGACTGTTTTTCGACCAAATTTATTTTTGCATAAAA
Organism: Nemopilema nomurai; assembly: GCA_003864495.1. Taxonomy (NCBI): domain Eukaryota; kingdom Metazoa; phylum Cnidaria; class Scyphozoa; order Rhizostomeae; family Rhizostomatidae; genus Nemopilema; species Nemopilema nomurai. Next base: position 2,727,033 of record ML133443.1, read on the forward strand.
CGATGTAGATGCAATCTACACTTCAAATGAGTGCTTTTGATGTGCTGCAATCGATAATTGGAGTCTGGTTCACGAGCAATGACGCTTTTTAGTACTGCCCCGCGAGCCTCAAAAAGTAAGGTTATAGCCTTGCAAAAATGACTGTTTTTCGACCAAATTTATTTTTGCATAAACATTAGTAGATGCAATCTACACTTCAAATGAGTGCTTTTGATGTGCTGCAATCGATAATTGGAGTTCTGGTTCACGAGCAATGACGCTTTTTAGTACTGCCCCGCGAGCCTCAAAAAGTAAGGTTATAGCCTTGCAAAAATGACTGTTTTTCGACCAAATTTATTTTTGCATAAAACGATGTAGATGCAATCTACACTTCAAATGAGTGCTTTTGATGTGCTGCAATCGATAATTGGAGTCCTGGTTCACGAGCAATGACGCTTTTTAGTACTGCCCCGCGAGCCTCAAAAAGTAAGGTTATACTTGCAAAAATGACTGTTTTTCGACCAAATTTATTTTTGCATAAAACCGATGTAGATGCAATCTACACTTCAAATGAGTGCTTTTGATGTGCTGCAATCGATAATTGGATTCTGGTTCACGAGCAATGACGCTTTTTAGTACTGCCCCGCGAGCCTCAAAA